>OX411309.1:152207474-152729809 GCA_948150685.1 Rhaphigaster nebulosa
CGGTCCAGTAGTCTCAGAGAAAAGCCGCGGACGGCGCACGGCGGACGGCGGACGGACGGATTTTTTTTATTCGATATTTGGATTCTACGTATATTGAAACGTAAAACCTCAAATTTTGATGAGGAGTTACAAAAAATTTTTACTTGGTCGATTCCAAAGGTCTATTATTGAAAATGATAAACCAAATTGACCAAAATGAACTAAAGTCACGTAATTTTTTTTTTCAGCAATCCTTTTTATGATTTTCGTGCTAGTATTTTATTAAATTACACCAGCTGGTAATGAGTCGAAATGATTACTATACTCCACCAACTTCATATAGTTGAGGAAGATGTAAAATCCCAAAATAAAGTTTTTTTGTCAATCTACTGAGTTTATAACCAGTGTTGTAGCCCCGGTGTTTGTAAATAGTGCTGCAGAAAAAGTTGACAGCGGTGAACATGTTAAGACTCCTTGTTAGAAAAGGCATTCTTTTACAAGGAAACTATTAAAAGGCATTTAGCGAAATAGGTCTACGTTAATCTCTCTCAACGGAGAAAGGGACATTCCCTTTCTTGCAGAACCGCTCAAGACGGACAGAAGAATGGAAGACAATGCGGAACAAGAGGAGATAAATAAGGAAAGGTTCAATCAATTAACCGGCAGGAGTTTAATTTCGTCCCGTGGGGGATATATATCCCCCAGCCCAGGTGTGGGCGGGGCTTGCTATTGGAGGGGGATTAGTGGGGATGGGAGTAAGGTCCTGGTGGGGGAGGGCCGTCGGTTTTTAAATTAAAGTTCCCGTCAGATATTTACTAGCTCCTGCCCACGATGGAGGTAAAGACTTTGGACCGCGGACTAAAAGCTATTAAAGACCCTCTCTCTCTCTCCACTTGTTTCGATATATAATAAATTCTCGATATATAAATCCAGATAAAAAAATCTGTTCAAACTTCTCAAACGATTAATTAAAAAAAAGGAAAGATTATTTATAAAAATAAGTAAAAAGGCAGCGGGAAGGAATATAATATAATAATAGTCAGGAATTCAATTTTAAAACGTTACATGAAAGTGAGAAACACTTTGGGTCATATCTTCTTAAAATATGAAATTGATTTCACATAGAAAATGTTTCTCATCGAAAAAGTTTGAAAGGTAAAAACCGGATAAGAGATTATAAAACAGAGGCATAAATTTATGATATATATATATATATATATATATATATATATATATATATATATATATACATATATATATATATATATATATATCGATGTCGATAACCCGGAGGGAATAATAAATCAGGCAATTTAATCCGAGACGAATTGACTTTATAGGACTCCTGAAGCCTGATACATTAATTACTAAACTATTAATTACTAAACCATTCCTTAAATTAATTACTGAGGATTTTTCATTTTCCTCTATCAATTGGCCTGCACCCTCATCTCAGTTTGGAGTATTTTTTAGATTTTTAAGTGGATATTCTCCCGTTGTTTTTTTTTTAAACATTATGCATTTAAACTTTTACTAAATATTATTATAGAAATAAGATTTTAAGTTGAATTAAATTGGTTGATTATCAACTAATTATAAATACATTGATCTATGCAATAATCATCCTGTTTATTATTGTCCTGTTTATCATTGTCTGTCTTTTGAGCATTTCAGTCAAGATACAGAAAATGTGAGCTTCATTCAGAGATAGGTATAATCTTAATCATGATTATGCCTATCTCTGGCTTCATTGGGATATTTTTGGAAGTTTCAATAAAGCTTTAAGTAGCCAAATACAAGTAAATTACTAACCAGCCAACGTTTCGATCATATAAATGCGGACGCAATACAACACATCTCATATCAATAGCCTAATAAAGCCCGACCAAATAGAAATAGCACATCGCTTCAAGACATTTCAATACATCGCATCTCTAGAGAAACATTGGCGCAATTGCTGTCCTGTATTGTTGAGAAAGTGTATTTAAAGTTTTTAAAATAATATCTAGCAAAAAATGGGATACGAACTTTACAGCAAACAAAAAACTAAATATATCATCAGTTAGTGGTGTTTTAGATTTTTTCAATACAATCTCAATTCTATAAACAAACCACCACATTTATATTTACGTCATTGTCTCTCCAAACAAGGTGCGATATGTTGGAGGGTGAGCTTCATTCTTCCTATCCCAATTAGTCTTAACTGAATTTTGATCATTTTAATAGTGCTGGTTAGATAAGACACTTTTACTTATCACCACTTGCCAAAACGCAATTAGTAAAAACATTTCAGTATGAATTGTGCTTGATAAGAAGCGGATAGGTTGTTTTAAGTTAGTATATCAGATGGAGGACATCACAATCTTCGGTTAAATAAAAAAAAAGAAAAATTGTAATTTTGCAGATAAGATAATTTAACAATGGAGGGCATTATACACATAGATTAATTAATGCAAATTTTCTGGAGAATTTAATATATTGATAGGTTCTAATTAGGATTTTTATATATCACTTAAGTATTTACTTAATATATTTCTCAACAACAAATAATATCAATAACATAATAATAATATAATAACATGATGGTATAGAGCGATCAATCTAATTAGGGATTGATAAATTGTTTGTTTTGTCTTAATTAAATTCATAATGCATAAATGTTTTATAATACTGATTCATATTAATCTAATTTAATATTATTATTAGTATAATAATACCAAACTATATTTTGAATGCTTATTTTTGAATTTTTTTTGTGTATTTAGAACTGAGGATGAATGTATAACATTCGAAACTAGTTTTCAATAAAACAAATTCATAGAAGTGGCATATAATTTATCTATCCCTAATATATAAATATGCTCACATACACACGCACACACACACATACACACACACACACACACACACACACACACATATATTATCTTTAATAATTTTTGCTTATTTTTTAATTTTGTATTCACTATGTACTTATATCTATATTTAGTTATATATATATATATATATATATATATATATATATATATATATATATATATATATATATATATATATATATAAATATATATGAGTGTGTGTATATGCCCTACATATATTTATATATTTTTCTTTTTTGTTGTAACTTATTTGCTTGTTATTATTTTCATTTTTCTTTTATATGACTTAATTTAATAATGTTGGCAAAATTTGTAAAGTAAGTTTACTAAGTAATATAAACATGTAACTTGTATTCCGTACAGTGTGCCTACTTTAATAGGCATGGAACATGTAACAATAATTAATAAACTCTCCTTCTTTGGGGTTACCATAGGATAATATTAAAAAAAATAAAAAATAAAAATTATATATATATATATATATATATATATATATATATATATATATATATATATATATATATGAGCATATTTATATAGGCCAGTATTTAACCCAAAAAAAAAACCCGCCTATTATTACACAATGGTTTATTATTTCCAAATAGTAATATTTCAAAAATAATATATTTATAATATAATCTAATAATAAAATCTAATAATATATAATCTGTCCATTCGCAGGACTTTCCATATAGCTTTGGTTTGCAGTTCAGATAACTAGATTATGCTTCAAAATAATAAGCCAAAAAACAACCGTAGTATTACATTTTTATAAAATCAGCCAATATTTTGTCCGAACCATACAGGGTACAAAAAAAAAAAAAAAATAATAATAATAATAAGAGTAGAACAAAATTCCACATAGTCCGTGCCTACCAAACACCCACGCATTTGAAACTGAAATTAATTAGAGTGCAAGTAATGAGAATTGTAAAGAAGAATTTATAATTACCAGCTAATTTCCCCGCGGTCTCACCCTCTTTAAATTTGGATTGCCCCCTAAAATATGAAATAACCTTTTAAATAATAATCTGTAATATTTTTTTCAATTTCATTTGTTGCAGAAATTTTCGAAAAACTGGGTCAAAATGACAATTAATTTTTGTAAACGGCAATAAAGTTACACTTGAATAAATTCACACAATAATTTAACACTTATTTAAAAATTTAATTTAAGGAGAAGTTGCTCCGTGGTGCGGTCAATGAAGAAAAACACACTACACTAAGTGGAACATATTTTTTTTTTTTTATTGTTTGCCAACAGACAAAACTTGTCTTAATTAAATTCATAATTCATAAATGTTTTATAATACTGATTTATATTACATCTAATTTAATATTTATAATAATACCAAACTATATTATGAATTGCTTATTTTTGAATTCTTTGTGTGTTTTTAGAGCTGAAGATGAATGTATAACATTCGAAACTAGTTTTCAAAACAGGCAATGATAAACAGGATGATTATTGCATAGATCAATGAACCATATTAGTTAATAATCAACTAATTTAATTCAACTTAAAATCTTATTTCTATAATAATATTTAGTAAAAGTTTAAATACATAATGTTTAAAAAAAAAAAAAACGGGAGGATATCCACTTAAAGATCTAAAAAATACTCCAAACTGAGATGAGGGTTCAGGCCAATTGAATGAGGAAAATGAAAAATCCTCAATAATTAATTTAAGGAATGGTTTAGTAATTAATATATCAGGCTTCAGGAGTCCTATAAAGTCAATTCGTCTCGGATTAAATTGCCTGATTTATCATTCCCTCCGGGTTCAATTTTTAAAAAGATTCTTCCCGATCAGAATATTGGGGGGACTGTCATGGAATGTGTACCGATTACGCAATACAATGAGTTTTTTAAAATGAAATTTGTGAGAGATATAAAAAACAAAATACTACCAAGTTTTACACAATGGCTTATTATTTTCAAATAGACAGATTGCGAGAGGTTTTACGTTATTTGTTTAAGGCTTTTGATATTATGATTCCAAAATACTTTTTATGTTTGCTCTATCTTCATAAATAACTAAGTCATGGACATAATAATAAATTTAAAAATATTAATATGTATATTATAATATAACATAGGCACATATTATATATTATATATATGTAATATACATATTATTTTCTTAGTTTAGCTAGTTTGTTGACGAAGGCCCCTTCTTATGCGATAGAGAGAAGAGAATCTGTCATTTGCATATGACGGTATAATTAAATGTTTCAGAAATGTAAAAATAGACACATAGTTATTTATTTTTAAGAATTAAAATCCCATTTATCACGGAACAATTTGGCTGTTAAATAAAATCTTAAAGGCCTGTAAATCCAAATAAACAAACAGTATTTTTACCTAATATTTTATATTAAAAAAACAAACAATTTTTCGTAATATTTATTATACAAGAAAGTTTTTTATAATTTTTTTTTTGCTTTACAAATCTTTATGATTTTTGATCATATTTAATAGATAACCTTTTCTGTGACAAGTGGATGTAGAATTTTCATTATAAAAAAATAAAAAAATTCATGCCTATCCTTATATTTCGGAAACAATAAATAAAACTATAATAAGCTACTGATATGATAATAACTAATTCTTTCAATCGCGTCAGGCGAGGCCTTCGTCATCAAATTGGTTTAACAACCGAAATAGTAATGCACGTAATTCATTAGTTTAATTTTTTTTAAAACGCAACATCTCAGAACGAGAAAATTGGACAGGTTGAGAAAGATTAGCGCACTCTTAAGGCTGGATTAACAGCAAGTTGTGGAGAAGATTAAAGCAGATTTGGCTTACGTAAACAGTTTAATTTATCTGATTATAGTAAAAAAGCAAGCAATTTATAATAGGTGGCTAATCCTGCCGAGTAAATTATGTTGTTAGTGTAAACATTATTTATTAGATGATAACAGGCAATCTGCAGCAGAGAGGGTACTTCCCAACCTATAACACTATATTTTTACTTTCTTGTACGAAGTAAAGGAAGTATTGCAATCGCGAAAATTTTCTGTTTTCAGATTTAAACGGAAATATCCATTTTGACCATCCCTGAATCCATTTTGACTAGTTTCGTCGTGGCATTTGTACGTACGTACGTACGTTCGTATCTCGCATAACTCAAAAACGGTTAGCCGTAGAAAGTTGAAATTTGGTATTTGAGATTGTTGTAAAATCTAGTTGTGAACCTCCCTTTTTGGTCACTACCTGATCACCGGAAGTGGTACTTTACTTGAAGATCAAAATTGATTTCCATCAAAAATTATATTAAAATACTATACAAAACTTCTCAAATTTAGTATTTATAACTTATATAGTGATTCAAATAACATATTAGATTTTGGTCAAAATTGGAAAACCGGAAGCGGTACTTTACTTGAAGGTCATATTAGACTTTCATCAAACATTATATTAAAATATAATGTAAAACATCTCAAATTTGGTAAATAGGACTTTTATATCGATATGAATATATATGCTATATTTTGATTGAAATTGGTGAGCCGAAAAGGGTACTTTAGTTGAAGGTCATAATAAGCTCAAAAATTATATTTAAATTAAATACATACATCATATGTTTCGGTAATAAAGGTTACCAATCCAATTAAACATTTTTATTACTTGTTTTAAGTGTTAAAATTGAGTGTAAAATACTGGTTTTCCTCCCAATTTGTGTATGTGTCAATAGACGAACGTCGCGACGCCGAGTGTCGTTTTTGAGATACTGCAATCTTCGGAAACTAGTAACCAAATTGAGGATCACTTTTTGAGCCAGCGATTTATAGTTTAATAGGCGTACAAGGAAGTCATGTGTTGTCCACATCAGATACTTTTTTAATGTATTACTAATAACACTTTATGATATATTGTTAATGTAGTTGATATATATAATAAAATTAAACCAAAATACATTCTCAAAAGGAAATAAAATAATTATTAATAACAGAGAGGGGGAAAAATGAAATTCAATCAAAATAAAGCAGATTCATGAGGAACTTTAAATTGATTCATATGCGTTAATTTGTTTTAAATAATTAAATATTATCGAAATGTAAGGACTATTGTCATTTAATAAAGTTTGTCAACTGTCAACTGTGTCAACTGTAACTGTCTGTAAGTGTTTAAGCTGCAAAGGTAAGTTGCACTGTGAACAGATTAGTCTAGGAGTCGAGGAGCTCCAGTCAGGAAGCATGTTAGTCGTATACACGAGTAACCATGAGTCTAAGTGAGTAACCATTAGTCGTAAACATGAGTCGTATGTTAGATCCTCCTCGAACTCTTCTCAGTAGGACTTCTTGTCGCCTATGAATTTGATAATTGATCATTTCCAAGAAAGTACTCTATGCTTCAGCTCTCCAAGTTTGTTTTCTCCCGAGCAGATCCAAATAACCTGGCGTTTATTCATTAAATGTGATGTTATGACAGTATAAAAGGTCATTATTGTGAGGGATATCTAAACAGTAAGATGGAGGAATCAATGATTCAGCTTTTGCCGCTTTATCAGCTTTGCAATTTTAAGGTAAGCCGTTGTGTCCTGCGATCCACACAACTAACACTGTTCGATATGTCCAATTTAGCCCCCAAAAAACAGATGAAATATGATGGCTATCATAGGATAAGTTGTGTACACATTCGTCAACAATAACAATGAACTTATGGAGTCAGTGAATAGCACAGAGTTGTATTTACTCTCTCTATAACGGGTTCCTCTTAGTCCGAGGTACTTCGCCGTCAGTTCTGTTGTAAATGTACTGCATTCAAAGCTTGGACCATGAAGTTGTTAGCCACAGTGACCCTGTAATAACGCCATCTAAGACTATAACAGCTGGGGACTGATTATCACCATGGTTACGTTAAGGTTAACCTTCTGTTGCTACTGCCTGTGTTGTGTGTGTTTGACCAGTTATGTGCATATTTGTTTATATTTGTGTAGCTGACACTTTAAGCATGTGCAGTAATTTGTAGTTGATGTAAAAAATAGTAAAACAGCCTGTTTATTATAATTTTAGTGAATTTGTTGCGCAACAGAGCAGTAAGCTGTATTTACATTTTCTTTGGCATGCAAATAGTTAATTTTTATAGTCAATTCAGGAGAGAGTTTAATTTGATTTTTTCTTTTAATTTATGTTTATAATTTGCATGTTGTTTTTGTTTAAAGATTATAAATATATTGATTTTTCCTTATGTAATTTTGCTTATTTAATGAACCTAACCCTAACAGCCCTTACAAAGTCAACAACTAATTCTTCGGATTCAACACTACTGCCGCTTTTTGATCCATCGTTGAACAGCTGTGCCCTCTATATCTATAAAAGAAAAAAAATCGTGTACCACTACAACTCGTTAAGGGTCTTTGGGTTCTGTACTAGATAAGAACCGTATTGTTTCTAAGCCAACGGTTTCCCAAAGGTGTGATTTGGCCGAGATCACGCTCAACCGCCGGGTTTTTTCCGCCAATTAAGGGACTTTACAGAGGCTGGACAAGCCCCGGGAGGGTCCCCGACCCCGCAGGGTCGATCCACGGTTCATAACAGAATAAATAATTATCTGCCACAGCCGGTCTTAAACCTGAGACCGAGAGAATAGTAACACAGTCACTCCGCCCCGGATTCAACACTACTGCCACTTTTTGATATATCGGTGAATACCACAGCCTATCCTCTATACCTATCCAATAGTTCATTAAAATATAATTTCGTTATTCTATTATTTCTTGAATGTTGGTGGAATTTGTAATTTATATTATTACTGATAGTGGCATAAGCATGTATGTTGGAAAATTCGCGGAATTGAGAAATTAAGTTCAGTTAGGGAGAGGGAGGGGGAGGGGGGAGTATAAAAGTGTAAAGCGTATATATAAAATTTTTGGAGATCTTTCCCTTGATAATTATTTGTGAAATAACGGGTTTTCTTCTGAGATATAAGAACATTCTGACCCAGAAGACGTATCATTTTTACTACTTGTTTAACATTAAGATATTTTGTCTGTATACTACAGGTATTAGAACCAATAATAATATTATTTTTAAAATAATAATATTAATGTCGTCACTGTATAATTCAAATAAAAATATATTAAGAATAGAACAAAGCTGTTCTCCGATGCTAGAAATTATCTTTAATAAACCCTTTTCCCTTTTATTTTAGGAAACAAGATTTCATGATTTATTTTAAGTTTAAACTCGTATCAAATATAATAAATCTGATAAGTACGAAGGATTATTTTTTATCCTACTCGTGGTAATTAATATAAGCCATCATAATAAATCAGCCGGCTGGAGCAGGGCTCGGAATCAAACAACGTTTATCGACCCAGAGGAAGGATCGGCGGAGCTGACCGGATATGGGTATCAATAAGGGCCGGATATTGAAGCATATCAATCAGGAGGATTAGCAACCGCCGGGGCCTAACAGATATCTGCCGCTTATAAATTAGCGAGCCCGTCGCTAATGGTTCAGAAATTAATTAACTCTATTTGGCAAGCCAGAGTCTAGTCCACCCCGTGATGCGAAATCGGGTCGCGGTAGTTCGGGCGGAGAGGGATGAGGGGAGGGGAGGAGGTTGATGTAAATCGGGTTCGATAATGTGATACACACGCTAAATGTAACCGCGTAGAGAAATGATGGACGAACCACAGAGAGGTAAATTAGTTTGCGGTTCTCCGCAACTGGTAAGCCCGTTTTGTAACCCCAATCATTGAATTAAACATAAACCCATTAGTATCTAATGCAATACATTAAAAAATTAAATAAAGGGATGTCTTAAATTTAATAAAAATCACATTAAAATAATAAAATACTGTTACAATAAGCTATGTAATGGAAAATAACTATGAATTAAAGATTAATACAGTTTTCCAACGACATATTTAATTGTGAAAACATGAAACATAAAATATTAAATGAACAGTTCAGGGGTTAGCTCTTTATAGGAAAAAAGGGTCATTATTCGTTCAACTTGAGAAGCGTAATTTAAAAATATCTGATGTGGACAACACATGACTTCCTTGTACGCCTATTAAACTGTAAATCGGTGGCTCAAAAAGTTATCCTAAATTTGGTTACTAGTTGCCGATGATTGCAGTAAAAACGACACTTGGCTTCCCGACATCCATCTATTGACACACACACCCACAGACATACTCTTGTTTCTGGATTTCTTCGTGTTCCTTGACAAGATTTAAATTGTCAATATCACTAGAGCATTGGAAATCGACAGTTTCGACATTTTAAGCGGAAAAAACCCACTTAACTTATATCTTATTCTCCTGCTGCAGACTTGTTCATCTCACAAATGGGGTGGAAAACCAGTATTTTACAATCAATTTTAAGACTTAAAACAAGTAATAAAATAATTTAATTAGAATGGAAACAAACAAAAAAAGGTTGCGTTTGTAACCTTTATCACCGAAACATATGATCTCTGTAATAAATTTCAATATACCTTTTGATGTGTTTCTTATGACCTTCAAGTAACGTACCCTTTTCGGTTCAACAATTTTAACGAAAATATAGTAAATACATTCATATCGATATAAAAGTTCTGTTTACCAAATTTGAGATGTTTTACATTATATTTTAATGTACTTTTTGATGAAAGTCTAATTTGACCTTCAAGTAAAGTACAATTTTCGGTTTTCCAATTTTGACCTAAATTTATCATGTTATATATATATATATATATATATATATATATATATATATATATATATATATATATATATATTAATATGCGAGTCTTAAATACCAAATTTGAAAAGTTTTGCATTATATTTAAATATAATTTTTTATGAAAATCCGTAATGACCTTCAAGTAAAGTACCACTTCCGGCAATCATACAATGACCAAAAAGGAAAGTTCACAGCTAGATTATACAGTTATCCTAGACACAAAATTTTTACTTTCTACGGCGAACCGGTTTTGAGTTATGCGAGATACTTACGAACGTACGTACAGACGTCATGACGAAACTAGTCAAAATGGATTCAGGGATGGTCAAAATGGATATTTCCGTTGAAAACTGAAAACCGAAAAATTTCGCGATTATAATATTTCCTTTACTGCGTACAAGGAAGTTAAAAACCGCGGGTCTTGGTTCGCTTTTATAGGACTCTTAGATATAGGAAAAAATAAAAGGTTATTACCTGGACCAACATGTACAGTGCATCAGCTAATTTTATTTTAAATGGGTTCCATATGTCTTACAGTTAATTCATAGCCTTAGACGTTACGACGCAGTTAATTGAGCAACCTGCTGTTCCTGCCAATTTTTTTGCAGTAATTGTGTAATTATTCTTTAATATAATATACACGATCAAACTTAAACATTGATAAAGTCACAAATTTTCATTCCGGTAAGGTTTCATTAAAAAAATTTCGTGGTTGCATGAATTCTTTAAAATTTCATATTGTTCTATTATACTCATTAGGCTGTATAATATGCTATGAGTATACTAGAATTAACTTTTAATGTTAGTAATATTTACTTTTATTATTAGCTTCTAATTATTAGTTTCCCTTACCTACATATAAAATACATAGTTAGGGGAAGTATTGCGATCGAGAAAATTTTCGAATTCGAGTTTTCAACGGAAACACACGTTTTAAGGTCTCCTGAGTTCAAATAGCCAACTATCACAAAATGGTCCGTGTGTCTGTCTGTGTATATATATACATATATATATATATATATATATATATATATATATATATATATATATATATATATATATATATATATATATATATATATATATATATATATATATACCGATATCCTGGGAAAGCATTACAAACGAATATAGCTAATTAAGAGGGCGACGAAAACCGACTATTTCAACATAAAATCATAACTGTTAACAAAGTAAATTGTTAAAAAAACATTTATAGCAATATTTGACATTTTTAATTTAATTAGTCATAAAACGTTACATACGAAATATTTAAAATTTGTTAAAAATTTCAGGAACCAACAGATTAATTTGATTTCTGTTTAATGATAATATGCCAACCACGTATGCCAACTAGGATGCCGCGACGTAAATTATTAATATCGACTATTTCAGCATAAGCAACCTAAATTACTATACTAAAAAAACTTTTATATCAAAGTATATTTTTATCTACCGTAGCATAAAGTCACAATTACAGCACTTACGATGTAGCACTGTAGTCTCCGTTCGTAGAACTAGAAGATATTTTGTTTAAACCTTTGACTTTAAGATTATTCATAAGCTAGCATCAAGCAATACTGTGTCCTTCCTAAGGACATCTCTAACTTTGCGATCTAAATGATTTATTAAAAACGATAATAATTAATATATATATATACCTTATGCTTACTAAGTTGATTAATTAACTTGCACGGGTCATATTTTTGCTCAAAGAAGAACCATGAATGTGGGGAGTATCAGCTATGCATTGGAATTATGAGGTTGGTTAATAAACTGAATGCATGAGCTGGGCGATCAAAAGCGAAGTCTGAATGAGGGTGCTTACTCGAATATTAATAGGAATTATAATTCCAAAGCCTATAAGCAGATCCTTTCAGGGGCACGGATCAGTGCTCAACATTTCGCTTTAGTAAGTATCACCTCTCCCCTCTCTCCTTTCCTTTGAGTAATTACATTAAACTTTTAAAATCCTAAGCTGTGTTAAAAAATGGCTTATCAGTAATGAATTTATTTAGATTTTATTAATTAGGATAAGTGTCACATCTGTAAAATATTATCTGTCTAGTGTAATATTTTTAAACTGCATATCGTGTTTTCTTATACATATTGTGTATTATATATATATATATATATATATATATATATATATATATATATATATATATATATATATATATATATTTGAATCGTCTTGTACCTATTGAAGGTTAGTTCAAGACTTTGCCACAATGCATGGCTCAACTAGAGCGTTTCTGAGTGAAATTAAATGAAAATCTCATTTTTTCATATTCTATAGTTGAGCATGATAGGGACGATATAAACAGAATTTTAAATGGACAAACAAAGACTATATATATATATATATATATATATATATATATATATATATATATATATATACATCTATTATTAATTATATGTTATTAATATTTAGACTTTATATCAGATTCCTCTAGCATCACAATTCTAAGTTCTCTATACTTTTTTTTTTTTAATTCTTTATATAGGCATCTTCA
Source organism: Rhaphigaster nebulosa (assembly GCA_948150685.1). NCBI lineage: Eukaryota > Metazoa > Arthropoda > Insecta > Hemiptera > Pentatomidae > Rhaphigaster > Rhaphigaster nebulosa. The sequence goes on from OX411309.1 coordinate 152,220,536, forward strand.
AGATAAGAATATTTCTTAAGATATATACCTAGTCTTCCAACATTTACAAACCCCATATCCAAACAAACCCAAAAGATCGCTATCTAAAATCTTGCTTTTAAAATATTTCCTATGATTCAACGATTAAGTAAAGACAACAAATTATTGTAATTGATGTAAGTAATGGAAACAAGCCTGTTTTTACTTTCGTTTATCTAAATATGAAATAAATAGTATGAGAATGTTTTGCGATCAGCAAAAATTTCGATTCCGGATTTTCAACGGAAATACACGTTTTAAGGTCCCCTGAGTCCAAATAAGTTTCACAGATAAGTATGAGTGTGTGTGGTACGCTAAGCTCAAAAACGAAACTGAAATTACGTATCTAAGGTACGTATATGCTTGGCATGTTACAGCAACTTTTTCGCCAAAATTGACTAACTGAAAATGCCACTTTATATTATTGATTTTACACATTTTTAAATATTTTTTGAAAAAGGCTTTGCATCAATGTACAATTAAATGGTCTGTAATATAAGCTAGGTCTAATCTTCATTGAAATAGTCTGTCAGGGATTAATTGCCAAATTTTCAAAACGGCTTCCTCTAAAGTATTTTTAATTTTGTTTATTTGGGATAACTTACCGCCTCTCATTGTTAGCAGTAATAAAAAATGAATAAATATAAAAGAATTTGATTATTAACTGTAGGAGAAATATTTTCCTAGGTCTTTTCTAAAGAAATAAAATTTTCTAAAATAGTATTATAGATGGTAATATAGAGTAGTAATATAGATGTATAATATACCATTCGAAAGCTGAAGAGTATAGGAAATATAATATCTAACATGTAAAGTCGTATAAGGTAATGGGGAGTGATGAAAAACGCATGAACTTAAGTGATTGTTGTAGTTAATAATTTATACTTTAATACTACTTAATGGAAATTAATATTTCCGTGGAGTTGAGTGATAATAATAGGGGAAGTTGTGTGATGCACGGCACCGCTCCAAATTTTTATATTGGCAATAATGTGTTTATTTATGCAAGCATTTTCATAATAATCCCAAATTATGTTTTCATACTTTTTTTGTAACTGTTTATAACATTATGCCCAGACATATGGGAATAAGATAATGTAATAATAAAATTCTAATAAGTATACTAATGCGACGAAATTAGCCTGGCCGAAAAAAAAAAAAATTACTTCGATTCAGAATAATTATTTCACAAACAAAATTACGGACTCTCATTATGGCCGCAAAACCATATATTCTAAAAAAAAACAATAATTATAATTGAGAAGAAAGAAAAAATGAATTAAAAAGTAGTTTTTTGATGGCTCAATGGGAAACAGAGAGGAATACAAGGCTAATTGAGGTGCCATCATCCTGCTGGGATTGGATAGCGGTTCCAATCTAAAAATCCACCTCGCTCCAGATAGGAAAAATATTGTATTACCCAATTCCCAAATGAGCTTATCCCGCTGGTTGCTACTACATAGGGTTCGCACCTATCTCAATGTCGTTATATAAGTTTATTCTTGTCATTTTATACAAGAATAATATATAATAACCGATAATAGTCTCAAATTAAATATATATGAAGCACTTGAAATAATAAAATCCTTCAAATCCAATCCAGATTTTTACTTAAATGACCAAATCTCCAATTGCCCAATCTTAAATTAATTCCCATCTAAAACAGAAAAAATAATTACTCACCGAAAAACTGGAAAACCCCGACGCTTAAACCGTTTACTTAAAAACACCCCAATTTTTTCCATTGCTAGTTCAGTGCGAGAACAAACCAATACAAACGTTTCTGTTTGATAAAATCTACTTGAACCTTGATGAGTACCAACATATATTTGATTTCTTGTTTTAATTAAATTCATGATTCATAAATGCTTTATAATACTAATTTATATTACACTTAACTTAAAATATATAATAATACGAAACTGTAATTTGAATCGTTTATTTTCGAATTTTTGTGTTTTTAAAACTGAATATGAATGTATTAACATTCGAAACTAATTTTCAATAAAAACAAAATTATAGAAGTGGAAAATAATTAGTTGACATTAGATTGGCAAATAATTTATCAATCTCTAATCATAACCGAAATACTTGGGTAAAACATGTGCAAAATAAGACGCCAAAATTGTCCAAAATATATATAGGGAGTGTGAATTAAAATAAACATATAATACCAGGTGATATTTATTATGGTAATATAATTATTAATAAATCACAAATATTATTTCTCATGAATCCCTTTTTCAGGCGAAGTCCGGAACCAATTAAAAGAAGGGAGGTATTGATTAAAAGAGATTTTTACTTATATTGTGCAGATGCACCTAAAATTATTATAGATATTATCAATATTTTTAAATTAATAAAGAAACGTAACAGATTTTTTGTTAATAATTAAAATAGGTTTTTTTTTATTTCACCTATATAAAATTTATTTTTTCGTATAAAATCTTTTTTGTAGTATAAAAAAAAAATTGTTTGAACTTATGGTATAAAATTATACTGAAGTACCATCTAAGCAGTAAACTTTCTAAATATTTTTTATAATTTTATACTAGTCATGTATGACAATAATAGTCATGAATTATTACTTAGAGTATATTTGTGTTTAATATGTTCAGTTTATATATATATATATATATATATATATATATATATATATATATATATATATATATATATATTTAAATTTAAGATTAATATAAAAATTCATATATCAAATTTTGTGATGCGTCTTTCAACTGGATCATGTAAAAAAAAAGTTTTTTGTTAGCTCATTCAACAATTAATGGCTCTGGAATAATGTCGGATATGATAAATAACTTAAAAACGCAATTTGTATAATGTTTTTTTAGCAAAATAAATTTAATTGTTTAAAATATGACATATACAGTGTATTTCCATTTCAATTTGAAAAAAAAAAAAAACATGGCATACAAATACAAGGTTTTATGTATATGTATATGTAACATATATTTTTTTAAATAATTTAAAATTTTTTTTTGGAACTTTTTAAACATTTTAAGATTAGTTTTGTAAATTCAAGATTATATATGTATCTTGAATTTACAATTAAATACCACGTAATTTTGTAAATAATGACACTATTTTGAGCTTTTTAGAGCAAATAGTTCTGGAACTATAAGCACCCCCCCCGATTCGGATACCCGATATGGATACCCGATTCGGTATCCTCTCGCGTTCAGTATTCAAGTAGCCTTTAGTCGCATATCTACTAGACGGAAAAACAAAAAAATATTGTCTATCTCAAAGCAATTATATTATAAAGTTTGAAGGCAGAAATGGGAATGAGGATCACATAAATATGATCATTTTGAATACCAAAACACATAAGCTTCAAATAACACAATAATGAATGTGAAGCTGGAAATATTAAAACTATTTGCAAAAAATAAATTATTTCGAGTAGAGTACTTACAACATCATGTAAGAAAAACTTCATTCAATTACCTGAAAACGGAAAAAACAAAACAAATTATAAAGTGATAAAAACAACATTTTAATAAGATGATACATATAGTAATATACCAATATAAATAATAAAAAAGGCTTATAATTAGTAAATTAATTGAATATATATTACACGTGATTTTTCTATGATTTTTCAATTGAAAGACCTTGTGGCTAATAATTGACGGGTAATACATATTCAATTATTTTATTAATTTTAAGTTGTAAAAGATTATTATTATATATTATTATAAAATGGTTGTAAAAGAAATAAAAATATTTTACAGTATATGATTACCGCTCTTAAGTTTCTGAACCTGAAAAATGTTATACACATGGTTTTGAACTCACTAAATGATGGGGATTAACTGGTAAATAAATCATAAAAATCAAAAATGTTGAGAAACATGGTCTGAGCGATTTCAAATGGATTGACCCCTGTGTAACTCCTGGCATGAAAAATAAGTTCCTATGCGATTTGAATGCTATATCACATAGAGTCGAGATAAGTTCGACAACTTTTCAATATAATAATACTGGTAATAAATGATGTATAACGAACGATAAACGGTCATTATCGGTTATAAAGATTTTGTGGACAAACAAATTTCCTGAGTTGGATATGTACTGAATCGAAAGTACATAAGAAGAAAGAGATAAAAAGGAAGAAGAGGAAGATGCATGGAGCAGGATGTGACCTGGCCGCTACAGGAGGCAGGGACGATCAGTCACCCCCTCCCTCTTCCCCGAGGATAGCTCTGTCTCTTCCAGGCCATCAGGAGCACGGCTCGGAGCACCCTCTCAGTCAGTCTTATCTCTACAGAGCTGATGGAGGTCAACTGCAATATCCTCGCTACATAACCTTCTTCCTCCTCTATTAATCCTCAACAAGATACATTTATGATAGATGATCTGAATCTCAAATACTAAATATTGAAACGACATATTTTTTGAAGCATCAAGGCTTACCTGGGTATTTTACTTTATTTTTCTCAGGAGGTTTTCATGGATGAGTCGTTTCTTTACCAATCGCCAATAAATGCCGAAAAACGTATTGTGTTTTTTTTTTTTTTCATTTGCTGACCCATGCTCATAGAACTTTTCTGTTACGCGTCATACTTGCTATAAGTGGGATTTTTTTTTTTGCTAGGGATACTCTTTATGGGGGAGAATGACATAAAGTGGCCATTACGGGTAATGTGGCGTGTACTCGATGGAAACTACTCCAATCTGGTGGCGAAGTTCCCAACTAACTCGTAGATAAGCCATTAGGGTTCTGTCAAAGAGTCAAGGATCATTTCGCCATATTGTTTGAATTGCAACATATTTTTTAATTTTTATAATAGTGATATAAGGTAAGTGTTTAGATATATTCTAATTAGGAATTGAAAAATTATTTGCCACTTCTATAATTTTTTTTTTTCATTGAAAACTAGTTTCGAATTTTATACATTCATCTTCAGTTCTAAAAACACTCAAAAATTCAAAAACAAGCAATAGAAAATACAGTTTGGTATTATTATACAGATAAAATTAAATGGAATATAAATTAGCATGATAAAACATTTATGAATTATGAATTTAATTAAGACAAGAAATCAAATACTCGTTGGTACTCAACAAGGTTTAAGTAGATTATATCAAACAGAGAAGTTTGTATTGCTTTGTTCTTGTATTGAACTAGCAATGGAAGAAAGGTGAAGTGTTTATAGGTAATGGTTAAGGGGGTCGGTTTTTTTTCCAGTAATTTCGGTGAGTCACTGGTTTTTTCTGTTATAGATGGGAATAGTTCAATCTTAAATTTAATGATTGATCCTTCTATAGCATTATGAGGATGTCAACTAGTAATATTCTCATTATTTAGCCACTAATTACTGATATACATTCAGTTTTAATTAAATGAAGTGAGATTAAACGAAGCCAAGTGACGAGCGCTTACCATCGCTGCTCAAATTGAATTCTTGCCATTTATCAAGAAATATGTCATATTAACTGAAAAGTTTTTTTTTTTTTTTTTATACTTATGGAAACTAAACAGAAGAACTGCATGAAACCGGATTTGTTCCTTTTTTTAAATGACCATTAAAATAATTAAATAAATTTTATAATTTGGTTAAAGATTTTAATACTAAGGGAAGGGAGGAGAAAATGGCCAGGACGGGAAAAGTGGCCATTTCATATTTTTGCTTTGAACACTGCTGCTGCCTACTAACAATGAACAATGCAGCATAAAGCTAATTTTTGTTGGTTTTTCATTTATATTATTATTCTATTAACAATAATCAAGCGTTACAAACACTGTAATCCACTGGCCGCTATGAGATAGAGAAAAGTGGCCGCTAAGTATGCCTTCAAAAAATGTATATAGGCCATATATATTATATTATTCTTAATTACAAACATTTTATGTGGTGCCTTATAATATCGCAAGCTTCAATCTATAATTATGGTTTGTAGAAAATTAATTTCCCTTAGAGAGGCCATTTTACGCCGCCTTCCCCTACAGGAGAAAATAAAATAAAAAAGAATCGCCCTCTTATGACCTAGTCACAAGATTTAAACATTGTAAAATAGCGTACAACCATTTAATCAATAATCGCTGTTCGTAACAAAAATATCGGAATCGCCCAAGGCATTTGTAAAGGAGATGGAACTTATGGCTAAGAACTGTTTGCTTTTGAAGTTAAGAGATGCCCGAACTAGTATTGACGTTCGGGGAACTGGGCCAACTAACAACTTCGCTTGGATGGAATTCAAAGCAGTTCATAAATATTTCAGAATCTATCAACCAACACATCAATATTAGTTTTAACTTCATCGGTTAAAAATAGGAGTGAAGGTTTTTTTTTTTTTTTAAATTTCAAATTGCGAAGCGTAGATGAAGGACAAGATGAACGCCAGAAAAGGAAACGGAATTACGAGTATGCTGGTACCGGGATAGTGTAGGAGGAAAAAGGAATGAGGATTTCAAAAGTTAGAAGTTAAGCAATTAATCCAGGAAAACAGAATAGATAAAGGGACTTTAAAAGGGAAAACTTTCAGGAGCCGGAACCTCGGATGATTAGAAGGGATCTACAAATAAAGTAAAAGAAGTGGTAGCTAAGTTAAAGCAGAAGATGACAGGCTGGGGGTAAAGACAGACACTTCTTCGCAAAGTTGTTAGACAGACTAGACAAAGAAAAATATTAGCCTCAAATAAATTAAGAAAAATATACAAACGCTAACAAACACATATTTTTGTTAGTTCTAGCAACAGTACACAATTTTCAGAATAAAAACAATTAAAGTACAAACAAAATGGGGGAATTGATGCATTCGTCTTTAAGTCGAAAACCACGATGAAGTGAAAAATAATTAGTATCCATTTTTTCATACAGTACCGTCCCAATTACACACATCTTTGAATGCACGTGACAATTTTTTGTATCATATCATAAGTAAGGAAACTTATATATTTCCACACTGATACACGGAATGTCCAATTTATATGATAAAAAAAATTCTTGTACAACAAATGGCATATTTTTTTATTTAAAATAAAAAAAAAGTTTAAATAAAGAATTATTTGAAAAATTGCGTTCTCAAACAAAATATGCATTCTTTCTACTAGTAATTAAATTAATTTTACATCATTAAATCATTTATATAATATTAGGTTATATTAGGCTTTTATATTGCATTTCATAATAATAAAAAAATTGTATATTAACTACAAAACTATATATTAATTAAATAATATAAAATTATGTATTAAATATTAAATAATATATGTAATTATATATTAATAAAATTGTATGTTAATTATGTAATTATATTTTAATTGTATAATATGTACTATATTGTTAGGCTATATTAGTTTATTTTATATTATTTATAGGCTATTCTATATCATTGAGACTATTTTTCATACAACAATAAACAATTATAAATACATATAATCACTACTATATATTATTACGGTAATATAGATATATAGTATAGCCCTTTTCCAATCAGGAGCGATGGATTTTGATGAATGAGATATCAAAAGAAAGGGAATTTCATGAAGATGTGACTAATTCCAATTTTGTTTCTTGAATTCTTACTAGGGCTTAAATAAAAGTGATGAAAAAAATGGGAGGTTTCAAAACTTTGACGACGGAGAGTCGGCGGATCAAGACGAGATGTTGGGTTTTAAAGATTTTGACGAGGGCATCAAGATCATATACGCCCCTATGGAGCGTATTGGTCCAGCATTTAAAGCTTAAAAACCTATTGTTTTTGAGATAACGCACGATATATCTCCGCATGGACGACCCTGTGCCATCTTGCGTACGTGTCGTTGTCACGGCAACTTTATATCGATTTGAGTCTGTTTACAAAAACTTTTAATGAGTGAGAAATTGTATATTTTTTCTCATGTCCAACCCTAAAGGGTACTGTTAAATATGAATACTACACGTAGAAAACGGTGTAGCTGAATCTTATCGCCTAACTGTTAAACTTAAGAGATGCTTTCCAGTGGGGTAAGCTAATTACTAATAAAGTATGAACACAGTCATTACAAACTATGTAGCTTCACCAAATATGTGTGTTAGATAAACTTTTTTGGTAATATTATATTGTTTACACGAATAAATATGTTTGCCTGATATCGCTTATACTTCTAATGTATTAGGAATTAGAAGAAGGATTGATATCTAATTCGAGAGTTCTCGCTCGGGTATACTAGTCATTTATATTTTATCAAGAGGTACATGGGTAACTAAATAACATACATAATATATTAAATATTATATCTTACAAAAATAAACAATTTGGACATCACAATGATTTTCTCATAGCACTTCAAAATTACATACAACACTGGGATCAGTCGACAATCTTAACAACTAAAAACCACTGATCTTGCTGTTTTCCCCTCGAGAATAGAAAATAGGGAGAGCGATGCGTTCGGTTCTCGGGCCTGTTTGAGTTAGGGGGCCACCCTCCGATTGCTCAAGATGAACGATCCTGCACAACTACTTAAGAAGTTGGCCCACAGCATTCTCTTTGTCTCAGGCAAAGCATCCCACTTGTCTCCTACTGTTCCTAAAGCTCTAACATACAATGTTTAGTTTCCCTTAACTCTAATTACCCTTTCTAGAGATGTCAAAAACTTTAAATCTCCTCAAGCCGTGTTAACAAAGTTCCTATATCCTATTGTTTTATTTTGTTAGAATTTTTAATCAAAGTCTATTTATTTGGTTAAAAAAAAAAAAATCATTTAGAGGAAGGAATCTGTTAATGGTAATAACAAGTCAGGGTAAATTATGTATACCTAATTCTGCCTTTATCCATGATTAATCCAAGAAGATCCCTTAACCAGTTCCTTTACAGCCTGTTCGGTTACTTTCGGAACGAGCGCCTTTGCTTTATTTTAATATCGTTGGGGATTGTAATAAAATAGTTTGTAAAAGCAGTTGACATCCGCATGATGGTATAGAAAAATCACTCCAATTATGGATTGATAAATTATTCACCACTTATATAATTTTGATTTTATTGAAAAATAGTTTCGAATGTTATACATTCATCTTCAGTTATAAAAACACACAAACATTCAAAAATAAGCAATTCAAAATACAGTTTGGTATTAATATACATATTAAATTAAATGTAATATAAATTAGCATTCTAAAAGATTTTTTAATTGAAAAAAATAGGATTAAACCCTGCATTTAAAATTTAAAAATAAACCTATTCTCATATTTCCCTTCTCCTAAAGACAAAACCGACCCTTTTCAAAAAAGCGGAGTATACGAACTAAATTGTAATGATTGTGCAGCGAAATACAGGGGAAAAACTGGAAGATCGCTAAATCAGAGATTAAAGGAACATATACGTGCATATAATAACAAGACAAATAATTTCAACTTTGCAATTCATTTAAATGAAAAATATCCATAAATTCATCAAAGACTCAGGAGTTAAATTAGTACATCACTTTGAAAACAGCCTCAAATGAAATATATATGAAGCACTTGAAATAAGAAAATCCTTCAAATCCAATCCAGATTTTTGCTTAAATGGCCAAATAAATATCTCCAATAGTCCAATCTTAAATTTATTCCCATCTATTACAGAAAAAAAAAAAAACTCACCGGAACTACTAAAAAAAACGGGCCCTTAAACTGTTTACCTATGAACACCCCACCTTTCTTTCACAGCTAGTTAAGTGCGAGAACAAACCATTCATAATTCATAAATGTTTTATAACACTGATTTATATTACATCTAATTTAATATGTATAATAATACCAAACTATATTTTGAATTGTTTATTTTTGAATGTTTGTGCGTTTTTAGAACTGAAGATGAATGTATAACATTGGAAACATGGAAAGTTTTCAATAAAACAAATTTATAGAAGTGGCAAATAATTTATCAATCCCTAATTATTTTGTATAAGGTCTAAAAATGATCTTGTGATATTGTTATAACTCCAGATTTCACCTCGAAATAAGTCCCGATGCTTCAAAAGGCAAGCTCTAGTAGTAGTGACCGAAAACATACGTATTTTTGTTTATAACTAATATTAGCCCTCCGCTGGGCGCTATGCCGTATATTTTCATTATACATTTTCGTTATTATCAGAAGGAAAATTCCATTGAATTTTGGGGGTCGAATTATTCTACCAGCAACTCTTCCTTTACAATAGGAGAGAGGGCTATAGGCAGTTACATGAGTCTTTCGGAGCTAAACCATGAGTTGAAGAGAAAAAAGTTTGACCTGTCTTCGTTATACGCCAAGCGCCTGGTGGAGTCACATAATTTTCAAGAAAATTAGTTATTTCTCTCCATTTTTAATTTATTATTATAATATTTAATATATTATTTATTTTATTTAGTTACCAATGTACCTCTTGATAAAATATAAATGATTATATGTATTTATAATTCTTTATTGTTGTATGAAAAATAGTCTCAATAATATAGAATAGCCTGTAAATAATATGAAATTGACTAATATAACCTAACAATATAGTACCTATTATACAATTAAAATATAATTACATAATTAACATACAATTTAATGAATATATAATTGCATATATTATTTAATATTTAATTAATATATAATTTTGGAATTAATATACAATTATTTTATTATTATAAAATATAATATAAAAGCCTAATATAACCTAATATTGTATAAGTGATTTAATGATGTAAAATTAATTTAATTACTAGTATAAAGAATGAATGAATATTTTCAGTTGACATCCGCATAATGGTATAGAAGGATCAATCTAATTAGGGATTGATAAATTATTTGCCACTTCTATAAATTTGTTTTATTGAAAACTAGTTTCGAATGTTATACATTCATCTTCAGTTCTAAAAACACACAAAAAATTCAAAAATAGGCAATTCAAAATATATTTTGTTATTATTATACATATTAAATTAGATTAATATAAATTAATATTATAAAACATTTATGAATTATGAATTTAATCAAGACAAAAAATCAAATACATGTTGGTACTCACCGAGGTTTAAATGGATTATATCAAACAGAAAAGTTTGTACTGGTTTCTTCTCGCATTGTACTAGCACTGAAAGGAAAGTAGGTAGGATGTTCCATCCTAAGTAGCATCCTACCTACCTTTATATAAACGTATTTTTTTTTTTAAATAATACAGTTCTGACATGGCGGCTGATCATGTTATGAAAACCTGGGCGCTCGACGGAGAGTAAAATTTAAAAAAATACCCGAACAAGGAACATTTATGATGATTGAAATTTTGTATTATTTCCCGAAAACCCATTAATAATTGAATAACTGGACCTAATTTAATTAAACGTGGTATACAAACACACTTTCGGTGGTCTAGTCACGAAACGGTCGAGTATTTACTTCTTTGAAGATGCTTGATTTAAAGCATTGACTGTCGAAGAAGTAGGCTGGGGATTGTTGCTCCTTAATAGCGGTTAAGTTATTGCAAAAACGTGTTGATATTATTTACGAACGAAATCACCTGTTTTATTGGCTTTGCATCCATTATTTATCACTGTACACCTATAAAACAGATTCAGAAGACCTTGATTTTCTCAGGCGAAGCCTATTTTTGGTCTTCTTTTGATGGACTAAAATTATAAATGTATTATTATTTTTTTTTTATTGATAACTCTATATTTGTTTCTGAATCTTTCTCATAGTTCTACAAATCTATGAGAGTTAAGAGTATGAGTACTTCACTTACACTTGAATGATTATTCGTATATTTTTTTATGTAATAAGAAAAGATTGATGCTTTGTTACAATTGTTATTCGTTCAAAACAACTGGAGAATATATTGCGCATAAATATATAAGTTTATTCAGAAGCGTTTGGAACAAGCATAAGCGAATCAGCAACTAATTTAGCACATCAAATTTACAAGGAAGTTGGGTATAAATATTTTCGAAGCGGAGAGAGCAGTTGATTGAACGAATTTAGGGCCAGAGTTCTGGGGGCTAAAGGGGAGATTAGCTGAGAAAAATAAGGTTAGGGCTGCTGACTTAAATCTCAGCTGATTCATCTGCCCTTCTCATTAACGGGGGAATTTCATTTAGCCCATTCTGGGCCATAAAACAGGGGACTGATGGGGCCAGTGCCTCCCCTCTCTCGCCACTACCGCATCTTTTTAACAACTCCTCTTCACTAAGTTTTCATCTCTTTTATATTATAGTAAAATCCAGTAGACGATATAGATATTATGATTTTATGATCTATTCGGAGGAAATACAAACTGACAGTAAATCAAATATGTACACAGGAGACCATCGGGCAATAAGGAGTACGTATATATATAGGGTGCCGCTAAAGCAACTCAAATTAAAGCAATTTCTAGGCTAAATAAAACCAAACTAAGAATATGAAAAACATTTTTTTATTCTCATCTGGAAGTATATAAAATAATCTTTTAGTTACCGAAATTAATTTATTTAAAGTAATTAATTAATTTATTTTAGTTAAAGTAATTAATTCGTTCTAAAATAATACCAGTACTTTCCACAACCGTACTGCTTAATCTATAAATGACACAGTTATGTTTGCCGCACACGTAGCAAAAGGCTTATATACTCCTATACACACACGCACGCACGCACTTATAAAATCTGTACTAATACGATCCGTGAATGGTCTTGGGTTCAGTATTTGGTAAGGATCGTACTATTTCTAAGCCAACGGTTGTGCAAGGAGGTGAGTCAGCCAAGACCTTGCTCAATCGCCAGGCTTTTCCCCCAATTAAGCTTTATAGAGGCTGGGTGAGCCCCAGGAGGATCTCCCTATCCCGCAGCTGATAACAGAATAAATAATCATCTGCCACAGCCGGTCTCGAACCCAGAAACGGGAGCATGGTAACACAGTGCCTTATACGGGAGTATACAGTAGAAGAATGGAACCGGCGGTGGGTGACTACCACTAAAGGGGCTACCTTGAGGAAGTACTTTCCCACCGTCGGATCGCGACTGGAAACGACAAGGGTCCTTCCGGACTACTGGGTCTCGCAGATTCTCACGGGGCATGGGAGTTTCAGAGCGAAGCTTTTTAAACATGGAATAGACATCGATCTCCTATGCCCCAGTTGTAGTGTACAGGAAACCGCGGAGCATATCGTCACAGCATGCACTGCCTATGAGGCACTGAGGGAGACAGGGCTCTATGTTCAGACGGAGAGCGAGTTCCCTCAGCTGATGATCGAAATGAATTATCCACATTTCAAGACCTTTGTGTGTGGTTGGAAGGCGATAGTGGGTCCAACACACTTTTCCTTGGGAAGGAGAGAAGGAGCTATGCCAGGGAGGCTGCCGGACAGAAGACCCAGGAGGGGAAGATGAAGATGGTGGCCAAACTGAAGTACCGAAGAGCAGGCTGTGTGCACAGCTACTGAGATAATTGTAATCTGTCTTACTTGCAGCAGTGTGCTGTTAAGCAGGAATGCATAACATCACACTCCTGCAAACACCCGTATTGCCTTCTAGGCAGGGTAGGGTGGAAAATAAAATAAATAAAAAATAAAAATAACACAGTGCCTTACCACTGAGCTACTCCGTTCCTTATATATATATATATATATATATATATATATATATATATATATATATATATATATATATAAGGAACGGAGTAGCTCAGTGGTAAGGCACTGTGTTATTTTTATTTATTATATACATGCATAAAAATTGAACCAGGTGCATGTAACAAATTTCCTGGTTGTTACTGCTATTGAGAAAGGTGCAAAATAGCAAAATCATAATCAAATAACCAAATGATAAAAATGTTTTCTCTTTTATATCGACAACAATCAAACGTAAAAAGGAATTAAAGAGTAGAGAACTGGTGATGGAGTAGGCGTCAAAGAGGAACTGTCCAAAGAGGAATTCCACTCAACCATTATTCCACCAACAACCGACACACACTCACTCCCTTTCTCTTCGTTTCGGATTGTGTTTCGCCAATGGTTTTATCGGTTCTTTACAAAAAAAATGAACTGTACCAGGTGTGAATCTCTCTCCTATTCATTGAAAATGTTTCCACTATTTTTTACTACTGTACCTAATATATTGTCGCACCTATTGAATTACCTTTTGTAATCGCAAAATTTTTCGTTTTTTTAGATTTCAAAGGAAATATCCATTTTGACCATCCCCGAATCTATTTCGATTAGTTTCGTCGTGACGTCACTGCGTATGTTCGTTCGTATCTCACATAACTCAAAAACAGTCAGCCGTAGAACGTTGAAATTTTGTAGTTGGGATTGTTGTAACAATCTATTGAAGATCACAATAGATTTTCATCAAAAATTATATTAAAGCATATAACTTCTCAAAGTTGGTACAATAGGCTTATATATTAATATAATTAACTACTATATTTTAATTAAACTTAGCAAACCGGAAGTGGTACTTTACTTGATGTCGATAATAGACTTCCATAAAAAAAATTTATTAAATACAAAAATTCTGTAATTTGGTATATAAGACTTTTATGTCAATATAAATAATATACTAGATTTTTGTTAAAATTGGATAACCGGAAATGGTACTTTATTTGAAGATCTTTATAGACTTTTTTTAATTTTCATAATAGTTTTTTTTTAAATGGCTGTCATCAATTTTAGAAATAAAAGTTATAGAAAACAAAATTCTGAGTCTAACACGTCCAGAATAACGACTCAGGGCAGAGTCATAAGCAACCGACGCCAATACACGTCGCGACGCCGAGTGTCGTTTCTGAGACACTGCATATTCGGCATCTATTAACCGAATAGTGATTCAGGACCTTTAATTTTAATTAATTTATTTAATAAAGCGATTCACCTTTTGAGCCGATTTATAGTTTAATAAGAGTAAAAGGGAGTCATGTGGTATCCACATCAGATTGTATCATCCACTGAGAGTAATACATGGTATATTGAGCGGTGCTAAATAAAAACATTCGATCGCTATTACAAACATCAACTTTGTACACTTTAACCTATTATAAAATATATATACAACTAAATATGAAGAAAGAATTAGAATAACGCTTGGTTATCACTGGTCGTCAGTGAAAGACTAAGGAAACCAAAATCTACAATTTTTTTAATACAAAGTTCCATATCATTCCCAAAATTTATGGAATTTATAAAATAGTGACCTAGTAACTTTAACTACAATCCAAGTTATTTTTCACAAAATAATGATTTTAGCAATGGGCCCTTCTTCTGAAGATCGCTACCTACCCTACGTGAAGAAATATAAAAATAAAAACTGTTAAATATTTTTAATATTTAAAATAGAACCTCTTTGACTGTAATGGGAATAGGACATCACATTTTGACTAAATTACTAATCTATAACTACTACGACTAAATACATTTAGCATTGATCATCAACGAAAGTACTAACCAATATGTATACTAATAGTAATAATATTTCAAATACTATCAAAATAAATAATTAAAAACAAGGGATTTCTTTTATTTTTCTTCATCTTTTTTCATTTGAATTAAGTAATTTGGGATAAATATAACAGTATTTGAACAAATTGTAAAAAAGTTAGCCAATCTTTGGAGTACAATCTGGATCGTTTTATTTATTTTTATCATTTTTTTTTCTCAATTATTTATTAATTTTATCGTTAAGTTATATGCCAAAGTTTTGTGGAATTAAATGTTTTATTTATAGTTTATGATATTTCAAATAATTGAATCGTTGCGGGACAAAGCGATTTAAGTGTCAAAAATTTGAAAACAAGTATTTGCCAACAAAAATAATCTATGAGTCATTGCCAACGTGATACAAACCAATACAACTTTTTTTTTCATTTGAAAAATAATAAAAGCTGCCACGCTCAAGGGAAATAGGTATTAGGGTTATAAGAATCCATTCATGCCATACATACAACATAAACAAGAAAAAAAGAACTAAAAAAAAATAAATAAAAATAACAAATATCATATAAAAAGGAGAAAAAAATTACTAGTAAAAATTAATAGATAGACAATTTAAATAATACCAAAATAAGTAAACAACCAATAAAAAGAAATTTCAGTAAAAATAAAATAAATCATCTTGTGCACATTCATACCTATATACAATATTTACTATCTGCCCAGGAAACTCCGAACCAAGCTCTGCCCCTAACATGTGAATGGCAAAGCCGGGCTCAAGAAGATCCCAGTCGCGTCACTGGTATTGAAAACCAGTGGAGACTGAGTGAGGGCAATAGAGCCACAGACGTTCAGGACGTGAGTGTCACTCCAATATTTTACATACAAAAGGTCTCGGGGCCACTGCCGTTTCAACCTTCCAGGAATATAACTCTAGAAATGGCATCTATTCAGTTGAAATAAGCGCCAAAAGATGGAGCTTTCTTAAATCGCTGTCCGATCCTTGTAAATAATCTTTAGAAAAGTTAAAAACTTAAGAAAAAACATTTTAGTGCGCATACGCTTGACAATAATCTTTTGTCATTGAAATAATAACACAGGCCTACAAAAAAAATTTTTTTTTAAACTTTTTTAACTTTAATATTTTTGTGTGCTGAATCTAAATCTGGCCTTAGTTTTTTTGTATCGCCCATAGTTTTCCAGGAATATGCTTTGTATTTTATAGTATAAACCCCTATACGGTATACGGGGGAATTAATGAAACACAATGTTACATCATAAGCATGGTTTGTATTTACAGTGGCTACTTAAAACAGTTATATAATGTGCTAATACAGGTTTCACTTGTCAACTGGAATTGGTCTATATTTCCTTTCTCTTTTTTCTTTGAAAGTTGAAATAAAAAGCCCTGCAAATTATTGCAGTATGCTTTATTAATTTATTTTATTTTATCTTATTTTTTTTAGCCTTTGGTATGAGTATGAAACCAGATATGTGAGTGAAATATTTCAAAGAGAATTTCCTCGTGAAAGAAAAGCGGTCTGGCGATGAATGAGTGAAAACGATGAGCTTTTCCTGAATAGGAGCCGCTTCTCAAATTTAATTATCCTGAGGAAAACCGCTTAAGTCTTGGAGCCCATTTTCTTACTCCTCATTATTTAATCATGAGTTCGAGTAATCCTGGGAAGAAAATTAAGGCTGAAAAATTTTCTATGAAATATAATATAATATAATAATTAATTACTTGGAGAAAGCTTACTCTTACAATAATTTTAATTCTCAGCAGAGTCTGATAATAGAGATTTTGTCATTAATTATTTCTATGTTTTAAATCTGTGAATTGACAATTAATCACGAAAAAAGAGAATGATTTTACGGAAATTAAAATAGAAGATTTTTGTTGAAATCTAATTACAGTCATTACTTATTAATAAAATGTATTAATAAATGAATTAATCTCATAAGAACATTAACAAGGTGAATTCAAGAAGTCTTATTGTCTTAATTAAATTTATAATTCATAAATGTTTTATAATACTGATTTATATTACATCTAATTTAATATGTATAATAATACCAAACTATATTTTGAATTGCTTATTTTTGAATTGTTTGTGTGTTTTTAGAACTGAAGATGAATGCCTAACATTCGAAACTAGTTTTCAATAAAACAAATTTATAGAAGTGGCAAATAATTTATCAATCCCTAATTAGATTGATCCTTCTATACCATCATGCGGATGTCAACTGACCAATCAGATTGGTCCTTCTATACCATCATGCGGATGTCAACTGACCAATCAGATTGATCCTTCTATACCATCATGCGGAGGTCAACTGACCAATCAGATTGATCCTTCTATACCATCATGCGGATGTCAACTGACCAATCAGATTGATCCTTCTATACCATCATGCGGATGTCAACTGACCAATCAGATTGATCCTTCTATACCATCATGCGGATGTCAACTGACCAATCAGATTGATCCTTCTATACCATCATGCGGATGTCAACTGACCAATCAGATTGATCCTTCTATACCATCATGCGGATGTAAACTAATTCAAGAAGGGCATGTCAAACTGCATTATGGATGCATAAGAAAATTATAAAATAAAATATTTAAAAAAATAAAATAAATCAATAGATATACATAAATTTTATATAGGTAAACACACATATACCTTTTTCTTTACAGATCTGTGGAATATTGATAAGTGACGAAGTGAGGAAATAAATGGTGTTTAAATGAAGTAAGGGAGGAGACATTACGAATGGAGGTGGATAAGGAATTACACTACGAGGTAATACGTGGTAAAGCACGATGGTAAAGAATTTTTAAAGGTTTGAGAAGTGATATACAAGCGTAGAAATCCTGTATTTAAGAGATGGATGAAATAACGAAAAGTATTGTGATCAAGAATATACAAACATTTTTTTTTTCTTAGAGACTGGAATAGAAAGGCACTAAGAAGGTGTTGTCAAAAAGTAGGAAAACCCCTCCTTGCTTGGAATACCACCGAAAGATAGAAAAACCCCGAAAATGAATCTTACGATACAATTTATTGAACTCTTTAGTCTCATCTGGTTCTCACCAGATAATCCTCCATACAATGGGCATCCGTAATCAATTTGAAGGAGAATGAGGGAGGATATTAAAAGATGACGGGTGCTTCGAGGGAATGAATCACGAAATCATTGGACATGTTTGAGAATTGAGATGGATTTTCGGTCGACAGTCCAGTGCGAGAGCAAACCAATGTGACCAATGTCCCTGTTTGATATAATCTACTTAAATCTTGATGAGTACCAACATGTATTTGATCTCTTGTCTTAATTAAATTCATAATTCACAAATGTTTTATAATACTGGTTTATATTACATCTAATTTAATGTGTATAATAATGCCAAACTGTGTTTTAAATTGCTTTTTGTGTGTTTTTAGAACTGAAGATGAATGTATAACACTTGAAACTAGTTTTCAATAAAAAAAAAATTATAGAAGTGGTAAATAATTTATCAATCCCTAATTAGACGGATCCTTCTATACTATCATGCGTACATCAACTGAATATAATAAATAATTGAACTCATAATATCTTGGGGAATGAAATTCCCCTGTAAATAAGGTTTATAACAAAGTGCTGAATTAATAGGCGGGAGACCTAGAAATCGACAGGAGGATTTTGTCATGTCAGTCCTTTAAGACTTGGATTTTGGTTAGGAAGTATCTAGACAAACATTTTTGGTGTCTTATTATTACCATTGCTATAAAAAAATTATATTTAAAATAACGTAAAAATAATGAAGTAGTTTGATATGGACAGAATATATAGCAGCGGTTTATTATAATACAACAATACAATGATAGGAACTGAATAGATATGTTATTATGATACAACAATACAATGATAGGAACTGAATAGATATGTTATTATGATACAACAATACAATGATAGGAACTGAATAGATATGTTATTATGATACAACAATACAATGATAGGAACTGAATAGATATGTTATTATAATACAACAATACAATGATAGGAACTGAATAGATATGTTATGAAATTAATAATGATAAAATATAAATAAATTGACAGCTGATTTGAAAAAGCAAAATTCCTTTGAGATATTTCTATCAGCAATTATAAAAGAAAGATGATTTGAAACCCGATAGATGGGGCCGTTAGAGACGAAGGAGAGAACAGTGTATAGTGTATAGGTGAAGGGGGGAGGTGGGCGCTAGGTGAGGGGAAAGGGGGCGCTAGGTGCTGGGACAAAGGTAACGACCCTCCAGCTCCTAACAAGGCAGTAGTTATTAGAGTTGCAGGCGTTATTACAGTCTTCGAGGGCCACTTGGTCCTCACTTGTTCCGATATAGGACGCCCAAGGAGGGCCTGCTTCAAGGCTAGCAACTTTCCAAGATCTATTTATAAACTATAATTAGGGGCCGAATTAGAGACAAGCTAACAGGAAAAAGATTGATTAAATGCAGTTGAAAGTTTAAGTGTTCGTCGAATGCCTCTATTTCTCAAAGGCATTGAACAGTAAAGACTTAAAAAATCATGATTTGTAAAGTTTATAGATAAATTAATATGCAAGAGCAAAAGCTCAATATCAGATATAAATATTTTTTAGGACATAAATGGAAAAATTCAAAAAAGATGCCAAGAGCCTCAAAAATAACAGAAATAAATAATCGATATTTCGCCAATTCAGGCATCATTAAGGTAGTAAGAGACAAAGAAATAAAATATAAAGAAAAAACCTAATAAAGAACAAAATGCAGTACATCTCACATCCACAGTCAAAAAAGTCACTAACCAGAGACAGCATCCCACACCAAGACACCCAGGCACATACTGAGCGAAAAGGGTAGTTACAAGACAACAGCTGGGACGGAAAAAGAAGATGTAATTATTAACTGTTATTCCGAATAAGCAGTAGTTATGATAATGGAAATTAATTGTTTTATCCATTCCCTCTCCCAAGTTCAGTACCATATATATATATTTGAATCTCTGCTATATTTTTTACTTCCTTGTACGAAGTAAAGGAAGTATTGTAATCACGAAAATTTTCGGTTTTCAGATTTCAACGAAAATGTTCATTTTGACTATCCCTGAATCCATTTTGACTAGTTTCGTCGTGGCGTCTGTACGTACGTTCGTATCTCGCATAACTCACAAAACGGTTAGCAGTAGAAAGTTGAAATTATTTATTTAGGATTATTGTAAAATCTAGTTGTGAACCTCCCTTTTTGGTCACTACTTCATCACCGGAAGGGGTACTTTACTTGAAGGTCTTATAAGGATTTCCATCAAAAATTATATTAAAATACTTTGCAAAACTTCTCAAATTTGAAACTTGCATATTGATTTAAATAACATACTAGATTTGGGTCTAAATCGAAAAACCGGAAGCGGTACTTTACTTGAAGGTCATATTGGACTTTCATCAGAAATTATAATAAAATATAATGTAAATTATTTAAAATTTGGTAAATAGGACTTATATATCGATATGATTGTATTTACTATATTTTAGTTAAAATTGGTGAGCCGAAAAGGGTACTTTACTTGAAGCTTACATCAAAAATTATATTTAAATTAAATACATTAATCATATGTTTCGGTAATAAAGGTTACAAACGCAATTTGGTTTCCAATCCAATTAAACATTTTTATTATTTGTTTTAAGTGTTAAAATTGAGTGTAAAATACTGGTTATCCTCCCCATTTGTGTGCGTGTGTGTCAATAGATGGATGTCGTGACGACGAGTGTCGTTTTTGAGCCACCGATTTATAGTTTAACAGGCGTACAAGGAAGTCATGTGTTGTCCACATCAGATATTTTCTGATTATTTTTAAAAATTATTTTCCAAATTTCACCGATTAGAAATAAGGACAAAAAACTTTAATATAAGCGGGCTATTATAGAGCCCTCCAGACAGAGGACTGAAGATGGATTGCAGACTGACAAGCCCAGATCAGTCAACTCATTATTTCTGATGTCGAGTCAGGCCTTCGTAGTGCTATCTTAGCAGCTTTTTTTTTCCTTTTTTTTTTTTTAACACTCTTTGTCTTGTCAGCCCGAGCCGCAGAAGAGGAAAATTTACCGCTGTAGGGGTGCTGTGCATTCACCCAACCATAATTCACGCTAGGCTGAATTCAGCCTTAGATATAACATACGTCGCAAAAGTTTCATTCTTTAGAAAATTAGTGATATGACTCATTGTGATAGCGGAATGAGCATTCCAAGTTATTATTTGTTACAGGAATCTCATTAAGATTCACAAGTACAATGCAGGTAGTTTTTATTACAACAGGAAATAAAATCAATTGATTTAATATAGAAATCACAAATCAAAGAATTCCAGTTGCAGCTTATACACCATAATTTTGCTCAATTTTCTCGTTTTTTAACTATTGTTATGTAGTGTATGGGGAACCCAGAATAAAAGAACCAAATAAGATTTCATACAATTAATCTCCAGAATCGCGAGAAAGCCTACAGTTTTATATGCAATTTAAGTAGTTTTATCCTTCCGGAATTCTTTCCACTATCGAACAATTAAATCATATAATAATCCACTACAAACATACCAACTATCGTACATCAAACTTAAATAGTAAAGTATATAGTAAAAAAAGTGTGTGTGTGTATATATATATATATATATATATATATATATATATATATATATATATATATATATATATATACGGGTTTTGGGGACTATGAAACGGATTTAAAATGCACTCCTAACCCCCTCCGATGACCTTCAATACAATACAAAAGTCCATCATTTTTAGAGAAAATATGACAAAAAACTAGCAATTCGTAGATAATTCCTCATCCGATTTAATTATGTATTTTTTTTATTATTAATTTATTATTTAATTGTGATAATTTTTTATTATTATTTTTTTATGTTTTTTTTTTTTATCTTCTTCATTCATTTATTAAGACTGCAGATTTCATTATTCATGATTCTACTCTTTATTTTAGAATAAAAAAAATAAATAATATAGGTATTATAATTAATTTAATAAAAATAAAAAGAGAAATCAATTAATTTCTGAGATAAAATAGCCTTTGTAAGACGGATTAAAGTGATCAGCCAATATTGATTTATATTCTGGTAATTTTTAAATTGTAATAAATACAATACAATTTATATTTATTTATTTATTCATTTTACAAATGTTTTGATTTTGCAATATTCTCTACCAATCATTTTTTTTAATTATGGTATTTTTTCGTTTAGGAATATTATAACGATAACGCCATTCTTTTCTATATTAATTAATCAAAATCTAATCATAAATAGAATATTATGCAGTTTCAAATCATTGTATCAATGCTGGAAAAAAACTGTTGTGATAAAAACATTTCTAGAGACAATATTGAACAGTTTATTGCCGTAATGAGGTAATAAAATTATATATTGATAAAAATATATTTTTTGAATGCTAACTCCAAATTCTGTTTTTTTGATTTTTTAGTAAATTGTGTTCATTAAAATACTGTGATAAAAATAGTCGTCTTCCAATTTTAAAAGGATTGATTTATTTAACTAATAAACGATATTTACACAAATATACCTGCTCCATCAAGTCTTTGTTTCTTTCTTTCACTTTTTCCGTTGCGTTCATAACATTTTAATATATTTACAATAATCATTTGCATAATAATTATTATTTTTAATTGTTCAATCCATCGGTCGAAAAATAAAAAGATGGTGGATAAATAAATGATGGATAAAATAAGAAAAAACAAAATGAAATGCTGCGCAAATTTATGTTAGAATAACCTTCCACCGATTTCAAAGCTTTCAATTATTTTCAGGAATAATATTTCAACTAACATAGCGTAATATTAATTTAACTTCTGGTAGAAGTTAATCATAAAATTATTATAATAACTCCTGGCATCCTCTCTCTATCAAGTTATCCAAACCTGTGTCCATCATACATCTTCGATATCCTTCAATTCAAATCTTCTGTCCACTCCCACCATATCCGTTCCGTTTTCGGCCTTCAGATTCATATCCGATCCATCTTTTCTTATCCGGTCCTCATCCTTATGGAATTCCATTCCATATTCCATCCGTCGCTCCGATACCCTTCCCACCTTCAAATCCCGCTTATTCAATCACTTATTGTTCATCCAGTTCCAAAAGAATTGTTAATAGAGTTTCTTTCACTTGAATCAAATTTCGTAAATATGCACTAATATATTTTGTACCTTGTTAATTATTTTTAGCTCATTTTTAATTATTATTATGTTCCATTAATATTAGAAGGTTGTATGTTTTTTTTATTTAAAGGACTCAAGTCAACAATAACAATTTTATGTGTTAAATGTTACTGCATTATGACTTGTAATTTTCACTTCTATTTATTTATTGATTTTTTTATTTTTCTTATCTCTAAACTTTCCTATTTCATCTACTCTAAGGCTAGGAAACCCACCTATCACTGTCTTCAATTGTTATTCCAAACGGATTTGTCCCGAAATAAATAAAGACTTTATTATTATTATTAAAATATAAATGAAACATAAAAATACCTCCGTAAAGAATAAACCTGAAAGAAGGGAAGGCAGATCTAGGTTGCCGGTGAAGCTCTTAGAATGTCACACTGCGCCATCTATTGTCCAGGGATAAAAGTGAAATTGAAAAAAGGTTAAGCGGGTTATATTGTCAAAGGAGAAGTCTCTGTGACAGTAATATCTCACAAGCACTTACGACAATGTACCTTCAAATCCCCAATTCATTTTCCCAGCAGGATTCAGAATCACACAGCAATTTTCCGATTCCATTTCCGTCTGACAGTGCTTTTCACTCAGGGACTAATAATATATTCTGCGCATACTTTTAAATTTTAAATATAATATTTCTTATAACTTTTAATTTCCGGAGAAATCCATACCGAAGATAAAAAAAAAAGAAGAAATGCCTGAAAACTAAAAAATTACAAGATCAGCTAACTAGATTCATGAAATAACTTTATAAGCGATGAAAGAAGTGTCGGAAGGCCAAAGGAAAAATTGAAGCACTTTGTGATGCATGGTAATTGAATAAGTCGATTATACAGGGGAGGCCTTAGGGTCCGCAGGGGAACAGGAACTGGATTAGAGAAAACTTTTTAATCCCCCTGTAGCAAAGGGGAGCATGGGGACGTGGCCAGCATACACTGCCTGCTGGTCAAATATGTACAGAGGGGATAAGTCAACTTCCAAGGTGCCAGGGATAGTGCAGCCTCTTCACAATTTAATAGGCTCTTCTCCTCTACAGTACACTTAATTATGCATACGGAGAGGCCACAGGGAATCAAAGGTCGTCGGCAGACTTTTTGGTATAACGAAAGAGACGGAATTAAACGGTACTTGCAGTAAAAGGAAGGAAAAACAGAATGGAAATTTTATGTATAAGTACTTCATGTGGCAGTTTGATTGATGGTTTAAAGTGTAATTTATGTATGTACACATATTCATATAAAAAAAATATCTGATGTGGACAACACATGAATTCCTTGTACGCCTATTAAACTATAAATCGGTGGCTCAAAAAGTGATCCTGAATTTGGTTACTAGTTTCCGAAGATTGCAGTATCACGGTGTCGCGACATCCATCTATTGACACACACGCACACTCACACAAATGGAGAGGAAAACCAGTATTTTACACTCAATTTTAACACTTAAAACAAGTAATCAAAATATTTAATTGGATTTGAAACCAAATTGCGTTTCTAACCTTTATTACCGAAACATATGATTTCTGAATTTAATTTTAATATAATTTTTGATGTAAATTTATTATGACCTTCAAGTAAAGTACCCTTTTCTGCTCACCAATTTTAACCAAAATATATTAAATACATTCATATCGATATAAAAATCCTATTTACCAAATTTGAGATGTTTTACATTATATTTTAATATAATTTTTGATGAAAGTCTAAAATGACCTTCAAGTAAAGTACCGCTTCCGGTTTTCCAATTTAGACCAAAATCTAGTATATTATTTAAATCAATATATAAGTTATAAATACTAAACTTGAGAAGTTTTGCATAGTATTTTAATGTAATTTTTGATGGAAATCAATTATGACCTTCAAGTAAAGTACCACTTCCGGTGATTAAGCTGTGACCAAAAAGGGAGGTTCACAACTAGATTTTACAACAATCCTAAATACAAAATTTCAACTTTCTACGACTAACCGTTTTTGAGTTATGCGAAATACGAACGTACGAACATACATACAGACGCCACGACGAGTCAAAATGGATTCATGGATGGTCAAAATGAACATTTTCGTTGAAATCTAAAAACCGAAAATTTTCGTGATTACAATACTTCCTTTACTTCGTACAAGGAAGTAAAAAATATAGCAGAGATTCAAATATATATATATATATATATGGTACTGAACTTGGGAGAGGGAATGGATAAAACAAGTAATTTCCATTATCATAACTACTGCTTATTCGAAATAACAGTTAATAATTACACCTTCTTTTTCCGTCCCAGCTGTTGTCTTGTAACTACCCTTTTCGCTCAGTATGTACCTGGGTGTCTTAGTGTGGGGTGCTGTCTATGGTTAGTGAATTTTTTTGACTCTGGATGTGAGATGTACTGCATTTTGTTCTTTATTATGTATTTTTTTGCAGTATCTAAAAAATAACAATCGGCGTCGTGGCGTCCACACACACACACACACACACACACACACACACACACACACACACACACACACACACACACACATCATTATAAAAATGTTTAAAACCACTTTAATAATAATATTTATATACCTATTTTCTCTAAAACTTATAAGTTGGAACAGTAGAGATGCACAAACTTCAAAAACGCGAAATTTTGACTGGAATTTACCCATACTTCTATGATACGTTTTGCCTAGACGAAAACCCTACATATCGGGCCGCTGGAGGTGCTCAAATGTAGCGGAGGAAAAAAAAAAAAAAAAATATATATATATATATATATATATATATATATATATATATATATATATATATATATGTATATATATTTTTTTTTCCTCCGCTACATTTATATATAGCAAAAAAAAAAAAATATATATATATATATATATATATATATATATATATATATATATATATGTATCCTCGCGCGGATCTCATTACCGCGTAGGGGAGCGTCCCACGGGTGGCGGATGTGGGGATGGTCGGTGGAAATTCCTTGGAAGTTCCTCCCGGCTAAGTCCGATGGACTCGCTGACCAACAATGAGAGCGCCCCTCCAGGCTTGCTGGAGGGTGTGACGTAGGTTTGAACGCCCTACTCACATATTTTTAGTTCACAAAATACCACAAAAAGTCATGGATCTCTCTGAGGTAAAACGCTCATTATCCGGAAGTAAACTAGTCCCCCGTTCGGGTCTCCGGGTGGGGACTGCTTCAGGGGATTCATGGCGCAAGTTGAAAATTAGAGATTTAGGTATAGGGACGTGGAACGTAAGAAGTTTGAATACAGCGGGTGGGTTAAAATCGGTGGCAAACGAGGTTAAGAGATACAATGTAGATATCGTGGCACTGCAAGAGGTTCGGTGGCCAGGGGAGGGTTCGTTAACAGAAGGGAACTATTCTATTTGGTACGGTGGGAGCGGTAATTATTGTTTAGGTACTGGATTTCTAATAAGGAATAGATTGCTCTCCGCATTGAGGGATGTAAAATTTTTTAGTGATAGGATATCTGTGGCCATATTTCAGGGGCGGTGGTTTAAAATCGCGCTGATAAACATACATTCCCCTACCGAAGACAGTGATGATGAAGTTAAATGCGAATTTTATGATAAACTAGAGTGGGTATATGATAAACTACCTCGAAACTGCATGAAAATAATATTAGGGGACGCAAACGCAAAGGTGGGAAGGGAAGAAGTATACTATCCGACGATCGGTAAAGAAAGTTTGCACGAACATAGCAATGATAATGGGATCCGTCTAATAAACTTTGCTATCTCGAAAAACCTAACAATCAAAAGTACTACGTTTAAACATAGGGATATTCATAAGTATACGTGGACATCGCCGGATTCACAAACACGCAATCAAATTGATCATGTTTTGATACAACAAAGATGGCAAAATAGTATAATTAACGTGAGGTCTTATCGTGGGGCAGAATGTGGGTCAGATCATGAATTAGTAATCGCGAAACTTCGACAAAAACTTAATATAAAAAAAAGGAAAGAAAGCCGTATTTGTTCCGAAAATTTTGATCTAGATAAATTGAAAAACCCTTCAATTAGAAATCAATTCGCGATAGAAATCAAGAATAGGTTTGAAGCCTTGGAATCTTTAGATGAGGATCGCGAAGATGTAGACAAGCTATGGATCGGAATTAGGGATAATATTAAAGAGGTAAGTAATCTGTGTCTTGGAAAAAGGGACAATAAAAAGAATAAACCGTGGTTCG
The DNA here is from genome assembly GCA_948150685.1 of Rhaphigaster nebulosa. Taxonomy (NCBI): domain Eukaryota; kingdom Metazoa; phylum Arthropoda; class Insecta; order Hemiptera; family Pentatomidae; genus Rhaphigaster; species Rhaphigaster nebulosa. Next base: position 152,248,384 of record OX411309.1, read on the forward strand.
ATAATGATTGTCTAAACTTGTGCGAAAAAAGAAGAGCCGCGAAACTAAAAGCTTTGAATAATCCAAGCGATAACAATGTTGCTAATTTCCGGGCCTTGATGAATGAAACGTCCAAATTCCTCAAAAATAAAAAACGAGAATATCTTAAAAACAAAATAATAGAGATAGAAACTAATAGAATTGAAAACAACGTAAGAGACATGTACAAGGGTATAAGCAGATCGCGTAAACAGTTTGAACCAGCAATGAATGGAATTAGAGATGAAAATAACAATATCTTGGCCGATCCGGGGGACATTGTGAATAAATTTAAAAAACACTTTGAAAGTATTTTGAATTCGGGAAATAATAATCAATCTCCTCCTTCTGAATATCAGAGTGCTGAACCGTTAATTGAAGAACCGAGTAAGGAGGAAGTCGAAATAGCCATCGGAAAATTAAAATCTCATAAAGCAGCGGGAATCGACAACATTTCCAGTGAAATAATAAAAGCTTGCGGTGAAGCTGGAGTTTCTAAAATACATTTTTTGGTTAAAAAGATCTGGGAAAATGAAAAATGCCCGAAGAATGGAAAGAATCTATACTTATTCCGATTCACAAAAAAGGTCCGAGGACGGAGTGTAATAACTATCGCGGAATATCACTCCTCCCGATATGTTATAAAATATTCTCGTTGATTCTAACTAGTCGAATCACGGAATATGCCGAGGAAATTATCGGAGACTACCAATGTGGTTTTAGACGGAACCGATCAACTATCGATCAAATATTTTCCTTACGGCAAATATTAGAAAAAAAATTAGAATTCAACGGTGTAGTTCATCAGCTTTTTGTGGATTTCAAAAAGGCTTATGATTCCATTGATCGCCGGAGACTGTATAACATTTTGATTGAGCAGGGAATACCGAAGAAGTTAGTAAATCTAGTAGGGATGTGCATGACCGAAACATTCAATAAAGTTAGAATAGGTAATTATTTTTCGGAGAAATTTGAAGTTCGCTCGGGGTTAAAACAAGGCGATTTCCTTTCACCTGTCCTATTTAATTTAGCATTAGAGTATGTCATTAGAAAGGTAATGCTTACCGAAAGGGGTTTAGATCTGGGTGGTAGAATATCCGTGCTGGGGTTTGCGGATGATTTGGTATTATTAAGTGAGGACGCGGAAACTATAAAACTGAATACAGCAACGTTGATGACAACTGGGAAAGAGGTTGGCCTCAAAATAAATACGGATAAGACGAAATATATGGTTAGCAATAGAAACAGAGGAGATTTTGAGGATATAGATATAGGAGAAAATAGGTTTGAACATGTTGAGAAATTTAAGTATTTGGGGTCTGTGATTACTAGAAAAAACGAAATTCAAGAGGAAATAAAGGCGCGGTTAAAGGCGGGAAATGCTTGTTATTTTTCGGTGTCAACATTACTTAGGTCGCGCATTTTGTCCAGAAACTTAAAACTTAGAATATACAAAACTATTATCTTGCCTACAGTTCTGTATGGGTGTGAAACGTGGCCGCTAACCTTGAAGGACGAACAACGCCTTAAGGTATTCGAGAATAAGGTACTGCGTAAAATATTTGGTCCGAAAAAGGATGAGTCAACTGGAGAGTTTAGGAGATTACACAACGCGGAATTGCGGAGCATGCACCCTGTTAATATAATCGAAGTGATATCATCGCGACGGTTGAAATGGGCTTGCAAAGTTTAAAGTTTAAATTTAAGGTTTTAGACCCTCTAACTCAATTTGAAGGGATTTAAGAGGTGAGCAAATATTAAAAAAAATCGAAAAACCCAGGGGGAGAACCAAGTTTGTACCTCCAAAAGATACTTTCCTAACACCAACTCAATTCACCTACAAATTTTCAACTCTATAAAGTTATTTGTTGGGGCTGTAGAGATGCGTACAACATTAAAAAGATCGAAATTTCAGATAAATATACCGAAATTTTGACTGAAATTTACCCATACTTCTATGATACGTTTTGCCTAAACGAAAACCCTAAATATCGGGCCACTGGACTTACTCAAATGCAGCGGAGAAAAAAAAAATTAGGTATATCTTATGTCTCCAAAACTTTCATAATCGAGCTGTAGGGGTAATGAAACGGACAGAAAACGCAGCCCGTCCTTTATCGGCAATAGTCTATTCCATTCGGAGAAAATATGAGTAAAATTAGTAAAATATTGAAACGATAAAAGTAGGAAAGCATTTTTTTTTTCTCGAAAACTATTCAAGTAAACGTTGTAGAAAAGTAAAATCACTTTGAAATGAGCCTACATTCATTTCAGAACTCTTAAGTGTTAGATTGACATTAATAAATAAGATAATAGCAAAACGTATTATAAAAAATACTTTCCTAGAGAGAAATTTAGAACTTAGTATAAAAATGGTTTTTCGATTAACGCATCATATCAAAAAAGTGCCCGAAATGAATTATTCTTAAAATTTCATTTCTAATCAGAATCCATAAAAAAAATGGCACATCCCATTGAGAATGCCAGAAATCGCTAATACGCCTCAAACTAACTTCAGATTACCCTATTAGGATCCCCAAAAATTTCATTATGGTATTATTAACATTCTAAGGAGAGAAACAGGCTACCTGTGACACACTAAAGAAAAAATAAACAATTCTATTAATACAAAAGAACATTGACGGGTTAGTTATTTCCTGGTATGTCTCCTAAATACAAAAGAACATTGACGGGTTAGTTATTTCCTGGTATGTCTCCTAAATACCAGGAAATAACCAACCAGTATTTAGGAGACATAAGACTTTGTTTATGGAATCTTCCAACTATATTCTAACAATATATACATATATATACTAGAAAACAGTTGGAAGATTCCAAAACACAAAGCCTGAAGTCTCTAAACTACCGGCAAACAACTAACCAGTCAACGTTTCGCCAATTCAGACATCATCACGACATACACCAAAAAATCACATCTATGAAGATCAAATATAGCACATCTCACATCAACCGTCCAGAAAGATGCATCAACCTGAGACAGTACATCCTTCCAAGACATCCAATCACATACTCTTTTATATTTAAATAAATATATATATATATATATATATATATATATATATATATATATATATATTTAAATAAAAAAGAGTATGCAATTGGATGTAAATATAATGTAGAGTAACTATTGTTATATATAAATATATATAAACTATATATATATATATATATATATATATATATATATATATATATATAAACAAATAGTTGAATAAGGAAAAAGAGTTTGTATTTTGAAAATCGATAAAGCAAAGATCCTTATGGTTTAAGTGGTCATGAAATTGAAACAGCTACTGGATACAGAACAGACTCACACAATTACTATTAACCGTTTCCAGGAACAGTTTAGACCTCGCTTGGTCCAATTTGTAATGGCTCCAGGCCAAATTATAAATTGAATAAGAGGAAACTGCTATTGTTCTGGCTTCGCTAGGCGGCCACGCGAAATAAAAAATAATAAATGATCTGCATTGTTGATTCCAGTTGAATTCGTTGCTGATCAAGGAGTGGTAGAATTCATGTTTAAAATGTTTTTGTTATTTGAACAGAATTATAAAAAGGAACAATGAAATCAATACGTGAAAAAAATGGGAACTGGATCATTGAAGGCTGTGTTAATTTTCATTCCCCATTTTTGAAACCACTAGAATACCAGAATTTTTAATTTGGATAATGCGAAAATGTAATTTAATTACGCTATGCAATAATACGTTCATAAATGTATATGATAATACGTTTAAAAAAAAAATTGTTCTTAATGAACTTAAAAAAAAAAAAATCTCTTTTAGGTGAACATACACTGCATGAAAAATAGATTTGTTTAAAACTTATGTTTTAAACATTAAATAGCTTAAAGTTTTATTATATAACATAAAGGTAGAGTTTTAATAAAGTAAAACAAATAAGATTTAATTTTATAATTTTTTTTTTTTTTTAAATTTATTATTCCCTGCCAAATCAACCAATGGCCTAGAACCTGATGTTTCAGCATTCAATAATTTTTTGTACATAACAAGTATATATTATGTTGTAATAACAAGTATATATTATGTAATAGTAACAAGTATATATTATGTAGTAATAACAAATATATATTTTGTAGTAATAATAATCAGTATAAAAAGTACAAAGTTTCAGATTGTTTCCTATTTTTAGTTTTTTTTTTTTTACATATATGTTACTTATATATGATATAAGAATATATGGGCCAAATATGGGCCAACTTTATGATGGCGTTTTTATTGGCTCAATTATAAAAAAATAAAATCTTGTATTTTGTTCCAATTTTTTTTTCAAACTGAAATAGTGATACACAACATATGTTACATCTTAAACAATAAAATTTACTAAAATTAGGAATATAAGAATTATAAGAATGCATAAAACTATATTTTTGCAAAGACATAAATACAAAGTTTCGCTCATTTAAAAAAACCTTAAGTCTAAAATGATAGGTAGGATGTTTATAGGTAAACGGTTTAATGGTCGGGGGTTTTCCAGTAATGCCGGTGAGTAATTGGTTTTTCTGTTATAGATGGGAATAAATTTAAGATTGGACTATTGGAGATATTTATTTGGTCATTTAAGCAAAAATCTGGATTGGATTTAAAGTGCTTCATATATATTTAATTTGAGGCTGTTTTCAATGTGATGTATTAATTTAACTCCTGAATCCTACATTTCTTTCAGTGTTAGTACAATGCGAGAAGGAACCAGTACAAACTTCTCTGTTTGATATAATCCATTTAAACCTTGGTGAGTACCAACATGTATTTGATTTCTTGTCTAAATTAAATTCATAATTCATAAATGTTTTATAATATTGATTTATATTACATCTAATTTAATATGTATAATAATACCAAACTATATTTTGAATTGCTTATTTTCGAATTTTTTGTGTGTTTTTAAAACTGAAGATATAAGTATAACATTCGAAACTAGTTTTCAATAAAAACAAAATTATAGAAGTGGCAAATAATTTATCAATCCCTAATTAAATTGATCCTTCTATACCATCATGCGGATGTCAACTAAAATACATATGTTTTCTTTTAAAGTAATGTGTAATTTCTTTAACATGGATCATTTATGAAATATAACTGGCATGTCTTTTCGACAAAAGACCTGACTTATGTGACAATTCTGGTGTTATTACTTTAATTTGAATAAATCTTCCAATTTTTAAAAGAGAAAATTACAGTATTAATTTAGAGATACGCGAATGACTATTGTACATAAAACTGAATGCTATGAACATTGAACAATGATGCTAGCCCTCTTCCCCTCTACTGCCTCTCGCGTCCCGATCCCCTCCCCCCCCTTACATCGGAAATACATTAAACATCCGATCCGGAGGCACTATTGCAGAATTTATTGTTGTATTATAGTACGGCGGTAGGATTCGCTGGCGGTATCTGTTAGATCGGAGTCCCATTGTGAGGAAAAGCGGCGGAAATTACCGAGGCATTAGTGAGTGAGACTATCCTGTTGCGCGGGATCCAATATCACTTCTCTCATCGTCATCTTTTGTCCTCGCCGGTTTATCGAGTTCCCTACTCGAGTACTCTACTCAGCACTCAGGGGATGCTAATATCCTTCCAGGCCAGGCTACGTTTCGAATATTAGTTAATATTTTTAATTAAATAATAAATACAAACTGCGCTTATAAAATCCTCAAGTTATATTATTATATATATTTTTTTTAATTATTTATTTTCATGCATTAAGTTCAGACTTTGTCTGAAAATTAAGACAAAAAAAAAATTAAATGGCAGAAGTCAAGAAAAGTTCATGAACGTATAAACGTCGGTTTTTGAAAAAGGCGTAAACCAGCGCGTCATCACAAAACTTCAGGGGTTCGCCTTTAACGGTTATCAAGTATCTAGTCTTCCAGATACCTACTGGGACACCTTGTGTAGCATTCATAGATAATTTCACAGATCTGTGATTAAAAATCTATGGGTCTTTTTCCATCCATTTATCATATTATTGGAAAGCGGAATAATCATCAACGTATTTAGACATTCCAGGAATATCCTTTAAAAACAATATTGGTTTATATTTTAACTGTGTTCATATTATTAGCTCAAAAAAAAAACAGATTTATTAATAAAAAATCTTTCCTCTAATTCCATTACTAAAATATAATTATTCGGTAGTAAACAAACGCTAGCTAATAGTTTTTAGACCCCTCAACCTCAATATCTCTTTATAATGTTAATATAGCATTCATAGATAATTTCAGGAACCTGTTAGTACAAATTTATGGGTCTATTTCCATCCATATATCACATTAATGGAATGCGGTACTTAATTAATTAATGTACCTGGACACGTCAGATGCATTTAAAAAAACTATATTAGTTTATATTTTAACTGTTTTTTTAACTGTTTATATTAATATAAAATCTTTTTTCTAATTCGATTACTAAAATATAATTATGCATTCGATTGTTAACAAACGCTAGCTAATAGTTAGCTAATAGTTTTTAGACCTCTCAATCTGAATATCTCTTTGAAATTAATCTTGCTTCGCAAAGTTTGATGTATTGTTGCAAAACTGATGAAATCTACGAAGTTTTTTGAAAAAGGTAAAAAAAAGTGCCATTTAGCAAACTTTACAGAAAACACATTTTTCTTCAAATAATAATATTTTTTTTTAATTTTATTTTTTATTGTATACAGTAGGAATTTATTTACCTGGCAAAACCTTTATAATTACAATATATTTTCAAGGCTTCTAATAATAGTTTAGGCCAGAGTGACGACTGAGAGTCGCCAAAATTTGATTATTACACCATTTCCAATTTTTTTTCGAAATATCATATCGCGAACAGGAATCGATAGAGGTGATGTTTACGTTCCATAATCAATTGAATCCTAAATTTCAAATCTTTGGCGCTTAAAAGCCTTTTTTAGAAAACAACGTCGATATCGTCCATACCGCCGTGAAACGTATCTGACCAAAAATCAGATATCTGGTTTTGGTTTTATTAGAAACGATATTTTATCTCTTATGAGCTAGTGAAAAGCATTTATGTGTTAAAAAATCGTTAAATGGTTTAAATTGATCAAAAAGTATCCTCCTTTTTGCTAGTATTTATTGCATATGCAGCAATTACCGCTAAAAAACACCCATCAAAGACTCCCAAGACAGTCTTTACATAAATGGGTTCGCAGTTATTTACCTACCATGTTGGAATGTTTATAATTAGTTTACAAAATTGCTTATAAATTGGCTTTTCGTTTGTCTAGTGAAATCATGTGTTTGGCGCATAAGAGATATCACGGCGCTAATGATATTCTATTGAAACAATTGAGACAAAAGGAAATCATTAAATTTAAGACCGGACCTTATGTAGGTACTCATTATTCAGACAAAATCCCAAATAAAAAACAAGACAGACATCAAACGCGAAAGTAATTTGGTAAAGCCACGTAATGGAGGCTGCAGGGTTACTTTTTCTAAAAAAATTAACTGTATTGATATTGTTTTTTTTTATGGCTTTGAGTTAATGATTCTAAAACACTTTATATTTTTCCTCTATCTTCAGAAATGGTAGAGATATGGGCGTTTGAAACCTTCAATCAGCCGCCATTTTGAAACAAAATCGAGTTCTGAGTATCGTCTTGGGATGATGTGGGTGCCAATATAAATAAAATCGATCCAGTATTCTCGGAGAAAAGCCTAGGACGGCAGACGAACGGAATTTATTTTTTAATTTCCTTCGATTTTTATATTATATAATAAAATTTACTGTTTTACTGATTCTTTATTTATTTGACATTTTTCAACTATGGAATTCACGTAAATACCTTAAATATTTTCTTGTACATAACTCGACTTTAAAGTTTTTCAATAATATCTGTTTTGTATAGCAATAAAGAAACGCTGCACATTATTATTTAATGATTTATTATTTCCAAATAGTTTTATATTAAAAAATTATATGATTTTTTTTTTTTAGGCTTTGGTATAATTCCAAAGCACTATATTTTTTCACTATCTTCATAAACAGCTGACATAAGGACCTACGAAACATTTAATCAGTCGCCATTTTTAAAGAAAACGACAGGAGGTAATGCCGAGTTCCGAGGATCTTCCTGGGGTGACCTGTGACTGGAGAATAGCTGCGGATGGGAGGCGGACGGATTTTTTTATTCAATTTTTTAATCAAATTTTGAGTGGGAGCTAATTTTCTTGGTAAATTACGAAGATTCATTATTATTGAGAATAATAAGCCAAAAGCAACTTGAGAAAATCTGCCTTTCAAAAAATTTAAATTATAATATTTTAGTAGACTGAATAGTGAACAAAATTGTTGAATTTTCCACATAAATGATTTCTGGATTCTCGTTAACTGCTTAGTCAATTGGAAGGTTTGGATTGTTCGGCACAAAATAGCCCGTGTATTGCCTAAGCTATTCGGATTTTATTCCACGAAAAAAGTACCCAGCAATATAATGGTTGTCCCAATTATCCGGAGAAAATATATAAGAATTTATATCAACATTTTGATCACAGTAACATTGTTACTTAAATTATTATCGAACTAGTATACCGGAGCGAGAACTCTCCAATTAGATATCTATGCTTCTTCCAATCCTTAATATATTCGAAGTATAAGCGATATCAGGAAAACATGTTTATTCAGATAAACAATGGAATAATACCAAGATAGTTTATTTAGCATTTGGTGAAGTTACATAGTTTATAATGACTATTTTAATAAGTTATTACCTTGTCCAACTGGAAAATATCCCTTCAGTTAAGAAATTTTTGTATATTTAATATTGATATTTAAGGCTATCTTTATGTTTAGACATTGGAAAGAATATATAATCTCCTCTATCATTCATAGGAGCATAAAAAGAACATTCACTCTTATTAAAGAGTTTTTGTAAACACCCAACTTACTTTTACAGATATAAGGTTGCCATGACAACGGCACAAACCGTGCGTTATCTCTAAAACGGTATGTTTTAGGAGAAACGTTCGGCCTTATGACCTTGATGACCACATCGAAATCTTTAAAATGCGATCCGTCCAATCTCGATCCACACACTCACCACCATTACAATTTTGAAACCTCCCAGTTTTTCCTTCACTTTTATTTAAGCCAAAGTAAGAACTAAAGAAACAACATTGGAATTCGTCACTTCTCCGTGAAATTCCCTTTCTTTTGATATTTCATTCGTCAAAACTATTATAGTATACCCGAGCGAGGACTCTGGCAATATCCTTCTTTTAAATCCTGATAAATTAGAAGTATAAGCTATACTAGGGAAACAAAATTATTCATATAAACAATAAAATATTACCAAGATACTTTATTTAACACAAACATTTGGTGAAGCTACATAATTAATAATGGATATATTGAAGTAATAATTAATAAGTAATTAGATTCCCCTACAGGAAAACATCTCTTCAATTTAAAAGTTAGGCGATAAGATTCAGCTATACAGTTTTCTACGTGTAGCATTCAAATTTAGCAGTTCCCTTTAGGGTTGGACATGGGAAACAATATATAATTTCCCACCCATTAAAAGGTTTTTGTAAACAGACTCAAATTGATTGATATAAAGTTGCCATGACAACGGCTCGTACGCACGGCGTAGGGACCCGTGCGGACTTATAGCTTGCGTTTTCGAGATAACGTCCATATGATCGAGATAGGTCCATATGATCCATGGGGAAAGCATATGATCTTGATAACCGCGTAGATATCTTTGAAACCCGACCAGTTTCGTCTAGATCTGCCGACTCCAAATCGTCGGAGATTTGAAACCTCCCAGTTTTTTCATCACATTTATTTAAGCCCTAGTAAGAATTTGCTGATTGAAATTAGGATTCGTCACTTCTCCCTGAAATTCCTGTTCTTTTGATACCTCATTCGTCAAAATCCATCGCTCCTGAGAGCCGAAAAAGTAATATATAGTACCGTATTCACTACTTGTATATTTTCACTATTTGTATAAGGTTTCAAATCTCCGACGATTTGGAGTTGGCAGATTGAGATGGGGCGGGTCGGGTTTCAAAGATATTGACGAGGGCATCCAATATAGAGAAGTGATATTGAAGTGATATTAAACGAGACAAACACTAGAAATTCAATCAAATTCTGATCCCGTCCAAAACAGATAATTAGTCCTATCGCAGTGGCTATTAGCGAACATTAGCCCGAAATTCTCATTTAATCTTAACTATTTCGGATATACATAAAACTGGAATATAACAAGAACTATGAAACTAATCAGCGGGGACCTAGGAAATGATATATTATGTATTCTGTATCGTTGAAGGGGGGAGGGGAGGGGAAGGCGCAGCTTAATTTGATACACCGTCATTAGACTTAATTAGGCAAGTTGGGCTCACTTGTGCACAAATGGAACACTAAACGCAAAACCATTAGTGACCTCAATCCCATGATTACAGCCACATCCTCACCCCCTCACCTCCACCAAAACCAACCTCCCTCCACCTTCATCATGATATCCCACCCGGCACGTTGATAAATAGCTAAATGTGTTTGATAATATATCATGCAAGAGGGTTTAATTATTATTAAATAAACATATACAGTTAAGTATCTATAATACGACAAATATGGCGCCAGGCTTTGTCGGATAATGAAGGTTTGTCGGATTACTGGAGTTAAAATAAAATATGCAACTCAAAGACACTCAATATATATTTATTATGATATATGCCTACATATATATGTGCGTATATTATATTAATAACATTAAATAAATAGAAAAGATTATACATATTACTAAATATATACCAAAGAAAAGTATAAATCACACAATTAGTTTTTTCTCCCCCTTCCACCGGGTTCAGACATAATTAAACTGTAAGTAGGAACTTTAAATATTACAAAAACCGATAGACTAATAAAAAAATATATTGAGACTGACAGTACAACTTTCCATCTCCCTCGGACACATCGACTTGCGATTTCATGAGCGTTTCATATACGTAAGTATTGACAACAAAAGTGGCGGATTACTGGGGGTGTCGGACTGGCGAGTGTCATACTATAGACAGGCTCAACGGTACCATTTTATAATAAGCATTGATAGCAACTGTTCATAATAATCCAATATTTTATATCGATCTGAATTCTAAAGATAATATTCAAACAAATAAAATAAAATAATAAGAATGTAGAATAAAACTAGTAAAAATAAATAGAATTACTACGTGATATTAATTATAAAAATGTTGAACCGTTAAATTGTTAAATGTTAAAACATTTTAATTTGGTTTTACCAATCTTTGTTTTTGTTTTTTTAAACTAAAGTATGTAAATTTGAAAGGTACAATCGTAAGTGCGAAATAAAAAAAATGGTACATATATGAAATATCAATATTTATAACATAATTTTTTAGCCAAGAAATATTATGATTTGGATATTTTATGAAAAATGAACATACGAATTTTCATTAAATTCAAATCAGTTGTTACGGAAATAAATCGGAATTTCACGAACATGTTCCGAGAATAACCTACAAATTTATATGGGTCAAAAATTTAAGGAAAAAAAAAATGCGTACATTTTATGTATTCACTACATTCTCTGTCACTACAGTCTGAAGTAATTGGTGGTTGAGTAAAATCACTTTTCTTTAACATTTCATTTCTTTGATGTCATTCCTCTGGATAATGTTTAATGGAATGAGTTACAAGTGCAAATTAATCACGCGAAATTCTGTTCAATACAAAGTAAACAGTGGACTTTTTAAAAAAATAAAAAAATACCTTATTGCACTAAATTAAAATCAGTCGTCGCTAATGGACCTGGCAGTCGAAGACGTTAAATATATTCCAATTAAACAAAAAAAAATAAATTGTTAGAATAATTAACAAAATGTGACCTAAAGCATAATGCATTAAAACAAAAAAAAAATATAGACAAGCCAATTTTCCAGATAAAATACAATGGAAACGTATTGAAAATTAAATTTAAATTTAAAATTTACGAATTAATATTTCTTCATTTATTGTGCATTAACAATTTATGCTACTTAATAACAACAGCTTATACTATTTTTTTTTCTACATTAAGTATGAAGAAAAAAAATTATTTTTCTTTTTGTATTCATACTTAATCAGGTGTATTTTAACAATGTGCCAATACCTGCATCTGAATAAGTGCGATATTTGGGACTTCACCTGGATAAGAGACTGACATGGCGGACCCACATCAGACTGAAAAGAAAACAACTGAACGAACGATTTGGACTATTATCCAGGTTACTTTACAGACGCTCCAAATTATCCATAACTAACAGACTTGCAATCTACAAAGTACTAATTAAACCTTTATTAAACATACGGGATAGAGCTATGGGGGCTCTGCTAAAACTTCAAACATCCAAAGAATTCAGTTATTCCAGTCAAAGGATTGAGAAAAAATAGTGGACACGCCATTCTAAGCGACAAATGACTTGATATACAAGAACTTGGGCTTCCTAAAAGTTTCAGATATTGCCACGGAATATTACAAACATTTCCACAGCAGACTGACTTCCAACATGAATACCTTAGCACAAACACTTACATCCACCCCGAACGCGTACAACCCACCCCGACAGCCTAGAGACTTGTAATAAAATAAATGCTAAACTAAATAAATAATAATAATAATAATAAATAATAAATAATAAATCTTTAAATATCTTAAGATCTTATAATTTAAATAATTTTGCGCCAACCCTGCAATGGGGCATGTACTTCTACGCGTACCACCTCACGACCATAACGCGTATTATAGTAACATTAATAAGTTCACATAGTTACATTTTTTGCATAATTTACATAAAACAAATATAAATATAAATACAAAATGAAAAATAAAGAAAGGAAAAAAATACAAATAAATAAATAACCTACAATGAATAATTTACATGTGCAATATTAACGTTAAATTAAGTTACTTTTTTCATTTTATTAATTTTATAAATTCCTTTAGACTACAGCTTAGTAATCATAATAATAATAATTTCCCGCTCTATGGAGTGCTAGAGCCGTCAAGTACGAAGTTGTCGGCTCAGCACAGAGGAAATTGGAAGTCGGGAGTGGAAGTTTAACTTAATGATGTTTGTTTGGCTGAATCAATGAGAGGAAACCTAAAGCCATGGGAAACTACAGTGTTAGCGACATTGTGCGGAGTATCTGGGTTTGTTTGTTGTAGTGAAAGTCTTAGTGAGTCTGTTTGGAATAGGGTACACAGCCCTAACCCAAATTCCATATTGGCACAGTGTATCGGGTGGAAAAAGTTTTAATACGCCAATTTTATGGTGCTTGGATAAATGGGTAAGTAATTTTTTTGGAACAATGGGTTAATTTTATATTTAGTTCTTTTTAATGAACTTTACCTTTGAGAAAAAAAGGATATTAATCTCTAAAACAGTGTTAAAATGGAATGTGCATACTCTTTCATAGACTTATTTCCTTTTTCACATAGATAAAGTTCATTAAAAAAAAAAAATACAACCCATAGCCGCAAAAAAAAATTACTTGTACCCCTTTACCCAAAACAAAACATAATTATTGAATTTAACGTAAAGTTGAAAAAAAAACAAGTGCCTTCAGCAAAATTGAAATCACTTATTTTTAGTTCCTTGTACGAAGTAAAGGAAGTATTGTAATCGCGAAAATTTTCGGTTTTCAGATTTCAACTGAAATATCCATTTTGACCATCCCTGAATCCATTTTGACTAGTTTCGTCGTGACGTCTGTACGGACGTTCGTACGTATCTCGCATAACTCAAAAATGATTAGCCGTAGAAATTTGAAATTTTGTATTTAGGATTGTTGTAAAATCTAGTTGTGAACCTCCCTTTTTGGTCACTGCTTAATCACCGGAAGCGGTACTTTACTTGAAGGTCATAATTGATTTCCATCAAAAATTATATTAAAATACTTTGAAAAACTTCTCAAATTTGGTATTTATAACTTATATATTGATTTAAATAACGTACTAGATTTTGGTCTAAATTGGAAAACCGGAAGCGGTACTTTACTTTCATCAAAAATTATATTAAAATATAATGAAAAACATCTCAAATTTGGTAAATAGAACTTTTATATCGATGTGAATGTATTTACTATATTTGGGTTAAAATTGGTGAGCCGAAAACGGTACTTTACTTGAAGGTCATAATAAGCTTACATCAAAAATTATATTTAAATTAAATACATAAATCATATGTTTCGGTAATAAAGGTTACAAACGCAATTTGGTTTCCAATCCAATTAAACATTTTTATTACTTGTTTTAATTGTTAAAATTTAGTGTAAAATACTGGTTTTCCTTCCTAATTGTGTGTGTCAAGAGATGGATGTCGCGACGCCGAGTGTTGTTTTTGAGATACTGCGATCTTCGGGAAACTAGTAAAAAAATTCAGGATCACTTTTTGAGCCACCGATTTATAGTTTAATAGGCGTACAAGGAAGTCATGTGTTGTCCACATCAGATTTTTTTTTTTACAGATCGCAGGTCTAATTTAATTTTATTACTTTATTATTAGAGAACCATAAGTGATCACATTTTTTAATTAAGTCGTATTTCTTATATCATTCAAACTGAAATATGAGATTTGAAAAAAATTACTAAAGACACTTAGGCCCTTTTGCATTTCCTCGCTAACAGCATTTTATGAATTAAGACTAAAAATATACTGAAATGGAAAACCGTGTAAAAAAAATTACTTAACAACTACTCATTAAAAAATTCTGTGAATGCCGGCTGATCAAGGGGCCATATTTTTTCCAGACACCATTTAGAATTATCGGGAATCAGGATACCATTCAGATTATGAAGATAGGATAACTAGAATAAATTAATTTTAAAACATTTATCAATAGTTTTATTTGCGATGTAGCAAGAAATCTCAAGTATACATATTAAAAAGGTTTCTGGACGGTAAAAATTTAATAGGGTAGGAGAAGTTCTGCTGGTCTTAGGCTGTGTCAAAATATACCTGGTTACCGTTACGTAGATTTGAATTTTTAAAAACATTTTCCCAGTAAATACTAAAATAGTTGAAGTGGACGAGAATTTTTAAAAAAAAATTAAAAATATGATATTTCATTCATTACACCTTTGTCATGATGACATTTTAAGCATAAAATAATATTCAGTATATTATAAAATTGAAAATATTGGCCGAATTTATTCTATTTCATGAAGGTAATTAATCAATTGACAGCATAGCTGATAATAATAAAGTACTTTTCTGGAATAAAGAAAAATTATAGCTAAAACACAATGTTGATTACACGGAAGTAAAAAACAGGGCAACAAAATAAAATAAAAAAACCTGTACCACTACAGCCCGTGAAGGGTCTCCCGATCCCACAAGACTGGTCCACGGCTAAAATAATTAATTATTATTAATAAGAATAAATAATTATCTGCCACACTCAGCCGGTCTCGAACCCGGGACCTAGAGATTAGTAGCACTGTGCCGGCCACCTAAATATAAAGTATAAGAATCGGTAAACTAAGTATAAGAATCGGTTCTCTGGTAATTGGATATGAAAATTTATTGGTCATTCATTTTAAAAAAAAATCATGTTTAAGAATTTTAGGAAAATTGAATTTTCATAAAACAGGCTTGCTAGTAGTGTTTTGTAGCACCCCCTCTCCCGAAAAAAAATGAGATAACATGTAAAAAAACATATTCTTCCTTATTATTTTACATATTACTATTATTTTACAATATGAAATAATCATATAATCATAGCAAAAATAACAATAATTCTATTAAAAGAACAAAGTTCCATCTAAATGAATAGGTACCTCACATCAAAGGGTGTTGGGACAGGTCAGGGAAGGTCTTATAGGTTTATCTACATCAATTTCAAGGTCACCTTTATATCTTACCTTTATAGGGAACATAAAAGATTTTACTATAAATTTCAAATTTTTTTAACATCAAAATTATTTGTTACCATTATTTTTACACTTATAATATCTCAACAAAATATAAATGTCATATTATTAATTTATTTGAAAAGTTACATAATATAATTGCCATAAATACGAATTAACATGTAGTAATACTAATTAACGACAGGTAGTAAAAACGTAACGGTAACGGAACAAAGAAATCTTGATATAAAAGTCTACAATCTAGAAATTTCGTCTTTCCAATGCTTTCTGAGATAAATATTTTACAATAGTAAACATTTATTAAAAAAAATAAAAATTAAAAATTAATCGATTCTATTTAATATTTAGCAGGAGTTCCTATGGGGAAACAATATGAAGGAGACCACTAAGCATAATATGAAGAAAAAAAAAATCTTTTTTGTTTATCAAAACAAATCTTGTCTATACTACTAACAAGATTGATATATATATATATATATATATATATATATATATATATATATATATATATATATATATATATATATATATATATTAATTTTTATATTTGGTATTGTCACAGGAAGATTCAAATAATTTCTTAGGAATTAGTGAACAGAAATCTTCCAAATTTTTTATCATTTGTTGAAAAATTTAATTTTACTAACAACGTTTTGGGATAAGTTGAAGATGTGGGGCTTCAGGTCATCTCTGCAATGTATCATTACATAATTTAGTAACATAACGATTATATTACATGTAATATAATACTGTTAAACTGTTAAATAAATAATCAACTCTTCTTTTTTCATTATAATATTCATATATGATGTTTCGTTTGATTTCTAAATACCATTTTTATAATTACTCTTTTTAGCAAGGATAGTCTTGTCAATTTGATTGTCACTTCGAATTATGAAAGAATAGCCTTTGTAAATTTTGAATCTGTTGTGTGTTAGTGAAATAAACAATTTATATATTTTCTTTCTTTTTATGTTCTGAGGTTTCAGTATTGTCATTATTTTTTATTTTTTTTTTTTGTAACTTCTAAAGATTGTGTCTATATGGTCTTCATATCATATCAACGACGTTTTTTGAAAAAGGCGTTAGACCCATTTAGCAAACTTTACAGGAAACACGTAAAAGATTTTTCCCCAAATAACAACATATTCTTTTTTATATTTTATTTTTTGTTGTATACAGTAGGAGTTTATTTACCTGACAAAATATTTATAATTGAAATGTATTATTAAGGCTTTTAGCACTGGTTTAGGCCACAGTGACGACTGAGAGTCGTTAGTATTTGGTGATTACGTCATCAATATTCGAATTTTAGACCATTTCCAATCGGTTTTTCGATACATCGTGAGCGGGAATCGATAGAGGTGATGTTTGTGCCCCATAATCAATTAAAACCAGGATTTCGAATTTTTGGCGCTTAAACCTTTTTCAAAAAACGATGTCGATATGTTTTATTACCTCTAAATTTGGTATTGTCAAAGTAAGATTAAAATAATTTCTTAGGAACTAATGATAATTATATTTAAAGAATCAAATAGTAGCAATATTTGTAATATAATCATGAACTTATTGGCATTGGAGAGATGACCTGAAGATGCGGGGATTCTTTCCCCAAAACGTTGTTAACAATTGAATTTTTTAATAAAGGAACAAAATTTTGACAGATTTTTCTCCACTTATCCCTAAGGGAATATTTATACTAATTCCAATAAAATAACCGACATTATTCAGGTTACAGCTAAGATTTTTTTTCAGTTAAGCCTGTAGCAACTCAGCATCAGGTGGCTTTGGCAAAAACACGTGTGGAGCAACTTCAGACAGCATTGGAATGTTCTATTCGACACAGTAGCAGTTTAGAGCTTTCACATAATATTCATAATAAAAGATGGATTGAGACATAAGAAAAGCCGAGTAAGAGAGAGAGGAGAAGTTTGATTAAAACGGCTAACAAAAAGGGAGAGCCTTTACACCGCAATGCGGGCGACAGGGGCCGGCCAATCTACAGCCAGCATCCCCCAGGCATCTCCTTCAATTACCGCCCTGCCCCCTCCCCCCATCCTCGCTCTAACTTAACGCTCGCGATTGTCTAGTAGTATAGCATCTCCAATTACATGAAGGGTGTTTGTCTTAGCCATGACGATCTCCTATCTTCGATATATTAAGTTACTGCTATTAATTAAAAACATATAAGCAATTGAGCAATTATACAAGACATTAGCGACACAGTTAAGAAATGTATAATATGAATAATAATAATAATAAATGGCAAGGATTAGATCAAACGGGCATATTCCCAAGTGCCATTGAAGAAGCCACATTAAAAATAAAATAATTGTATTATTTATAAAGGTTTTAAAATTAATTTCTTATTTTTTTATTTTATTATTATTTTTTTAATATGGTCAAAATTATATTGCTAATTGTTATTTAATATTTTTACAGACATTTCTACATTTCTAAAATATAGCAGTGCAATAAAACTAAAACTAAAAATTAATAAAATAAATAAATAAAAAATAATTGTAGGTGGCAACATGTGGTTTTAATATTTTTCACAGTAGTAGATGGTGTATGATACGATACTAAAATACCATGATACAATTTGATCGATCAAATGCGATCAATCAGTGCTATATAGATCTGAAGATCTGAAGCTGTATTTTTAAACATTACATATATTTTTAGGCATAAGCCTAAAATATATTTTAAAGAAATCTCATTTGTCATTTATAATTTTTGTACACACGATAAATTTCGAATAAATAAAAAAATAGTATATTATTAACTGAAATTTTTTTTTCTTCAAATAATAATTATTTATATACCTTATAAACGAAATAAATACCTGAAAAAGGCATACGTAGAAACGTCTATAGAGAAGGGTATTAGTTCATTTCTTCTCCTTTGGGTGTTCATGCACCTAATAAACTATTTTATTTAAAATATTGTGAAGAAAGAATTAAAAAAAAAAAAAAAAATCCAATTTCAAAGGCCCAGATGTCTCTATATATATTTTTTTCGCTCTCACTAATAAACGACATCCCATGCTCATAAATGAAAATATCTGATGTGGACAACACATGACTTCCTTGTACGCCTATTAAACTATAAATCAGTGGCTCTAAAAGTGATCCTGAATTTGCTTGCTAGTTTCCGAATATTACAGTACTCAAAAACGACACTCAGCGTCGCGACATCCATCTATTGACACAAACACAAGCTCATGCTTCTGTAGGTCTCATTCCGTTATTATATGCCATTTTCTTTCAGTAGGTAACAAGTTCCTAAGAGATTTTTCTTCGTGTTTCGTGACAACATTAGAACTGTCAATGTCACTAAATAAAGCATTGCAAATTGACAGTTTCGACATTTTAAGCGCAGGAGCCCACTTAACTTAAATCTTATTCTCCTATTGCAAATTTGTTCATCTCATAAATGGGAAGGAAAGTCAGTATCTTACTCATAATTTTAACACTTAATACAAGTAATAAAATGTTTATTTACAGTGGATAAAAAGTCGCGTTTGTAACCTTTATTACTGAAACATATAATATCTGGATTTAATATTAATATAATTTTTGATGTAAGTATATTATGACCTTGAAGTTAAGTTCCCTTTTCGGTTCACCATGTTCAACCAAAATCTAGTAAATACATTCATATTGACATTAAAGTCCTTTTTACGAAATTTGAGATGTTTTACATTATATTTTAATATAATTTTTGATGAAAGCCCAATATGATCTTCAAGTAAAGTATCACTTTCGGTTTGCCAATGTTAACCAAAATTTATTATATTATTTAAATCAATATATAAGTTATAAATAGTAAATTTGAGAAGTTTTGCCTAGTGTTTTAATGTAATTTTTGATGGAAATAAATTATGAACTTCAAGTAAAGTATCACTTCCGGTAATCATTTAGTGACCAAAAAGGGAGGTTCACAACTAGATTTTACAGTAATCCTAAATACAAAATTTTAACATTCTGCGGTAATGTTAATGTAGCATTCATAGATAATTTCAGGAATCTGTTAGTACAAATCTATGGGTCTATTTCCATCCATATATCACATTATTGGAAAGCGGTACTTAATTAATTAATGTACCTGGACGCGTCAGATGCATTTAAAAAAACTATATTAGTTTATATTTTAACTGTTTTTTTAACTGTTTATATTAATATAAAATCTTTTTTCTAATTCGATTACTAAAATATAATTATGCATTCGATTGTTAACAAACGCTAGCTAATAGTTAGCTAATAGTTTTTAGACCTCTCAATCTGAATATCTCTTTGAAATTATACTTGCTTAGCAAAATTTGATATATTGTTGGAAAACTAATGAAATCAACGTCGTTTTTTGAAAACGGCTTAAGTGCCATTTAGCAAACTTTACAGAAAACATATGAAACCATTTTTCTCAAGATAATTTTTTATTTTATTTTTTATTGTATACAATAGGAGTTTATTTACCTGGCAAAACCTTTATAATTACAATACATTTTTTAGGTTTCTAGCACTGGTTTAGGCCATAGTGACGACTGAGAGTCGTTAGTATTTGATGATTACGTCATTAATATTCAATTTTTAGACCATTTCTAATTTATATATATATATATAGACCGGGAATCGATAGAGGTGATTTTTACGTCCCATAATCAATTGAAACCTATATTTCGAATTTTCAACACTTAATAAGCCTTTTTCAAAAAACGACGTCGAAATGATGCAACTTTTTTTGAATTCCCCAAGTTCGTTGCTAGAAAATTCATTAAATTAGATTCAACAGAGTATTTATGAAAATTATTCGTTTCTACTTGTTTACTTTGCTTTGGCTGCATAGATCACATGACAAAGCAATAATATGTTTCTACAAATTGGTTGACAGCTCGTAGAAAATTCATCGTAGATTCTAAAAATGGTGACAAAAGTTGAGATTTGTTCAGTTACAGTAGAGAAATTCGGAACTTTATTGGAAAAAAACTTGGCTTTCTCGGGAAATCCTTTAAAAAATCATATTTCGAAAACGGATTGAGTTCAGAAGGTGCGGTTGGCGGCACTGAACTAAATTTTTGGTAGATTATATTTCCATCAGTAACTGATATTTCCTTCAGGGACATTCTGTATTTAGGGTTTAGGCTGCAGTTTCATACTAAAAGAGTGATATGTAGAAAACTAAGTACAACTAGATAGTAAATTAGTGTGATTTGGCTTTGGAACAATTGTAATATACACTAAAGAAATAATGATACAACTACAGTTAACAACAGAATTAGCAGAAGTGGACCTCTATTCACAAGACGACGGCTCCTTGGCAAACTCCTACCGCGGGGAAGATATTAATACCCGAAGTTAGAACCCTTAGAGGAGCTCTATGGGATATCGCTTAGTGCTCTAAGTGGTCATTGTGGCCGTCTGCTCTATATTGGTCCTCCGGGGATTAATAGCTATGGACTGGAAGCCATCTCGCAAGATCTAATGTCCCTAAACTGTTTTCAAAAGATCAACCGCCAAAAAAGATTTGAGTGAGGATATGGGTCAGAGGAGAGGCATTGATTAAATTAATAAAAAGGTGCAAAAATTATTGACCGTCGATGTAATTATAGATGAGGATGGTTGGGGAGTGTGGTCAAAAAAGTCACCAATAAGTGTGTGGACGTTTCGGCCTAAGTTTCAGACGTTCGTCGTGGCTAAAGCAAAACAGGATAACAACCAACAAATATGCAGATATGAGAATATGCAGTAAAACTACATATATAATTTCTGAATCTGCACTCTGTTGATTTTGCTAATGCATGTAAATTTTTTTTATGTATTTTTTCATATCTATAATATAATATATCATATTATAATAACTTTCAAATATCTTCATACTTGTATAATTCTACCATGTTACGAAAATTTCTTTTTTAATGTAAAGGCTGCTACCACATGAGGCGCACTATAGAAGAATAGAAGGGACAATGTCAAAACATTTGTTTTTCTTCATTTTAAGGCTGATATGATATACCATGCATTTAAAACAGCATCTCTTATCAGAAAATCAAGACAAATATACCAAAGAGCAGGAACGAAAATTGAGAACCAGCAACATGGAAGAGAGTGTTGATTCCATTTTTGGGCGGAAATTAAAATACACATCCTACAGACTGCAATTTCAGTATGATATACCAAAAGATGATCATCTGCTTGAGAACGAAATAATTGGTGGACTGCTCTGGTAAAGGCATTAGTGCAAAGAAAGAAACAAGCTTTGAAAGAGTACAATAGAATAAACAAATGCAATGAAACATCGAAATTGTACGTCAGAAGAAGAAATGAGACGAAATTGAACGAGAAAACTGCGAAAAGAAAAGTTGGGAAGAGTTTGGGCGAAATCTACAAGAAGACTAAAAAAAAAAAAAAAAAAAAAAAAAAAAAACTCCAGGAAATTCTGGAAAATGATCAAAAAATGTAAGCTAATGCAAAATATAAAAGATATCTAACAAAGTACTAATAAAAGATGCGAATATTTTTGACAAATGGATACAGCACTACTCCCAAGCCTTTGAAGAAACTAGACGAGAAAGGGACGAAGAAGAGGAACCACACTATATATACTTTCTCGACTGTGCGAGAGGAAGAAGTGCAAGCAGCACAGGAAGGACTCAAGACAACAAAAGCAGCGTGGAGAGATGGCATTGCACCTAAAATCCAAAAATAAGGGGCAAAGTCTGATTGTAATACTTCAAGGGCTATTCAAAAAAGTATTTACATAAAAAAGGATTATATTAAAAGAATGGGAATTTAATCTTACCATACCCATATTTAAGGTAGAGAGTCAAAGTGAATGCTAAAATTACAGGCTCATCAGCTTATCTCAAGTTGTGTACAAATTATATACAGCGATTCCTGAAAGGAGATAGAAAAGCTTAATAGAAAACCAACTGGAAAAAGAAGAGACAGCTTTCAGACCATTAAGAGAAACTTAAGACTATATCTCTCTCCTGAGGAGAATCATAGAAAAAGCATGGGAACAGGACAAAAATATATATTTGCCCTTCTATCTATATAAGAATCTAATAAAAGCAGCACTTGATTCTGTGCCAAGGGAACAGATATGGAATGCATTGAAAAATAAGAAAAGGAGACCTTATTCAAGCATTCAGTCGATCTATAAAGATTCAAAGAGGGCAGTAAGGATCAATCGGAAAGAGTCAAAGAGCTAAAAAGTGGACAGAGGGGTATCATAAGCAAATGGAATATGAGAAAAATACTCGCCCAAGATCTTATAGTATATGCGGATGATATTGTCCACATAGCTGACTCAGTACAAGTATTACAAGCAATCATAGAAGGGTGGACTGAGAAAATATAGAAGAAAAAAATAAAATTATGCAGGTTTGGTATATTGTATTGGTGTATATATATATATATATTATAATATCTCAACAAAATATAAATGTCATACTATTAATGTTTTTCAAAAGTTACGTAATATAATTGACATAAATATTAATTAACATGTAAAACAGGTAGCAAAAACATACCGGTAACGTAACAAAGAAATCTTGATATAAAAGTCTATAATCTAGAAATTTCGTCTTTCCAATGCTTTCTGAAATAATTATTTTACAATAGTAAACATTTATTAAAAAAAATAAAAATTAATCGATTCTATTTAATATCTAGCAGGAGTTCCTATGGGGAAACAATATGAAGGAGACCACTAAGCACAAAATGAAGAAAAAAAAATCAATTTTTTTTGTTTATCAAAACTAAATCTTGTCTATACTACTGACAAGATTGATTATATATATATATATATATATATATATATATATATATATATATATATATATATATATATATATATAAGGGAGTTGTTGAAAAATAGACCAAGAGATGTCAAACACAAATGGTATGTATTACCAGATCTACAACATTGTCGTAGGGAAAAAAGAGGTTAAAAATAAGTTAAAAATAAGCATATGCAATACGCTGTATCTTCCAACCCTACTACTTAATAACGAAGTAGGAGCTGGGTCCTACTTTATAAGCATAAAACAAAACTAACCGCATCAAAAATGAAATATCTAAGGAGAGTAGCTGGCCAAACAAGAAGATATCACATCCATAACGAATGGATTAGAAAAGATGTAAGGGTACCACCATTGTTGAAACCACTGGAAAGGAAAATGCTAAAATGGTTCAGGCCATGCTAGAAAGATGAACGAGGAAAGAAAGACCTGGAAATTTCTTGAGAAAAGACCCACAGGAAAGAGGCCAAGGGGTCATTGACCTCGGAAAACAAGGCTAAAAGAAATTACCAAGCTGGGAGAAAAAAAGAGGCCAGCAGCTGCGTGTAATGAAAACGCCAGCGAAGGACCGTGATGGCTGGCGTAAATGTGTCGAGGCCCCTCCACGCTGAAAAGCACTGGGGAGGTAGAAAAAGAAGAACATTTATAAAATATTTGTTATGCAACTTAGGCTGAAACGTCAGCACAGATTAAAAATAAGCTCTACTTATAATTGTGTTTTCTTCTTTGGCCATACCCTCCAACCATCATTCCCTAGAATTATTAATTATTATTACGATTTGTCTGGAACAAATACAATTAATTCAGTTTGGTTGATAGAAATATTTATTATTTCTTTAGGATTCGCCAACGTTCCTTAGGGATGTGGATGGGAGAGAAGCGATGGGATATCCTGGAATCAGAAGAATGCAAGCTTGGTTCGAAGTTCCCCAAACTGAGTTTTAATACCGTAAATAATTATTAATGAGTTTAAGATTTTTTTAAAGAATTTTATTTATTTTTTCATTATTAAATTTATAAATGAACTTCTTCACTGCTGTTACATATTATCCTTGACTGAGATAGATTATAATATTTGATAATAAAGCAGCTTACCACTCTCAATGAAAACATTTGGAATTTTATTTAAAGAGAAACCATATATCCAAATTATCCTAATTAATAAATTGATGATCATTTTTTTAGGTGAAATAATCTGAAAAATGTAAAAAGTAATATGAATTTTAGGAGTTCAATATCGAAAATTCAAAATGGATAATCTGCTCAATTCATCAACTGAGATGATCTCTCGCCTGTCATCGATTCGATCCAAATGAGGCCAACAGGATACGCCGAAACGTTGGCACACATTAAAGGGGTATAATTTATCTTCATCTTTTCTGAATATTCCCTCCACCATCTCCTACTTGATTATATCTATCTGCATATAATATATAAAATCATATAAAATTGTTATCGAAATGAACAATTTTTTTTTTTAGAAGTCTATGAATTTAAATACGGAGTCAAATTTATAACTTTAAAATTATAATTTTTATCTACAATAAAGGAGTCAAAATATTTTTAAAAATAATGAATTTTAAAAGGAAAATACATGCCCTAAGGGGGCAAAAAAAGTAAAAAAAAAAAAGATATATTTTATTATAAAATCATAATAATAGAGATATAAATAATAATGACCAATAACTTCGGGAGGTGAAAAGTGAAGCGGAGTCCATTAACAATTGATAAGAGATGGTATCGATGAAGATCTGGATTGTTGCTAATGGTTTTAATTTCCTCTGCAGGGGTGGGTCTCCATCAAATGCCATCCCCACCCTATTACTGCCATCTTCTCTCATAATTAGTTCCAAAAATTCCCATTAGCTGTAATTAATTATTCTCCTTTTACTCTCAGATCGTCTTTTGAACGTCAGTAAGAGACTTAAAGGAACTTCCCTATAATAAAGATAACCCAGTCAAAAATCAAACGAGTTTTCGGGAGAAAAAAAAAAATTAGCAAGCTCCAACATCACATAAGACTTATAATTTTATTTTTCTAGAGGTTCATATATGGGTCATTTAAAAAATATGGGTTATTATATGTCACAGTTCAAAGTTTTTGGTAGAATAAAACTCCTTTATATAGATGGTCTCTGTATAGACGCACTAATTTGAGGATTAAAAGTTGATACCCATGCCACACGGGGCAGATTGCTGACTTCTCTAATTTTTATATTACACTTTATAAATGTTTTCATTAGTGAAAGTAGTTATAAATGAAACATGCTATTGTGATGTTCGAAGTATTTTCATTGTATATATTTATTTATAAATAAAAATCATCAATATAAGGATGAATTCTGATTTTTGTATCAAAATCAAATTCTTTGGCCGCGATGTAAATAAAATAAAAAACAACATTAAGAAGGAATGCGGCTGAGCGTGGAGTATCTAGAAATGATCCCTTGAAAAAATTTAGCTCCAAAAATATCATCCAGAAAAAATAAATTTAAATCATTAATTAGGAAAATCGACTCAATTTTAGGGACTTTTCTTTATTATTATTATTTTTTTAACATTATAATATTTCTATACTATATCTTGCAAAAGTAAGAAAAACTAAAGCGATGGTTGTGTAAAGATTAATAACCCTAAGAGACTCTCGAGTTTGGCCATTATGCTATCACTGCTGGGAGGGAGGCATTACAGCCACCTCCGATATTCGACAGTGATGGATGTCCCTTAGAGGCGCTGGAGACACAGGGGCTGATTGGAACTTCATTATCTCCCAAGTGCAGCTGATTGAAGTCCCTATCCGTGGTGTGGTACATCAATGAGATTGTAGTCCCTACCCGTAGTGTGGTCCATCAATGAGATTGTCTCCAAGTAGCCGCTGTCACTTTAACTGATCCTCAGTAGTGTATTGGGTAAAACCGATGTCACGGATAGACGGATTTCAGAAATCCCTATGTCTGTTGCATAATACTTATATATAAACAGGGTTAGAATGAGTTGTATTATTGTATAACTCGGAAAAAAAAAGTTTACATATTCATGGAGAGGAAAATTCTTCCATCAGAGGAACCAAACAAAATCGTGATTAAGAATAATGCGAATAAGAATGAGAGAATACGAATATTTGTGAAAATAAAAATATTCATTCATAAAGTTTCGTGATTACAACAGTATTCGTTAGCTCGTCAGTAAGTAAAAAGGCATTCATTTTTACAAGATTGAATACAAAAACATATGAGTCATTTATTTCCAAAATGAACCCTAAACGTATTATTTTTTTTTTGGGAATTCACGGCCTATTAAAAATTTAAATGCTCATTAATTAATATTAATACAATAAACGTTTTTTTGTAAATATGTGCTAGAAAGGAGATTTTTCTAATATTAATAAATAATGTTATCAATATTAATAAACAAAAATTGATATTGATATCAAAATTGGAATAGAAAATATAGTTTTTCGCGGTAGGTATCTGAACATTAGTCAAGATTAGGGTTCATTTTGAAAATAAACGGCTCATATAATGGCATTCACATCTGTAAATACGAATATTTATGTTTATACGTTTTTTTTAAAATACAAATATATACGTATATGGATTCATATGGAGCCATCATTGTGAAAATATTTATTTTCGTATTTATGCATGCACATTCGGCCAACTCTCTTATATGTGGAAGTATAATGTATAGTATAAAATTATTTGTAAAAAAACTGAAATATTGGTATCCGGTTGCAATAAGTCCAAGCTATAACGTCATTACCAAATTCCTTAGAAAGATTGTTCAAATAATTGTGTTTTAAAAAGAAAATATACAAAAATATTGCCAAGAACAACACACGCTGGTTTTAATACAACCCAGGAATGGAGGTAATGTTGCGCTATGTTGAAGGTATAGAAACTTATTTCAATGGGAGAAAGTATCTTGAAAGATTGATAAATTATTTGCCACTTCAATAATTTTGCTTTTATTTAAAACTAGTTTCGAATGTTATACATTCATCTTCTAAAAACATACAAAATTTCAAAAATAAGCAATTCAAAATACAGTTTGGTATTATTATACATTTTAAATTAAAAGTAATATAAATTAATATTATAAAACATTAGAATTTTTTTATAGATTTAATTAAGACAAGAAATCAAATGCATGTTGGTACTCACCAAGGTTTAAGTAGATTATATCAAACAGAAAATTTTGTATTGGTTTGTTCTCACACTGAACTAGCAATGGAAGAAAGGTGGGGTGTTCATAGGTAAACAGTTTAAGGGTCGGGGTTTTTCCTGTAATTCCGGTGAGAAAACGTTTTTTCTGTTATAGATGGGAATACATTTAAGATTGGACTATTGGAGATATTTATTTGGTCATTTAAGCAAAAATCTGGATTGGATTCCAAGGATTTTATTGTTTCAAGTGCTTCATATATATTTAATATGAGGCTGTTTTCAACGTGATATATTAATTTAACTCCTGAGTCTTGGATGAATTTAAGTTTTTTTTTCATTTAAATGAATTGCAAAGTTGGAATTCTCTACCTTATTATTATATGCACGTATATGTTCCTTTAATCTCTGATTTAGCGAGTTTCGAATGTTATACATTCATCTTCAGTTCTAAAAACACACAAAAATTGAAAAATACAGTTTGATATTATTATAGATATTAAATTAAATGTAATATACATTAGTATATAGTATATATATTAGTATTATAAAACATTTATGAATTATGAATTTAATTAAGACAAGAAATCAAATACATGTTGGTACTCACCAAGGTTTAAGTAGATTTACCATGCACTACACCAAACTGTATTTTGAACTGCTTAGTTTTGATTTTTTGTGTGTTTTTAGAACTAAAGATGAGTTTATAATATTCGAAACTATTTTTCAATAAAAAAACAAAGTCAGAAGTGGAAAATAATTTATCAATCCCTAATTAGATTTATTCCTCTATACCATCATGCGGATGTCAACTGTAAATCTCTTTAGATTAAATTTTTCAGAAAATATTTACTACATTTTTGATAACTTATGTTTTATCAAGATAATTAGCGATCTCATGTAATTAGAATACACATTTCTAGAGTATCTTTACTTATATTGTTTTTTCAGATCTATTTAAAGATGTTTTCTGAGGAATCTATTTTTTTAAGCCTTAAGTGATATGGTTGTGTTTGATTCAGTGATGATAGAGCTCACGTAGAAATTAAAATATAAATATTTTAACCAAATCTTACTAGATACAATATCCTACAATCAATTGACTACAATACAAATACACTTTTTACTTGCTATCTATATATGTAATTATGCTCCTCTCTGTTTTTACTTCCTTGTACGAAGTAAAGGAAGTATTGTAATCGCGAAAATTTTCGGTTTTCAGATTCAACGGAAATATCCATTTTGACCATCCCTGAATCCATTTTGACAGTTTCGTCGTGGCGTCTGTACGTTCGTATCTCGCATAACTCAGAAACGGTTAGCCGTAGAAAGTTGAAATTTTGTACTTAGGATTTTTGTAAAATCTAATTGTGAACCTCCCTTTTTGGTCCCCGCTTGATCACCGGAAGTGGTACTTTACTTGAAGGTCATAATTGATATCCATCAAAAGTTACATTAAAATACTATGCAAAACTTCTTAAATTAGATATATAAGGGTTCCACATTAATATAATCACATTAACATAACAATATAACATAATAAATTTTGGTTAACATTGACAGGACCGGAAGTGGTACTTCACTTGAAGGTCATATTAGACTTTCATAAAAAATTATATTAAATATAAAGTAAAACATCTCAAATTTAGTAAATAGGACTTTTATATCGATATAAATGTATTTACTAGATTTTGTTTAAAATTCGTGAGCCGAAAAGGGTACTTGACCTTACTTGAAGGTCATAATAAGCTTACATCAAAAATTATATTTAAATCAAAAGAGAAATCATATATTTCGGTAATAAAGGTTAAAAACACAATTTGATTTCCAGTCCAATTAAACATTTTTATTACTTGTTTTAAGTGTTAAAATTGAATGTAAAATACTGGTTTTCCTCCCCATTTGTGAGATCAACAAGTCTGCAGCATGAGAAGAAGATATTAATTAACTGGGTTTTTCCGCTTAAAATGTGGAAACTGTCGATTTCCAATGCTTTATCCAGTGATATTGACAGTTTTATTGTTGTCAGGAACATGGAGAATTTCTTGAAAACTAGTTGCCTACTGAAGGAATTAATAACGGAATATGACCTCCAGTAACAAGAGTGTGTGTGTCAATAGATGCATGTCGGGACGCCGAGAGTCAATCTTCGGAAAATAGTAACCAAATTCAGGATCACTTTTTGAGCCAGCGATTTATAGTTTAATAGGCGTACAAGGAAGTCATGTGTTGTCCACATCGCATGTGGATATTTTACATGTGGAAAAATGATCCTTCAATGGGTTACGTAAAAACACAGGTGGTTAAGCGTGATCCTAGAAATAGCTCCTTGGATATAACCATTGGCCAAGAAACAGAACTTCTTTATCAAATATTCAATCCAAGACTAAGTTTGTTAATTATTTAGATTTGTTTTTCAGATTTATAAATTTAAGTCAATTAGTATTTCTACTAACGAAAGTAACAATTTTTTTTTTATTCTGCGACATCCTTATGATTCATGTAGATACTACTATAACACTATAATACTATAGTGCATTATAATAACACTGTATCTCAACTGTAGTAGTAACACTATATTAGCAGCTATATAATTTTTTTTTTCCATTTAAAAAATAAATTAGAGTTTCGTTTGGTTATCGAGATAAATCCATCGTTTGTCTAAACTTTAACCTAAGTTTTAACTTGAATTGACTGTTTGTTTTAAGATGAACTTAAAATAAATAGAAGCCGAGCGATCTGTAAACAGAATATCTAGAACCACCATCTTTTGTATAAATGCGGAGAGTTGGTTTACATTTTTTGAGTGGATGGTAAACAGTAGTAATTCATGATGGAAGGAAGGAAGAATAGTAAACAATTCGTTACCGGCCCTGTTTTCTCCCACTTCCCCCCCCCTCCCCTCCCACTATCCCTGAGCTGTAATTTACAATTTACTTTTGTTTTCTCCCAAATAATAGTTTTTCCTAGCTTTAATTACTTCGGTAGTTATTAGCTCATCATAAGAACCATTTACACTGGCAGTCAAATAAAAGTTTTGAATTATTCCTCTTATGATGTAAAATTTATAAAATTAACTTTTTTTGGTAAAGTATAGAAATATGTCTTATTTATTTTTGTACGAGTATTTTTAAAATTTCGCAAAGACGGTATTTAAAGGGGAAAAAAAACAAAAAAAAAACTTAAAATCATTAAATTCAATTTTAACTTAAATTTCTTAACCAAGAACCTAGGTATTTGTTGTAAACTACACAATTATAAAACAATGAGAGAAGCATAAAGTAAGTAATTTAAAATATGTGCATGTTTGGTAAGGTGCACAGCAATATGTATCGGCGTTTTTTTTACCATATAAACGATATATGGCGATTTTTTAAAAAGCTTATTCAAAGTTAGAGCTTTAAATAAAATTGATTAATTACACTTTAGAGGCGAGCAAGGTTCTCTAACGTTTGACCAGTAAATTCAATGATTAGTTTTTAGTCGCATTTTTCCCGAATGAAATTTACTATTGCACTAGGTGGAAGGTCGGCGGTGAGGAGCGTTTTCTATCCGTTTCATAACCCCTAGAGCACGATTATGGAAGGTTCGGAGATGTCTGATATATATATGGTATATATATATTTTTTTTTCCCCGTTACATTTGAGCACCTCCAGCGGTCCCCTTTGGGTCAAATCAGCGGAAATTCGGTAGGACTTTCTTCCAGGCAGAACGATATCATTAACGAATGGATAATCCAGTCAAAATTTCTGTATGTTTACCTGACATTTCGGTGTTTTCAAAAGTTTTGCATATCTCTACAGCTCCGCCAAATTAGTTTAAAGGGTTGAAAATTTGTATTTGAATTTAGTTGGCGTTAGGGAAGTATCTTTTGGGGGTCTCAACTTTGTTCCCCCATTCCGGCCAGGTTTTTCGATTTTTTTAAATATTTGCGCACCTCTTAAACCCCTCCAAATTGAGCTATGGAATGAGAAGGTATTTGACAGGAAATTGAGTTACCTATAAAACAAAATAAGTTTCATCGAAATCGGAAAGATACGGATATTTCAATCCCAGTGGCCCGCTTTGGGTCAAATGAGCTGAAATTCGGAATTTAGTCTTTTCCTTCTCGTAGGGCAGCGGAGAGGCAGAACAATATAATAAAAACTGTCTTTTGCGGGCCTCAACTTTTTCTCTCCCCCCCCCCTTCCATCCTCCCGCTTTTCTAATATTTTGTATTTTACTGAAAATACGACTTTAGTGACGGAGCTCTGCTGCACGGATTTACTTTTCTTAAAAGAAGAGAAGAAACTCGAATCGAAAAATAAATTGTAACTGATGAAGCGATAGCTTCAAAAGGAAGTAATTTTTATAGTTTGGTCCTTGTATTGAGTACCAATGGAAAAAGGATCAGTTTAAAACATCTAGCAGTAGATAAATCTTATCCAAATATGTTAATTGTTGCAATCAACGGATCGTTGTGTACAATTCTCTAAAGAATAACAGTCGTTAAAGTACGAGTAAAGGCAGTAACCAATGGTAACCGTTTCCTGGCAAGGATAGGATCTAAGAGATTACGAGATATCACTTCCACTTTCTTTTCAATATCCTTCTTGTATTATGAGACACGTTGCGGCCATTGTTTCTAATAGTAAGTTTATACGTCCTGGAAATTTGTGATGAGTCCGTAGCTATTCGCTTAGAGCAGTCATATGAGCTCATAATAATATAAAATCTAAAATAACAAGTGAATGCGCAGCTAGGATTTAAATACTTTCTAATAATTATTATAATATAAATATTTTCGAGAAAAAAATCAAAAGTAGTAACAAAGCTTGTAATATCGTTAAGGCGAACTCAAACACACAATATAAAACCTGACCTTGGTCAGTCTCTTTTAGAAGGAGATAAAACATTGCTATTGAGAATAGAACCCGGCAAATATTTGAAAAGGAGCCCTTGGCCTATGCAAATCAGAGGTGGAGAGGACCCGAGGAGAACGGAGACAAAGAATACAACGACTTCCCTTTGCAGGAGCTCCAGGGAATGGATTTATGGTTGCTTTTCTTCCCTCCACGGTATCCCTACATTCCCTTAGTCCCAACAGTACAATGATTTTATGACAGGGTATTTGATTAAATGGGCCAACAGGGGATTAAATAGGATTTGATTAAACAGAGGATACGAGCTGTTAACATAATAGTTAAGCCGGCAGGAGTGGTCAATAAAGTATAAAATATATGTGACCTGAGTATACTGCAGCTATAAAACGAGAGAACACTGTTAAATGGCGCCCTACTTCGTAAACAGGACTCGGGCACAGAGCGGAGGTACCAGCATTATTTATTATCCGGGTGCTGTCCAGTCGAAATAACTTCCTAGTTCCTCCTAGTTTCCCTTAGCTGTTCCTTATGGGGAAACGATAAAAAGGTTATACTATAACATGTTTTCCACATTTCCTCTAACAATCCCATGACAAAATGTATGTGATATAAACATAAAAAGAGCCACATAATATGATTTTTTTTTTTTTTAATTTTTAAAATATATTACCTAGAAAATGGAAAAAGGGGTAATGAAAGGGTCGCAAATTACGTTTTCCAGAATAATAATTAAAAATTTGCGATTAAATTAGCGTTCTTGTCACGTTCCTCAAATTACTTATTATTATAAATTTAGATATAATCGCGAAAACTTTCGGTTTTCAGATTTAAACGAAATATCCATTTTGACCATCTCTGAATCCATTTTGGCTAGTTTCGTCGTGGCGTCTATACGTACGTACGTTCGTACTTTCATACGTTCGTATCTCGCATAACTCAAAAACGGTTAAGCGTAGAAGGTTGAAATTTTGTATTTAGGATTGTTGTAAAATCTAGTTGTTAACCTCCCTTTTTGGTCACTGTTTGATCACCGGAAGTGGTACTTTACATGAAGATCATAATTGATTTCCATCAAAAATTATATTAAAATACTATGAAAAACTTCTCAAATTTAGTATTTATAACTTATAAATTAATTTAAATAACATACTAGATTTTGGTCTAAATTGGAAAACCGCAAGCGGTACTTTACTTAAAGGTCATATTACACTTTCATCAAAAATTATATTAAAATATATTGTAAAACATCTAAAATTTGGTAAATAGGACTTTTATATCGATATGAATGTATTTATTATATTTTGGTTAAAATTGATGAGCCGAAAAGGGTACTTTACTTGAAGGTCATAATAAGCTTACATCAGAAATTATATTTAAATTAAATACATAAATCATATGTTTCGGTAAAACAGGTTTCAAACGCAATTTGGTTTCCAATCCAATTAAAAAATTTTATTACTTGTTTTAAGTGTTAAAATTGAGTGTAAAATACTGGTTTTCCTCCCCATTTCTGTGTGTGTGTGTGTGTGTGTCAATAGATGGATGTCGCTTTTTGAGATACTGCAATCTTCGGAAACTGGTAACCAAATTCAGGATTACTTTTTGAGCCACCGATTTATAGTCTGATAAGCGTACAAGGAAGTCATGTGTTGTCCACATCAGATATTTTTAACGCAGGACTAGGCACAAAAAAATGGTGTTATCCTTGATGATAATTATTAGCATTATAAATTTGCTATCTTCCAATAACCAAATGAGCAAAATTCAATTTTATCAAAAGAGTCAAATTGGTGCCTCTGACGTGAGGTGCGGATTATACAGAACTCCTTAATTTATTCTTTTTTTATTTATTTATCTTATTCTTTGCAAGAAAAATCAAGATAGAACAATAGTTTTAAGTCAAAAATTAATTTTATTATACGACCTCTAATTCATTTCCTATTCTTCCATCAGTGATAACTTTAGATATCCATGAAGCGGCTTACTCCACATTACAAGCTTACTCACTCCGAGCCCCTATTACAAGCACCCATTAGGTTCTTTATATCAAATATTGCCATCGTGGATTTGATATGTCACCAAAAAAAAAAACTGGAAGACATAAGAATAGATTCATCAATGAAAATCACTACAATAAATCCCTTTGAACCTATGTGGAGTCCAGACACTTGCCATTATTTCGGTAACAGGATAATTATAACAGTTTGAATTTATCTTCTCAAAGTTTTAAAGAAGCGATTTAAAAACAAAATTAACCTTTCAACATTTTTTAAAATTATTTAATCATCCTTCCCCTTCCTTCGGCAACTTGCGTATGTGTGTATGTTAATGTTGCCAATAATCTTCTTTAAGCCTTCTCCCTCTAGTGGAACTCCATGTCTTTAATTCCGTCCTTCTTTAGGGGAACCTCCGTTTTCTTCTCTGCCTTCTCTGTCCAGTGGCGTTCCATGATTAAAGTGGGCTGGGACCACTGCCGTTTTCCACCCGTCCACGAAATCTTTATAGTACGGTAAGTTATTTTCGGCCAATAGCTGAGCGAAATCGTAATCGCAGAGGACATATCCTGCGGTACTCTTCAGCTAACGCCGCAAGAAGGGCACAGGGGGTCGATATCCTTCCCGTATTTATAAAGCTTAGCCCGAAAGCCCTCATGACCTTTGAGGAATTGCGAGACCCAATAGTCCGGGAGAATCCATTTTGGTTCCAACCGTGATTAGATGATGGGAAAGTATTTTCTCAAGGTAGTACCTTTCGAGGTTTTCATCCACCGCAGGTCCCACTCATCGATGGGATCTTCTCTCACTATCTTTTCCCATTTCCTACAGTTCTGGGCAATCCTCATTCGAATATTTTCCGATAGAGCAGTTGAGCCTTACCTTGTAAGAACTTTTAAAGATGAAAACACGGTTAAAACCGAACCGACAACATACTCTGCACATTTGCGCTCTCTAGCTATATATTGAGGCAGATATTATAATCTCATTACCACTTACCGTCAAGATATTAAGAAATTCTACAATACTGCAGATTTTCATATTACCACGACTTTCCTATACCATTGTCAATTAAATAATTTAAAAAAAGATGAAATTTTTCGAGCTAGTTAACAATGGCAACATCACTACTATATATTATTACGGTAGTATAGATCCCTTTTCCGGCTCTCATGGATTTTGACGGGTGAGGTATCAAAATAAAAGGAATTTCATAGAGAAGTGACGAATCCTAATTTTGTTTCTTAAATTCTTACTAGGACTTAAATCAAAATGATGAAAAAACTGGGAGGTTTCAAAGATTTGACGATTAAGAATCGGCGGATCGAGACGGGATAAGTTGGGTTTTAAAGATTTTGACGCGGGCATCGAGATCACATACGTTCCATTGGAACGTATTGGTTCAGCGTTTTAAAGCTTAAAAACCTACCATTTTCGAGATAACGCAGGATATAGGTCCGCACGAGCCCTGTGACATCTTGCGTACGTGTCGTTGTCATGGCAACTTTATATCAATTTGAGTCTGTTTACAAACACTTTTAATGAGTGGGAAATTATGTATTGTTTGCCATGTCCAACCCTTAAGGACACTTTTAAATATAAATACTACACATAGAAAATGTTATAGCTGGATCTAATTGCCTAACTGCTAAATTGAAGAGTTGTTTTCCTGAGGGGTAAGCTAATTACTTATAAAGTATGAACTGATACTTCAACATAGTCATTACAAACTATGTAGCTTCACCAAATCTGTATATTAAATAAACTTTTTGGTAATATTATATTGTTTCTCTAATATCGCTTACACCTCGAATGTATTAGAGATTAGCATAAGTATTGGATATCTAATGCGAGAGTTCTCGCCCGGGTAAACTAGTTATAATTAAATAAGGCAAACTATATCTTATAACAAAATAATAAAGAACTCGTACAATCTCGTATGAACGGATAAAATGGAGAATGATTCCATTTAAACGTAAAATTAACCAACATATTCTACCTAATAGGTATATATAGAGGTGCAAGATTATTATAGGAATTATAACGGTCTCACACCAACGGAGAAATTACAATTTCTAAACGGATTAGGTGTTGAGGGGAAGCACAATTCACTTGGGTTAGTTATTATTAAATTTCGTTTGGGGCTGAGCAATAAGGCAGGAGAGATAAAACTGGGAAGGGACAATACAGGCTGCCAAGTTTCACAAGCAACTATACCGCTAACTGGAAAAGTTAATTAGTTTTGTATGACACAGCCGGGGGTGAGAAAAGTCGCGTAATTTTAGTTCGTGGAGGGCCGCATTAAATGTGGGGGTTAATTCACCCCCTCTAGCCCCCGGCACCTCCGCTCCTCTATAAAGCCTTCCTACAACAAAGAGGATATTACGATGGGCTCTGGCACGGAACGAGTAGGATTAACGCTCCATTGTATAATTTAAATCAAATATAATAATAGATATTTTCAGAAATAGAAATATGTATTTTTATTATATATATATATATATATATATATATATATATATATATATATATATACATATTTAAAAAATAAATAAAATAAAAACAAGTATAATTTTGCGCATGGCTATTTATGTCTATACCAGTCAAACAAAATGATACTAATTTCAATACAGTTAGGGATTGATAAATTATTTGTCACTTCTATAATTTTATTTTATTAATACATGTTGGTACTTACCAAGGCTTAAGTGGATTATATCAAACAGAAAAGGTTGCATTGGCTTGTTCTCGCACTGAACTTGTAATGGAAGAAAGGTGCGGTGTGTGGAGGAAAATGGTACTGTTTAGGGGTTGGGGTTTTTCCAGTAATTCCTGTGAGTAATTGTTTATTCTGCTATAGATGGGAATAAATTGAAGATTGGACTATTGGAGATATTTATTTGGCCATTTAAGCAAAAATCTGAATTGGATTTGAAGGATTTTATTAGTTTTCAACGTTATGCATTAATTTAACTCACTTCTTTAACTGTTATATGTACGTATATGTTCCTTTAATCTCTGATTTAGTGATCTCCCAGTTTTTCCCGTATACAGTTGACACTATTGGAATAGTAGAACAGTAGAACTTGTATTAGCAAGTTTTCTCTTTTGTACAAATGTTTTTAATAAGAAGAAAATAAGTAGAAAAATAATGTATTATTTCGAATTTTCTAAGGACATAAAGAAATAAAAATCACCCTGAGCCCAAGCAAACACCATGAAGATGAAATATATGCTAAAGATTTTAAAATTAAATAACAAATATTTCTCTTAGTATAGTATAGTCCGTTAATATAATTCCTTCTGCTTTAATAACGAGCTAGGATCTATCGAAGCATGCAACAATATTAAAACTGACTATTTTTGAAGTAAGGACCTTTGAAGGACCTCTTTCCTCTCCGTAACTAGTTATCTTTTGAACGTGGCGTATACATTTTCAAAGGTCAATGGCCAAAAAATCTCAAGTCCTGCATCCAAATCTCAAGTCCTGCATCCAAATCTCAAGTCCTGCATCCAAATCTCAAGTCCTGCATCCAAATCTCAAGTCCTGCATCCAAATCTCAAGTCCTGCATCCAAATCTCAAGTCCTGCATCCAAATCTCAAGTCCTGCATACAAATCTCAAGTCCTGCATCCAAATCTCAAGTCCTGCATCCAAATCTCAAGTCCTGCATCCAAATCTCAAGTCCTGCATCCAAATCTCAAGTCCTGCATCCAAATCTCAAGTCCTGCATCCAAATCTCAAGTCCTGCATACAAATCTCAAGTCCTGCATCCAAATCTCAAGTCCTGCATCCAAATCTCAAGTCCTGCATACAAATCTCAAGTCCTGCATCCAAATCTCAAGTCCTGCATCCAAATCTCAAGTCCTGCATCCAAATCTCAAGTCCTGCATACAAAAACAACTAAACAACAGGACCTTCCTATCGACAGCTTGTCCTTCCATATACACGGCAGGTAACAATACCTTCCATCTACACGACAGGTAACAATACCTTCCATCTACACGGCAACAATACAACGGTAACAATACCTTGCACATAGATGCGTGCCGGGCGTTTCTCAGAGCAGACAAACAATGTCTTTTAACAAATTTAACAAACACTTTAACAATTTAACAAACATTGTCATTTAACAAACTTCACAATGCCGTTATTAAAACCCTTCTTGAGATATGCTGCGCCTCATGAAAGTACGTTGAGAAGAAACTATTTACACTTAATTTACACTTTAAAAGAAAATTCCTAGGGTGTATTTGAATTTCTGTCAGTAAAACGACGGAAGCCGTAGTATAGATCGCAAACATTTTTTTTAGATATTTCACATATGTTTAAATATTTCTGTAATAATAATCACATATATATGTATATATTTTGGATTTTCTACCATAGAAAATCCTAACCATACTTATTATGCATATTTTTTTACTTTCTTATACGTTCGTACGTATCTCGCATAAATCAAAAACGGTTAGCAGTAGAAAGTTAAAATTTTGCATCTAGGATTATTGTATAATCTAGTTGTGAACCTCCCTTTTTGGTCATTGTATGATTACCGGAAGTGGTGCTTCACTTGAAGGTCATTACGGATTTTCATCAAAAATTATATTAAAATATAATGTAAAATATCTCAAATTTGGTAAACTTAGGACTTTTATATCGATAGGAATGTATTTAATATATTTTGGTTAAAATTGGTGAGCCGAAAAGGGTACTTTACTTGAAGGTCATAATAAGATTACATCCAAAAGTTATATTTAAATTAAATACATAAATCATATATTTCGGTAATAAAGTTTACAAACGTAATTTGGTTTCCAATCCAATTAAACATTTTTATTACTTCTTTTAAGTGTTAAAATTAAGTATAAAATACTGGTTTTCCTCCAAGTACATAATCACAGGGTCACTTTTTGATTTATAGTTTAATAGGCGTACAAGGAAGTCATGTGTTGTCCACATCAGATATTTTTTAATAAATAAAAAGAACTAGATTATATTAATAGGAAGAAAATCGAAGTACACTCTTTAGTTATTCTCTAAACTAAATCTTTCATAGCCAGATTGTGAAGATAATACAATCTTTTATGACAAATATTGTAAAACGACTACTCCTGAAATCAGGGGCGTACGCAGAAATTTTTTTCGGATGGTGTTTTAAATTTTTTTCGGTAGGGATTTAATAGGAAAAAGGCAAATAATCATCTAAATGTACATAATCACCAAATTTGGATTAAGACATGAAGATAAGCATGAAAATCGGATCAAAAACAACTGTTAAAATTATTAAAAATATCACTCAAAATACAAATCTTATGTTGGTGGGTATGAAAATTCATGTTTTTCGTACATTTAGGGGATTAAAGCATCCCTCTGACCCTTAAGTGTTTAGTTTTTTCAATTAACTTATTTAAAATTAGACGAAAATAATATGGATTATTTTACCAGGAGGAGAAAAAGTTGTACATAAGATATAAGATAATTAACAGTTATCCTTTTATAATGTATTCTAGTTATTTGCAAATAATGCGATATAAAATATTAAGAATATAAATAGTAATAAACTGTTAAATTACAATTATTTGGTTCTGAATATGGCGAAAAAGCGCCGAAACGTTAACGAAACGCAATAAGAAATCTTTAACAAATAAAGAATATATAACAATGGAAGTATAAGTTTGCCACTGCCTTCAATTGACGAAAGCGTGTGCAAACGACCCCAAATGCAGAGTACTGATACAAGGAGATGTGTCTGAAGCCTTTGAAGTTAGAACAGGTCTGAGGCAGGGGGATGGACTCTCGCCGATGCTGTTTAACTTAGCCCTTGAGAAGGTGATTAGAACAACTTCATTCGAAAATGGAGGGAAATGCACGTCGGAATGAAACACAAAATCCTAGCGTATGCGGACGACATAGCTGTCCTTGGAATCAATGAAGAGGACATTGAGAGACTTGCTAAGACTCTGTTACGAGAAGCAGAGCAAATCGGCTTGAAAATAAATGAAGACAAAACAAAATACATGATAGTTAGCCGAAAAATCCACCCCAACAATAGTATCTGCGTGGATGGCAGAACATTCCCGAAAGTAGACAGCTTTAAATACCTCGGCTCCACAATAACCTCAGTCAATGACCAGCATACAGAGATAGACCAGCGTATAACAAGCGCAAATAGAGTTTTCTTCTCTCTGTCAAGAGTACTGAAATCCCGAAAAATCTCCAGAAATCTCAAATTAAGGGTGTACAATGCTGTGATAAAACCAGTTCTGATGTACGGCTGTGAGACCTGGGCTCTAACCGGCACCCAAGAAAGCAGAATCGAGAGATTTGAAAGGAAAGTCCTCCGCACGATAACCGGAGCGATATGGGATCAGAATCTAAAATCCTGGCGAAGAAAGACCAATAAAGAACTACTTACAGAAACTGGTCAGTCAATATCTCATGATATGAAGGCAAGGAGGTTAATATGGGCGGGGCATGTAGCTCGAAGCAATCCATCAGGACGCCTTTTCACAACGATGAATGCCACAATAGTTGGCAAGAGACCACGTGGAAGGCCAAAAACCAGATGGATAGACAGGATCAACAAAGATGCGAAAGAGCTGCATGCAGCAAACTGGAAAGCAGTGGCCCAAGATAGGCAGAGGTGGAGAAGGCTGGTTCAGGCGGCCAAAGATCTACAAGGTCTGTAGAGCCAACCGAAAAAAAAAAAAAAAAAAAAAAAAAAAATATATATATATATATATATATATATATATATATATATATATATATATATATATATATATATATATATATATATATAATTAGGTAGCAATAGTTTTATCTTGTTGATTTAATGTTATACTACTACTAAAAATAAAAATAAAATGTTGGATTTGAGCGAGTTTGATAAGAAAGTTTATATTTAAGACTAGTGCATGAATAAAATTAAGGAAAAAAAAGTAACAAATTAATATAAAATTTAAAAATTGCTGATAAACTATAAGTAACCGGTTTTGAAACCAAACGCCTCATATATAATACTTTGGTGTGATTTTATTTCAGACCGAATAAAACAGAAAAGGAGCACTTAAACATTTTTCAAGAAATAAAAGGATTTTTCTTTCCGAAACCTGTGAACTTTTTTTGTGGTGGGAATAAATTATGGACCTTGGGGATTGTCAATGCAGGCAGGGGAAGGGTGGGCCTTCCTGGCCTAAGTCCAAGCCGGCCTACGCAACTTAACCTTTGCAAAATTAGTCCAAATCCACCATCAATATAAAGGAATTATTTGCTGAGCAGAGATATGGATCTGATATGATTAATTATGTGTCTTTAGTTAATTATATAGTTTACTTAGCATGTCTATCTTTATTCAAATTATTTTTATTGGAAAATAATATAATTGGATAAAATTACAAAATCCACTTTGGCTTTGTAACTGTGCTCACTTGCACAGTTGGTTTTTTTTTGGAGGGGGGGGAGGGAGGGAGGAACAGATCGTCTTAGATAAACTTTATCGAAAAAATTGGAAACTTTGCCATTCTATCGAATTTGACTGAATTTAAAAATGTCATATGATGTCATACTCAAGTAGATTCAAAGTAGTGGATCTGATATAGTAACTAAATTAAAAATATTAATTAAAACAACATAAAACTTAAACATAACTTTAAAGGGTTATTGAATCCGAAGATGTTCAAATGTGGTAAAGAGATTTTATTGATTTCTCTTTATTAAGTATTTGTATTTTATTGGAGAAGGTATTAAAGGTGCTGGATGAGGAAGGTCTGATTCAACAAAGAATGACCATAATAGATTTTTTCCTTTAGCTATTTCTTTTCATGATCCATTATCTGTCCTCCCATTACCCAGCTATGGTTATATCTTCATCTTCACCTGATTCATAGGTTTTTCCCAGAGTTCCTCTTCTCTTTACAAACATTTTCTTTCTCACTCTCTCTCTCCCTCTCCCTCACCCTCTCTCCCTCCCTCTTTCCCTTCCTCCCTCCCTCCTATGGTTTTAATAATACTACCCCTATTTCAAAGTCATCTAAAACCCTTAGGACAAGTAAAAAAACTTAATTCTAATAAAATTAAAAATGTTAAACAAACAGAAATTGTTTTCTAGTTTAAAATGATAATTTGTATTATTAAGGGTATTGCTCTATCAATAAATTGTAGAATGAGGTCATTTTAAAATTTATTTATACTTCCTATATGTTTTTGATTCAATTTATGCCAATAGCTATTTTTTAAAAATCAGCTAAAATATTTTACAATTTATTTGGAAATTATTTTACATTTTACGTTTTATTAATATATAAAAGCATTTGTGCTACCTAGAAACTGAAAAAAAAAATGTCTGTATCTATCCTAA
Source organism: Rhaphigaster nebulosa (assembly GCA_948150685.1). Classification (NCBI taxonomy): domain Eukaryota; kingdom Metazoa; phylum Arthropoda; class Insecta; order Hemiptera; family Pentatomidae; genus Rhaphigaster; species Rhaphigaster nebulosa. Next base: position 152,291,515 of record OX411309.1, read on the forward strand.
GGACAGGGGTTACAATAAAAAATATATATATTTTCGGCCCATAGGGCAGTTAATCTAAACATTTTGGGCACGGTTGGAAGTGTTGGAAAACTGGAAATGGTTTCAATCTGTTCATTAGACGTCAGATAATAGCAAACTAAATTTGCCCCGTTCTAAGTAGTGAGCCAAGGCAAAGGGGGCCGGGGAAACTCCCAAATTTTAGGATTTTTTTGTTCAGATTTTGGTCTAAAACATTTAAAAGGCGGACATTAGCAAAAACTTAATTCTACCATAAATTAAAGAACATCAAATTCTGCTTAAAATGAGTGCGTCTAACGTTCAATTCGAAAAGCGGAATCAGAAACCTCAAAAACCTTATAAACGATTCCTATATCTTAGAAAACTTCAACAGAAACGGAAAAGCGAAATGCGCACGCGCGACCGAAAATCGGACAGTAAATTCGAAAATAACGTTCTTGAATATCTTATACACGGTATCTATACCGAAGAATTTTGAACAATAATAATTACGTAGAAATGCTCTCATGGCCGAACGAAATTACGATAGTAAATTCGATATTAGCAACTTCGAAAACCTAATGAACGATCACAAAAACCGATGAAATCCACAACCCCTTCTCTAAAAAAATAAAATAATAAATATTAAAAAATAAATAAACATGCTTTTTTTTTTTAATTAAAAATATTTGAAATTAGTACTTAATATCAATTATCTAAAATCAATCTCAAAAGTCATTATTGTAATTAAACTAATTATTTTTCAATAGTAAAATAAATAAAATAGAATTAATTCATGCCCGGTTGGATTACAATTGAAATTGAAAAGTTACAATTGAAATTGAAAAGTTACAATTGAAATAGAAAAGTTACAATTGAAATGGAAAAGGTTATAATTGAAATGGAAAATGTGACAATTAATTTGGAAATGCTATATAAATGATTATATGAACTACGTCATGGTCCGCTGTTATATGAATCAGGAAGTTATATCTTCAGCCATTATAGCTAAGTACTATTTTAATTTTCACCTAATATCCATAAGGCCAGTTTAATTGCAATTAATGCCTCATTCTAATTTGATAATTAATAAAATTCATTAAATAGTAAACAACAACAAAAATGACTACATCAATTCCGACGACAGTATCATAGAATTAAATGATGAAATCAATTCAAGTTTATTCTATGAAATGATCGTATATGGAGGTAAGAGAGAGAAGAGGAAGATGGTGAAATGGAGTGGCTTTCGCTTGCAGCCAAATGCTCCTATTACCGCGCCGGCAACAACTCTAATGCCCTGCACGCCATTCCGTTCTGTGTAACCAACAATTCCCTCCCCTTCCCCTCGTCTTCTTATCGCTTTCAACAGGTTATCACCTTTTTTCCATATCACTGTTTGTGATCACGATAGAACGTGCTTGGCGGCCATTAGCATCACCAGACTGGTAGTTAACTTCTTCACTGCGGCTCCCCTCTATTCTTCTTTAGTTCGCGAGGCTTATCCCTTAATCCCGCCAGTTTCCAGTCCTTTTAAATTAATAGATCTAAGGATATAATAATAATCCAGATCTATAATGATGCATAATTTAATTTGGTATTCGTTTTTCGATGAAATGAGCTGTGATTGACCGATATACTGTTTCAACTCGGCCGTTTGGAATTTCATCCGTCTGTCTTTCTGATTTTTACGCGATAACCATTCAACAAGTAGCTCGAATTTTTGGTCTATTATTTTCAATAATAGACCTTTGTAATCGACCAAGAAAAAAAATTTGTAACCCCCCTCAAAAGTTGAGGTTTTATGGTTCAAAATACGAATAATCTAAATATCGAATAATATAAAAAAAATCCGCCCGTACGCGGCTTTTCTTGAGATTCGACAACAAGGTCACACCTCACCAAAAAAAATCATTTAAATCGGACCAATATTAGATGAGATATAGCGTAATGAACTTTGTAGACTAATTCTCCGGCGCTGCAGGTCATCTTGGCCCTAGGACTCCTGACTTATCAACTGGGCTTCTGAATTCCTCGCATCTCTCTATTCCATCCTTTCTTGAATTATTTCTGCACTTCCTTTAGATTCTTGGTCTTTCCTTTTTCTTTTCCCACTGAAGTGCACATCCAATATTTTCCTTTATACCATTTTATCCTCTGTTTACATGTCCTAACTATCTCAGCATACTTGCATTGACACAGTTTCTTCTTTCCACAGCCAGTTCGGCACTCTCATGCCGATCATCTTGGGACTGTCTATCATGTCTGTTCCTTTGGTGCCCACTGCTTAATTTCTTTGCTGAACTTGGTAGATATCTTTTATAAAGTATCTAAACTGTTAACTAAATCAATACGGAAAGTCCTGTGAACAGACAGACCAGATATTTTTGAAATATTACTATTTGTTAATAATAAACTATTGTCTAATAATGAGCAGCGTTTTCAAATTTGGCACAAACGTTTGTAGAAGTCAGGAAAAACGAAACATTTGTAGGAATTTTTATTTTTTAATTCCGAACCCAGATGGCAGTCGTTTTAATGACATCGTATCATCAAAAATTTATTTTTTTTCGCAGTAAACGACGAAATACATTTTTAAAAATTATTATTAGCTTGTGCAGTGGCACGAGTAGTGAAAGTAAAATATAATTTGATAATTACAATAATTCGGAGGATATTAATAAGTTCAAGAGTTTGTAGTTTATAACGCAATTAATAAGTTAGTGTGTTTGTTTGTTAAGACAGAGAGATATTAAAATTTGGAATACTCTGGGTATACAGTATGGTACATTATTTGATTAGAGTCAATATACCCTTGCAAGATATTTTAAATAAAGGACGTTAAACTATTAAAAAAAGTTATATATATATATATATATATATATATATATATATATATATATATATATATATATAAATATCGACGTCGTTTTTTGAAAAAGGCTAGAGCTCCAAAAATTCGAAATTTAGGTTTCAACTTATTATGGTACCTAAACACCGCCTCAATCGATTCCCACTTACGATATATCGAGAAAAAAAATTGGAAATAGTCTAAAAATCGACTATTGATGACGTAAGCACCAAATACTAAGGACTCTCAGTGTCACTCTGGCCTTAGCCAGTTCTAGAAGTCTTAAAAATATATTGTAACTATAAAGGTTTTGGCAGATAAATAAACTTATATAATAAACAATAAAATTTAAAAAAAATATATTGTTATTTGGAGAAATATCGTTTCATGTGTTCCCTGTAAAGTTTGCTAAATGGCGCTTACGCAAAAAAAAAGATTTCAAAAAACGACGTCGACATATTGTAAATAGGGAGACAAAAAAGTTACCCCCTCGAGAAACAAATTATAATGCCTCGTATCCAACAATGCCAGCTTCTCAATGAATGACAACATTGGCTTAAACTTTAAAAGCTATAATAACGGGCAGCTTTTAGATTTTTTTCGGGAAGTCTACTGTTCGTAGAACTACTAGTTTAAAAAAGATCAATCAAAATCATAGGTACATATTTTGATAAGTTGATACATAATAGAGGTTATTTTTTTTCTACAAATTTTACTGATTGGCCTCGAAGATATTTTGTGACCGCAAACCGTTTACTCCTTTCTCGTCCATTTACTATTGTAAAAAGGATATTTCCTGCATGTAGCTGATAGGCACCGCTAATTATTCTATTCATCCATCTGGTTATTATTACGTCCATGTGGTATCTAATTTTGCAATCATGCTTGCATAGAGAAGCCCAGATTAGCAAATTCAAGCTAAATTCAATCTTAATCTCCTTTCCTTGATAGCTCACAATGAATGATAGGTTTTCTTGAGTAAATCAACATCTTTCTTCCTCCTCCATATCCATCATCCAAGGTGGCTCCAGTTATGACGTGAAGAATATTTCTTTCAAAGTGTACTCACGTCACAACATCGTTAGCAGAACAAGTTTTATTATAACATTTTACAACACCAGCTTCATTTTTAGTGACATGTTTTATATTTCATCATTGTTATACGCTCGGCCATTCGCGTGAATTGATCGTTAGTTGAAGTTATTATGGATCCGAGGCATTTAAATGGTTCTACTTTTAATGTTTCAATGTTTTACCGTTTATTCTTTTGGCATAAACACATGATATTTGTTACAACTGCATTCAAAAACAAACTCCTAATAACTCTTCCTTTTTTTTTTAATTTATTTTATACACAACAATAAATATGTTTTCCTGATAACAGATGTATATGTATTTTTTTTTTAAAATGACAACTCAGGATGGGTGAGGACAATGATACATAAGTGTGATCACAGAATTGATTCACTGTTGATAGAACAGAATTTTTTTTATTCTAGAGCCGGTCTGGAACCTGGGCCCAGATGTTAAGGAGTCCAGTAGGCATTATACTCACAGACCTAACCTAAACACTCTTGTAAATTATATACCACGTTTTACTAAATCGTAAATATTTTTTTAGATACAAAATTTGTATATGTTTGTTTGTTGATGCAAACAATAAACACGAGAGGACTGTGTTAATAATACCCTTTGGGCCGAGCCATCCACCATTAGCCTAGCTATAGGGTTGATATACTGCCCTCATAGAAATGGCTTCTATGGCTTAGCCCACTCAGCCCACAATTTATCATGAGCTTATCTCCAAAACCACCACATAATTTTTCCTTTTATATTTTTTTTTTATTTATTTGTTTCCTCCCATTTAAATAAATTTAGAGTTAAATCGAAATGCAAATGCTATGCAAAGATAAGCATATATATGCCTTTATTTTACAATTTATACGCACCAGAAGGTGTTTATATACATCAGTGAAAGGCATAAAATCCACGCTGATATATTTCCACTATTTTCAAGGCAGCACTATTGAAATTTACTGAAGAACATAATATATTCATTATACAAATAGTTTTAGGAAAAATATTGATAAATCTATATGTTTCAAAAGGAGAATTTACGATAATAATTTTTTATTTTCTGATTATTATTTTTTTATAAAATATTTAATTTCATTTGCAACACATAACATATAACTAAGGATAAGGTTTAAATTTCAAATTACAGAAAAAAATGATTATTTCAGGCCAAACAACTGATTGCATAAGATAAATAAAAATAAAAAACATTAAACATATACATAATAGTCAAAAATATATAAAAAACAAATGGAAATAATATATTCGCTACAGAATAAAGATAGAAAGAAGAAAAAAAAATCTTTTAATAAGTAACAAATCTTAATCATTAAAAAAAATATTTATATCTATTACTTAAAAAAAATTTAAATATACACACACAATCGTGTAATAAAAATCAAAAAATAAAGTAATCTATATACAAAAACGTGGATCGGAAATAAAAAACGGTTAGGAGTGTATTCTAATTTATTGATGTATAATTCTAATAAAATTTGTGTATATTATGTATGATAATAATACAAATACAAGGGGAGAATTTTTAAAGCTAAAGTCCTAATTCAATGACCCATCGATCAAAAGTTCCTAAACTTTAAAAGATAATAGGCTGAAAATGACACAGGTATTACTTCCTGCTTATTAGCTTAAGAATATTAAATACTAGTTGAGCCAAAGTAATTGCAATTAATAATTACAATCTTATGTAATTTTAATTTTATTTCTGCAATTACAAGTAATTTTCATTGATAATGACAATTACTTAAAACCGAAATAGCACTAAAAAAATGTTATTTCCAAAAAATATATTAATGTATATGTTTCAAAATGTTGAGTTTCAATGAATCGAGTGAAACTTTGCCAAAACTGTGTCAAAATTGAATTCATTGTAAATATTGCTATGATTCAAATTACAGGGAATTATAATTACTTAGTGTCAAGAAATAATTCTAATTGAAATTACATTTACTTAGCGTCAGGGAGTAATTGCAATTACTTAGAACGGTTAGAGTAATTGTAATTGAAGGTGCAATTAAATACTTGTTAATTGATTATTGTCCAACTCTGATTAAAGATCCTTCACTCTGAAGTTTTACGATTAAGAGAGTCTCTCTTTTTTTCACTATTTTTTTTTTTTTGAAATAATCCCAAACGTCGACTCAAATAAATTTATTTATTATAAATGTTTTTATTGAAAAATAATATCAGCTGGCCACACGCAAGGGCAGTAAGAATCCATGGATACCATAGATACAGAATAAAAAAAAATTAAAAATAAGTAAGATAATATACATATACATCACAAATAAACATAAATTAAACAATAACAATATAAGTAAGCAACCACGATAAAGAAATTAATATAATAAATAACGCATGTAATAAATCAATGTAGAAAAAATAACGTTCTTTAGTGCTAAAAGAAAAAAAAAAACGTTTAACCATACAAATTCTTTGGATGTTCTCTCTTTCTTCCCGAGTAAATTTATGTCGCACAAATAATGAAGAACTGTACCTTAAAAATAAATTAGTCAACATGTTTTCATATCAGACTGTTTCTTATTTTTTTTTTTTTAATTTATAGATCAGACTTTTTATTTAATGAATGAAATACTTAGAATTCTTATTTTACTTTAATAAAGTAAAATAAGAATTCTAAGTATTTAATATTAATAATAATATAAGAAGAACGAAAATTCCAGTGATGTATTAGTGGAATAATTTCTTCCTTATATCTCTACATTCCTTTATTATTATATACTACATAGTTCCACCAACGTTTCGGTGAACTCTCCCATTCTCAAGGTGTTTTTTTTTTTCCTACAAATATCATACCACGATCAGAATTATTTATACAACAATATTGCACATGTCATTTCATACTATAAATATCTCTAAACTCTATACTAGAGCAGTGTGACCAAGATGAAAATATATGTAGTCACTCCTACCATATATATTCCTATTAATTTCGTCAATTGATTACTACAAATAAATAAACAAGAAAAAAATGAGTTTTATATGATTTAAAACCATTGAATCATATAAAACTCATTTTTTTCTTGTTTATTTATTTGTAATAATCAATAGACGAAATTAATAGGAATATATATCTAGACAATAGGATTGTAGACGTATTTATAGAATGAAACGATTTATGTGCAATATTGCTATTAAACTCTGATTCTGATGACAGAAAAAAAAAACTTTGAGAATGAGGGAGTACCCCGAAATGACTGTACAATTATGTAATATGTACCAATAAAGGAATATAGAGAAATAAGGAAGAAATTATTCCACTTATACAACAGTAAAATAAGAAAAATAAAAGAGAGGAACAACAAAAGCAGAAAATATATAAATCGTGTTCTGAAAAATAATTATTGTACTTGTTCAATATATTTGTTTATATTCTATGAAAAAAAACCTCTATTACTAATACAGATATGAAGTGTACTTTAAAAGTCCAGTAAGATTGAGCACTATCAGTAAATAAATGCAGTATCCCTAACAGTAATAAATAAAAACATAGGTTAGAAAAACTAAAGGAGGAATCAGAACAATGCTTCTGTCGTTTTTCTTCTATAATTTTTTAATGATCATTTAGATAAAAATACTCAATCATTTTAGACGTCTGAATTAATATATGAAAAACAGATTTTTAGGAATAGAAAAATTAAAAAATAAAACAGAAATAAATATACAAGGCAGGGAGAGAACATAAGGTGTCCTGTGGCGCATTCTATTGTTTTAGTGGACAACTCCCTCCAGGTGCAAGTTGTAAGTCCAACACCCTACTCGGTATTCCATGCGAGCCATTGCACACCAATCAACACAAAGGCCAAATTGATTCCGCAAAGTATGCTGTTACATTACAGATACAATTCCATTGAGAATCCATTGTTCAACAAGAGGTTTTATTTAAAGCTAAACTAAGGAGAAAGTGTTAAAGATATTTGTGTGTAACCGCTAGTGTTGTTTGCTTAGTAGGTTTTATTTAAAGCAATTCATCTATCCGTATTCATTTTAATAGATCAATGAAGTCTTTAACCACAAACTGTAATCAAGAGACTTCATAAGATGCACCTCTACTACAGGAAAAGGAATAAGATCTGAAGCACAAATATATATATATATATATATATATTATAGACACTTATCAATAATATTATAAGTTTCAGAGGTTTTCTTAAAAAAATCATTCCGTATTAATATATTTATAAATAACTAAACCAATTTTTGTTTTTTCATATTGGTAGCGAGTACAGAATATTTTTCCACATATCGATAAAACACCTGCAAAACCTCGAAAGTCCCATTTTTATTGAAATCATTAGTTAATTTTCGGAAAAGGATAATTAAATATTTATTTAATTAACTCTACTGTTAGGAATTTGTATCGCAATACGCTAGCATCACACTAAAAATAGATGGATATTTTGTTTTATATTTAAATTTTTTTAGTAATACTTAAAAAGTATATTTTAGGTTTTTTTTAATTACATGCAATTCTGAGCCATGACAACGTTCTCGTTCAAAATCTTATGCTTCATTGTTGCAAGAGCTACAGAACTTTAATAATTAAAACTCAAATAAAATTGGTGCTTTTTAATTCGAGTTTTTCAAGCTAATGGAACTTATAACAACAAATTAAACTTATAAATTTATTTAAATTTATAAAAACAATAATTGACTGAAATGTTGAAGAAACTGTAAATACATACCTGCTTAGTTTAACAGTAAATAATATTATTGAAGGGAAAGAAGACTCACCTGCGAAAAAAAAATAGAATTCATAAGTTAAAAATGTAAATAGAAGAAATGTTAATACAAAAGTAATATATTAAAAAATAATCAATTTATTTAATACTTAGAGATTATTTTAACAAGTAAGCCCTCCTAATGCAGAACAGAGTGTATGTATATATATATATATATATATATATATATATATATATATATATATATATATATATAAATACATTTTTGAATATATAGTTGGCCGTGATCGATGATACGAGAAGAAGGATATAAGAGTTAAAAGCAGGTGGACAGTTTAGTATAAATAGAACCTGAGTCGGAGTTAGTAAGTTCAGAGTTAGTTACCATAAACAATGATATCACTTTAGTATTACCATCATTTGCTAGGCATGTTATTGAATGCTTGATTACAAATTTCAATCAAATTATTTAATTAATATATATTTGGGATCTAAATATTTTATTAAATAATAAACAGTTCAATAAAATTGGAAAAAGCCGAATAAGGAGAAAAGTAGCATTTCTAGAATCTATAAAAAGTTCCCGATCAATAACCATCATGGAATAGAAGGAAAAAGCACAAACCAAAAAATACAAAAGGGAAAAAAAAAGAAAGTAAATTAGAAGGGGCAAGAATTAATTAAACCCTTATTAGAACAGATTATAAGCAATCTCACGGCTGCTGCCCAAAGACCATTAAAAAAGACTTTACAGATGGGAAAATTCCCGAGAGGTTTCTAGCAAAGGTGTTAGGTCATTTTTTCTTTTCTTTTTTTTTTTTTCACTAAGCATTGACAAGTAAATTGGAATATTTAATTTCACAAAAGTTGGAATTTTCACAAAAAACATACTTGTATATTTAAATTCTCAATATCTCAGATAGAATTATAATTTTCCAAAACCACAAGGATATACACTAAGTTACCGGGAAAAAATAAATAAAGAAACGTAAAAAATTTAAAATGAGTAGAAGGATTGGATATAAAAGTGCCATACCTCAGCCACAACTAATACTATATAAATTACGTGAGAATCGAAGCCCTTTAAGAGTGAATGAATAATAAAAAATCTGGTGCGGTGCGCCCATCACACAACTTTCCCTTAGCGTCCATTAATAATTATCTTTTGAATACAATTTTAAAGAGTTCACATAAACATTGCTTCTATTAAACTCAGCAGCATACACATCTTCTCCCACTTAAGTACAATAAAAGAAATGTTTAAACAATTTTAGTACAACAATCCTGTACACTGCCTATATATTTTAACTTTGTCAAGTTGCAAATATATTTTAAAAGTTTCTGGTTTAGTTTTCATGGAAAAATTTTCTTTCCATTAAATAATGTGAAAGTAGAAATTACTAAGTTAATTTCCGCTTTTGTATTCTTTATTAGTGTATTACAGAGCGTATTGTTTACAACAGATTGGCGGATTGGTGGGAGGAGGTTCGGTCGCATTCGTCTCCTTTCGGATGCGCTTGACTATCCATCTAGGGTCTTGTGCTCCTCATAAAATACACTGTATCTTTGCTAATACTGGTCCGATTTTGATGATTCTTTTATTATTTTTTAGTTAATTAAATTACCGTTCATACAATTCTACACATAATTTACCGTAAAATGCATACTTTTTAAGCTATACGCAAATAACATATTATTTTCATCATTACTTTTTCCCTGCAATTCCTCGGTGATTTACTACATAAATGAAAAGTTAAAGGCCTTTACGAAGAATAATTAAGGCAAGTTTCATCAAAATTGTTAGAGCCGTTTTTGAGAAAATTGTAAAATCGATTATATAAAGTGGCAAATCTTGACAAAAAATTGCTGTAACATCACAGCCATATACCTACCTTAAATGCGTAATTTGAGTATCTTACGACTTTTCGTTTTTGAGCTAGGCTGTTAACATACACACAGACCATTTTGCGAGGCTTGGTCATTTGGACTCAGTGGACCTTAAAACGTGTATTTCCGTTGAAAACTCGAATTCGAAAATTTTCACGATCGCAATACTTCCCTTTCTATATACTTCGTATATAGGTAAGGGAAAGTAAAAAACAAAAAAAAAATCAAATGAAGTAAAACAAAATTAATAAATTAAAAAACATTCAATTTTGTGATTTAAACGGTAATCATTTAAAACAATGGGGGAGGTAATTATTTGATGTTTTGGTTAAGAGGTTAAGTCATGTTTTTGCGACTATGGGTTTATGTTATATTTTGTTCTTAAAAATGAACTTTACCTTTGAGAAAAAATATATAAGTCAATGGAACAGTGTTCACATGGAATATAAATACAGTTTTATTGATCCTTATATCCTTTTTCTCAATGGCTAATTTCAACTTGAAGTGGGCAGAAATGCTAAATCCTGACCGATGGACCCTGCAAGTCACAAGACCTCTCCTAGTTCCCATGGCTGGTCCAGAGATAGCAACAGGGCTTTTTCAGAAAAGTAGGAACAGATAGTTTAAACAAAATATAAATAGGGTTGTTAAATCAAATTTCTTCCCTAAACACCTATGATCTGACGTGGGACTTCTATTCTAATAAAAGTTTTTATAAATAATTTTGTATAATGTTCAATAATTGTTTATGAATAATAGGTAGACACTGTGAGAAAAATCTTCTCATTCCGATTTCATTTAAGGCTTTACAAAAGCGGTCCTATGCATGAAGGTATGTATACACAGTAGCTTCCATTTCGGGAATCGAACCTCATTCATTTTTGGCAGATGGCAGAACTAGCGCAGCTGTGATGAAGTGACCGTATCGAGTAGCTGCCCAGGATCGTCGTATTGTAACTCTGAGTCTTTCCCGTATAACTCATTTGCAGATCATTACGACTATTTATTTAATATATTATTATAGTATGGTATGTTTGATAAGGAGTTATTTTCAAAGTGAATATAATAAATAAGTATCAACCATATCGTAATTAAAATTAATGGTGAGAGTATGGTCACCGTGGAAAAGTATGAGGGAGAACCTTGGTCGGGGGTACGGTCAATAAATAAACACACAAATAAGAAAAACTTATTATAATTAGTGCCGACGTTTCGACCTAAGTTTTAGGCCATCATCAGAGTCAAGAAAAAACAAGATAACAAAAGATGTAACAACAGTGGAAGTACCAGTAATAATAAAAAGTTTAACAAACAGTAAGATAAAGAAAAATATAATCATAATATGCTGATATTAATGTGAAAATAAGAAATATGGACAATTATGTTAATAAATAAGGAAGAAAAATATACTAATCATAAAGAAAAAAAATAAAGAAAAAAAGAAAAATTTATAAGAGATAATGACAAGAAGGTATTTAAAATGATTGTGTTTAAATTCAAAAATAAGCAATTCAAAATAATGTATTTTGAATTGCTTATTTTTGAATTTTTTTTTGTTTTTAGAACTAAACATGAAAGTATAACATTCGGAACTAGTTTTCAATAAAAACAAAATTATAGAAGTGGCAAATAATTTATCAATCCCTAATTAGATTGATCCGCCTATACCATCATGCGGATGTCAACTGAATATTTTATATGCCTAACTATTTTATTGCGGATTATTATTAATTATCAAATTATTATTATTGCCATTTAATATTTAGTTTATTAATTATATCAGCATAGTAACTCTTTAAATTGACTGGATCTGGTTTGAAATTCACTGTATTCAATGTTAATGTTAGAAAAATAATAAAGATATATTAAGGGAAATATGTTTGTTCACAAAAAATCAGAACAATTTAAAATAGTTGAATCTTTTTCCGTAAGATAGCGTTAAGGTAAACTTTGACAGCCAATAAGCATCAAGAATGAAAACGAGGAAGGGAAAATGGTATTTATGGGAACAGAGTCCCTAGTCATGGCCTATTCGATTTACTGCCATCTGCAGCTCTATTTCTCTATTCTACAGCTGACTTTCACACAGATATCATCTATAAGAATTTGGAGTTCCAACCGAAGTGAGAATCGGATTACAGTTTCCAGCCTAGAATAGATCGCACCAAGGTAGAAGATAAACCAAGTAACAGTTTATTAATAATTATTCTGCAGAATACAGTTTGAGAGTTATACATAATAAAATTAAACATTAACAAAGTTAAATCGAATAATAATGACTATAATCAATATAATTTAATTTGATTGATAATTCACTGTAAGGTGTAGTAAATTAATAAATTGCACCATATATTTACATCATTGATAAGTAGAGTACTTTGATTAATCATATGTTTATTTTTTCATATCTGATAAGAGTTTAAAAATATGAGGACGTAGTGTCCGAGTGCGTTAAGAGGATCACCTTGGCAATCTCCAGACTGCAACGCTGTCGGTTCGATTACGGCCTGGCTAGTTAAAATTTATTTCGTGTCAGTACCACGTAATGAATCTCGACCATCCCTCTGGATGGATTAGGTTGGTAACCTTTAGGATAACTCGTCCTCTTTATCTTAATAGCATAAGAAAGGACATAAATCTCCTCTCTCCCTCCCTCCCCCCCAAAAAAAAAAAAATAAATAAAAAGGGTTTAAATATAAACTAAAGATTTAATTATTAGGCGTCCGGATGATGGTATAACAGGATCAATCTAATTAGGGATTGATAAATTATTTGACACTTCTATAATTTTGTTTTTATTGAAAACTAGTTTCGAATGTTATACATTCATCTTCAGTTCTAAAAACACACAAAAATAAGCAATTAAAAATACAGTTGTTATTAGGGATTGATAAATTATTTGCCACTTATATAAATTTGTTTTATTGAAAACTAGTTTTGAATGTTTTATACATCCAGCTTCAGTTCTAAAAATACACAAAAAATTAAAAAATAAGCAATTAAAAATATAGTTTGGTATTATTATACATATTAAATTAGATGTAATATAAATCAATATTATATAACATTTATGAATTATGAATTTAATTAAGACAAGAAATCAAATACATGTTGATATTCACCAAGGTTTAAATGAATTATATCAAACAGAAAAGTTTGTACTGGTTCCTTCTCGCATTGTACTAACACTGAAAGGAATGTAGGTAGGATGTTTATAGGTAAACGGTTTAAGGATCGGGGTTTTTCCATTAATGCCTGTGAGTAATTGGTTTTTCTGTTATAGATGGGAATAAATTTAAGATTGGACTATTGGAGATGTTTATTTGGTCATTTAAGCAATAATCTGGATTGGATTTGAAGGATTTTATTATTTCAAGTGCTTCATATATATTTAATTTGAGGCTGTTTTTAAAACTGAAGATGAATGTATAACATTCGAAACTAGTTTTCAATAAAACAAATTTATTGAAGTGGCAAATAATTTATCAATCCCTAATTAGATTGATCTTTCTATACCATCATGCGGATGTCAACAGTTGGTATTATTATACATATTAAATTAAATGTAATATAAATTATTATTGAAAAAAATTTTGAATTATTAATTGTTGTATTTTGAATTTTTATGTGGTTTTAGAACTGAAGACAAATCTATAACATTTGAAACTAGTTTTCAATAAAAACAACATTATAGAAGAGGCAAATAACTTATCAATCTCTAAAAATATTTAATTAGTAAAATGTGTTATTAATTCAGTTCTCCTTAACTATTAACATAATAATCTATAGTTTATTGAATAAATAAATATAAAAGATGAAGATGAATATTAATGAATATTATTTAATAAAATCTGTAGCTTCATCGACTGCCTAGTAGCAATAAAATTAATACTATTCTATCTCTCTCCTTCAGGGACATCATATTCCTAGACGAAATAAATTTGAGCCATTTAGTTGACGTTAATTAATAAGAAGAATAATGGAGCAGGCGGGGAGTAACAATATGAATATAAATTATCTCAAATTAAAACTTTTAGGATCCTAGACTTTTCCTTTAATTTAATAAATTTCCAGCTCTAGATTATAAGACTTTGTAACCAGCATCTGTAATTCTTGTATACGTTTATATTCCATCACTAGTAAACTAGGATAAATATAATTAGATTCTTTAATTGAGTTTTCAATTATATATTTCTTGATAGCGCACCAAGACTTGAAGCAGTAAAGTTTCTTACTTCATAAATTCCTCTAGTAGTCTTATTAACTGGGTGTGAACTGCAGTAGCTAGGACCAGTTCATAGCCTGGTGGTGTCAAAGAAAACCCATCCCTTCCTCCCCCTCCTCTCTGCTCCAGTATCCCTTTGTTCCATCACACCTGCGGCTGGGAACATGACGGGATAAAGAAAGAGATACACAAATCCTTGCTAGCAGTCACCGGAGGGCGAAATTCTGAAATGTAGTTATTTCTGCTAAAAAAATTTTTGCTCGTGATTAATATTTCTAACAACGATTAATATTGTCTGATATTTAATAATTAAAATGAGGGATTGTGAAGACAAATCAGATTGGATATATTACGCACAAACTAGGTACTCGCTATTAATATTATATAATGATCTATCAAAAACAAAAAAAAAATGTGAATTATTTATCCAATAATATAAATAGGTCATAACGCGACGCCATGTCAAGTTGTTTGATTCCTTAAAGCAGATTAAAGCTACCCCATTCACGGTCCAACTTAGTAGGACTACAGAAGAATTCACTTGTCCACTCACGGTCCAACTTAGTAGGACTACAGAAGAATTCACTTGTCCACTCACGGTCCAACTTAGTAGGACTACAGAAGAATTCACTTGTCCACTCACGGTCCAACTTAGTAGGACTACAGAAGAATTCACTTGTCCACTCACGGTCCAACTTAGTAGGACTACAGAAGAATTCACTTGTCCACTCACGGTCCAACTTAGTAGGACTACAGAAGAATTCACTTGTCCACTCACGGTCCAACTTAGTAGGACTACAGAAGAATTCACTTGTCCACTCACGGTCCAACTTAGTAGGACTACAGAAGAATTCACTTGTCCACTCACGGTCCAACTTAGTAGGACTACAGAAGAATTCACTTGTCCACTCACGGTCCAACTTAGTAGGACTACAGAAGAATTCACTTGTCCACTCACGGTCCAACTTAGTAGGACTACAGAAGAATTCACTTGTCCACTCACGGTCCAACTTAGTAGGACTACAGAAGAATTCACTTGTCCACTCACGGTCCAACTTAGTAGGACTACAGAAGAATTCACTTGTCCACTCACGGTCCAACTTAGTAGGACTACAGAAGAATTCACTTGTCCACTCACGGTCCAACTTAGTAGGACTACAGAAGAATTCACTTTTAATTCATTCCCAACAATATAGCGTCAGATTGACGTTATAATGAGAGATATTTGGCCATGAGAACATCTTTTTATTAGCTTATTACACTGAACTTTTGGGAAATACGTATAAAATAAAGTATTAGGATAAAAATTAGGATTTTTTTTAAACCAATTTTTTTCAAATCATTCTAATTTTCAATTTTTAATTCGAAAAAAATTATTAACGCATTTAGCAGTAAATAAATAAAAAAAAAATCTTAAACTTTCTAACTATAAAAAAAAGATCTTAAATTAAGGGAGAAAAATTAAACCTGGCACCATTGACTACTAGTAAACATATATTAATAACAATAAATGACGTCATTGATGACGTAGCGGTAAACATGTGGAGTACGAAGGACGATAACACCACTCAGGATCCAACGCGGTAAGATGTTGGGAGAAGGGACCGGTTGTAGGACGATCGGAGAAGCCTACAAACTGTCTATGTAGTCACCCACACCAACATTCACAGTCCAACAAAGTAGTCCCGCATGTATGACATGACGTGAATGGATGGATGGCTTAAGAATCCACTATTTGATAACAAAATACCTCAATCAGCCAAAAATGATTTAAGCGCCTAATGTATAAAATAGAATTAAGTTAGAGATAAAACATAATTATAAGGAAATTTCACATTCAGAAGCGAGTCCCATCACTAGACCAGTATGATGACATTTCAATATAATATTTGGGTATCTAAACTTGGGTAAAATATCTTAATACTTTCTATCGATGATACAGAAGAAGAATAAAAGATAAGAAATAAAAGAAAAATTGAACAGCATGTATGTAAAATGGGGATTGGCAAAAAATAAATTAATAAAGTTATCAAGATTACAAATTATATGCATATGATGAGTAAATGGACATTGGACCTCTTTAATAATAAAGTCCAGTAGTACAATTACAAGTGGTAAAGTTACAAGTGGAAACGTTCATTTTTAGAGGTTACAGGTTACAGGTTACAGGTTACATATCGTAATTAGATAATAATAATTGTGTATTCAATTACCTTTTTTAATATAACTATTTTAAATGTTATCGCATTTTAACATTTTCCTGTGTTAGTCACAGGCGTAATAAGTCACAGGCTTACTTGTACTAAGTACAAGCACTTAGTACAAGTTAGCCTGTGACTTATTAAAGTACTTAATTCTTGTAGTTTACAATGAAACACGGGGTGACTATAAAGTAAAGTACAAGATGATATATAGCTGATATATATATATTGTTAAAACACTGTTATAATGTTGAAACATGACGACATTTAAAAAACAGTAAGTTAAGGAGGGGCCTAGAGTCGGTGACGGGTTGTTCATGATGATGAAGTTAAAACATTTTTTTTTTTTAAATGAATAAAATTCTTATTATCTAATAAGGATAAGTAATTTGTACCCCTCTGAACAAGAATCTTTCTAATTGTACTTTTCGATTTGTACTTGTACTTTATAATGAAATATGTCTCAGGTGGTTTATATTACCATTTCCTCACATATTACGGGTCAAATTTACACCTGGAGTGATCCCCTGGCTACTATTACGTGGATAACAACTTCTATACTATTTAGTTATAGGATATCTCACTGAGCCCAACAAGCGTAAAGAACAGAAGGTAGTTAGTTTTGTAAATTCTAACTTTCAAGTTTTTAGAAAGAACGGCGCGGACAAAGTATTACCTGCCTTTGGACTAGCCTATATTTCCTAGGTTTGGTGCTAGTACCCCCACCAAAATAAGAAATCTTGATATCTATTCTATAGAAACCTGAATGAACGTTTCGAACTTAGAAGAACAACAAATTTTATGCTTGCAGGGTCAATCACCACTGGGAGACTAAATTATTGCCAGGGGACGTTGGGAGCCCGTGGCCATTGTCCCGATATTGGTCCCCACCATTGTGAGACAGCTGCTATAGAAGTTCCTTCCAATCAGGAGCTAATTAACTCTGATGAGGGAGCTCCTGCTTAAACGATTCTATTCTGTACCACTCTATCATTTAGTTCAATGTTAGGCTATAATAGTCCGCCGGGGAAGGCAATATAATGCCATTGTACGCACTGCATTCTTAACACTGTCAGAAACAGCATGGAAAACTAAAATTATCAATATCTCGAAAGCACATTAGTCATTATTAAACTTGACCAAACAATAAAAATTCTTCAAAAAAATAAAATTCTCAAACTAATAAAGAGGGTGCAACATGTTAACGCAACATCTGAAAGAACATTAATTTACATGAAAACTGGTACCTAATTATAAAACATATTATGATGAAGAAAAATCGAGTTAAATGTCCAAAATGTGGATTATGACGAATGCTCATAAGTTAAGGTGGTCGCAACTGATTAATCTTAGACCTAGGAGATGGAGAGAGGAAAGAGAATCCATCTGTTACGGAGTTTACAAATGTTCTATCTTGACAAGCAAGGACAAAGTACCACTAAATAATTTTATTTTTTTAATGCTATAATTTGATATGGGAGCGGGGTAGCTCAGTGGGTAAGGCACTCCGCTACTAATCTCAAGGTCCCGGGTTCGAGACCGGCTAAGGTAAGTAATTATTTAATTAGCGATTCATAAATTATTTGCCACTTCTATAAATTTGTAAAATTTTGAATTGCTCAGTTTTGAACCTTTGGGTGGATTAACATGCGCTATAGCTTGGCTCGCTTCATAATCAGTTGACATCCCCATGATGGTATAGAAGGATCAATCCCTAATTAGATTGATCCTTCTATACCATCATGCGGATGTCAACAGATAATTATTTATTCTGTATTCAGCTGTGGATCGACTCTATGTGATCGGGAGACCCTCCTGGGGCTCACCCAGCCTCTATAATACGGGTACCCTTAATTGGGGGGAAAACCTGGCGGTTGAGCGTGATCTCGGCCGAATCACCTCCTTGCACAACCGTTGACCTAGGAACAGTAAGGTCCTTACCAAGTACTGAACCTGATATAATTTTACTGATATAATATTATATATATTATGCATTTCATAGTTTATTTAATATAGTGGTTAAGAAACAGTTACAAAGCATGGCGGAAACCACTATTGTGGACTCACTTGGAATCCTACAACACCATCAGCATTAATGGCCATGTTTTGTCAATTATATGTACGAAAAAAAACAACTTAACATTTGGTATGTATTCTACCATATAGTCCCGTTGAACTCTCTAATTTTTTTTTTAATATTGTCTATTGGACTGATTAGTACACTGTGTGAATAAATACATCGAGCAGCTACTAAAATTTTTTTTATTTCCGCTAGTTTTACAATTATTTAGGTGTAGTTGGTTACTATTTTAGCCTAATCAAGGTCCAATAACCCGAATCCGGCAGCAACAAAAATAAAATAAAAAAATTACAGAAAAATAACCTCTTTTTATTTTCCTTAATATAGAATTAATAATAATTGTATATTAACCTGAAACATTCAACCTAGACACAAGCCCAACAAGTTTAAATGCTCATTTCATCTTATTACTATTACTTCAATGATATTAACAGGGCACATGATACGAAATTCCGCGTTGTGCAGTCTCCTAAATTCTCCAGTTGACTCATCCTTTTTCGGACCAAATATTCTACGCAATACCTTATTCTCGATGACCTTAGTGCGCTGTTTTGAAATAAGTAATAATAAAATATTAATAAATAAAATTAATAGTTTTGTGAATTCTAACTATTACGTTTCTGGAAACAAGGCGCGAGTTAAGAAATTTTGTAGTTAAAAATAACAAGTATTTCCCGCCTTTAACCACGCTTTTATTTTCTCTTGAATATAATTTTTTTTTCTCTCTAATTTTAGTTGACCCTTTTATAATTATATTAATAAGTAATAAAATATTACAGAATACTACCAAAGTAGTATATATAATTAGTGCAATTTTAAAAATATATACAAATGTTCTGGGCAATTTAGTTTTTAAACTCTACAAAAAATGTCCTGCATACAATATGTTCATGATGAAAAATTGCAACTGTTTCAATATATTATCGAAGACCGGAAATAGCTTAAAAAACTTACGGACGGAATTTTTTTTATTCTATATTTGGATTCTACGTATCTTGAAACGTAAAACATCAAATTTTGAGGAGAGTGGGAGGTTACAAAAATATTTTCCTTGGTCGATTCCAAAAATCTATTATTGAATACTAATTCGTTTTTACTTCCTTCTACGAAGTAAAGAAAGTATTGTTCGTATCTCACATAACTCAAAAACGGTTAGCCGTAGAAAGTTGAAATTTTGTATTTAGGATTGTTCAAAAGTCTAGTTGTGAACCTCCCTTTTCGGTCACTACTTGATCACGGGAAGTGGTACTTTACTTGAAGATCATAATTGATTTCCATCAAAAATTATATTAAAACACTATACAAAACTTCTCAAATTTAGTATTTAGAACTTATATATTGATTCAAATAACATCACTAGATTTTGGTTTTAAATTGGAAAACCGGAAGCGGTACTTTACTTGAAGGTCATATTAGACTTTCATCAAAAATTATATTAAAATATAATGTAAAACATCTCAAATTTGGTAAATAGGACTTTTATATCGATATGAATGTATTTCCTATATTTTGATTAAAATTGCTGAGCCGAAAAGGGTACTTTACTTGAAGGTCATAATAAACTTACATCAAAAATTTTATTTAAATTAAATACATAAATCATATGTTTCGGTAATAAAGGTTACAAACGCAATTTGGTTTCCAATCCAATTAAACATTTTTATTACTTGTTTTAAGTGTTAAAATTGAGTGTAAAATACTGGTTTTCCTCCCTATTTGTGTGAGTGTGTGTGTGCCAATAGATGGATGTCGCGACGCAAAGATACTGCAATCTTCGGAAACTAGTAATCAAATTGAGGATCACTTTTTGAGCCACCGATTTATAGTCTAATAGGCGTACAAGGAAGTCATGTTTTGTCCACATCAGATATTTTTTTAAATTTTAATGCCTTGTTATGCTGATTCCAAAACACCTTACACATTTCCCCTCTATGTTCATAAATGACCTTCAATTATGAGACATATATAATTGAAAATAATAAACTAAAACGTGAAAAATGTAAACATATCAGAAAATAGTAAACTTTATAAAGCTCATAAAGTATAAAATAGGTCGAGGCATGTTGAAGTAGATAAAGCTAGATTCCATGGAGTGTATATCGAGCCGGAGGGTTTGTGGTTAGGAAAGCACATATCAGCGTCCCGAGGCATCAACAGTAAGAATTTCATTACACTGCCCGAGATAAAGGATGCGAAAACAACAGATAAATAAAGCTGCAAAAGTCGAATAAAACCAATTTTTAATTACTCCAATTACGCTCATTTTATTGTTACAAGATGTTAAAACGGAATTAATACCGGATAACCAAATGTTTCTTCAACTAAATATTCAATCTAATCAGGGTTAATTTAAACACTTTTTCAACATATTTTCTATTAAAAAAAAATTTCAAAAAAAAAATTTATATATACAATTATTAGTGAATAAGGCTTCCTTTAATTGGTTTATTTATCACTTAGTCGCATCATTTCAATTTTATCGTTTCGGGTTCTTAGTTGAGGTAGCGTTATTTACTGCTCACGTATCTATCGTGCCGGGATGTCAGTGTGGCTCTAAATCTCCGCCAATTGCTATCTAATCTACCATCATTCCCGCTAATATGGTTCATCTGCATTTATATACCTGTTATATTATTTACTGATGAACATGGAACCGCTTTATACTATTTATATATTTCTTAATAATTTCTTAAGAAACATTAAAGCTAAAGAGAATCAGAAAGTATCTAGATGAAAAATATCATAACTTGCAAATTTATATATTTGTTTTAAAATACAGAACGGTTCATAGTATCTTATCACATGTTTAATATTTTTATTTGTTTATCACTACTATATATTATTACGGTAGTATAGATCCCTTTTCCGGCTCTCAAGAGCGATGGATTTTGACGAGTGAGGTATCAAACGAAAGAGAATTTCACGGAGATGAGACGAATTCCAATATTGTTTCTTAAAATCTTACAAGGGCTTAAATAAAAGTGACGAAAAAACTGGAAGGTTTCAAAACTTTATTGACTGAGAGTCGGCGGATCGAGACGGGATAAGTTGGGTTTTAAAGATTTTGACGCGGGAATCAAGATCATATACGCTCCTGTGGAGCGTATTGGTCCAGCGTTTTATAGCTTAAAAACCTACCGTTTTCGAGATAACGCACGATATAGGTCCGCACGGGCCTCATGCCATCTTGCGTACGTGCCGTTGTCATGGCAACTATCAATTTGAGTCTGTTTACAAAAACTTTTAATGAGTGGGAAATTATATATTGTTTCTCATGTCCAACTCTAAAGGGCACTGCTAAATATGAAGACTAATGTTATAGCTGGATCTAATTGCCTAACTGCTAAATTGAAGAGATGTTTTCCAGTGGGGTAAGCTAATTACTTATTAAGTATGAACTGTAACTTCAACATAGTCATTACAAATTATGTAGCTTCACCAAATCTGTATGTTAAATAAACTTTTTTGGTAATATTATATTTTTCATACGAATAAATATGTTTTCCTAATATCGCTTATACTTAAAATTAGAAGATATGTAATGCGAGAGTTCTCGCTCGGGCATACTAGTCACTACTATATATTATTACGGTAGTATAGATCCCTTTTCCGGCTCTCAGGAGCGATGGATTTTGACGAATGAGGTATCAAAAGAAAAGGAATTTCACGGAGAAGTGACGAATCCTGATTTCGTTTCTTAAAATCTTACAAGGGCATAAATAAAAGTGATGAAAAAACTGGAAGGTTTCAAAACTTTGACGACTGAGAGTCGGCGGATCGAGACGGGATAAATTGGGTTTTAAAGATTTTGACGCGGGATATTATCGCGATAACGCACGATATAGGTCCGCACGGGCCTCATGCCATCTTGCGTACGGATCGTTGTCATGGCAACTTTATATCAATTTGAATTATTTACAAACACTTTTAATGAGTGGGAAATTATATATTATTTCCCATGTCCAACCCTAAAGGGCACTTCTATGTATGAATACTACACATTGAAAATGGTAATCTAATTGCCTAATTGTTAAATTGAAGAGATGTTTTGTCTGGTAAGCTAATTACTTATTAAGTATGAACTGTAACTTCAACATAGTTATTACAAACTATGTAGCTTCACCAAATGTATGTGTTAAATACACTTTCTTGATAATATTATATTGTTTCCCTAATATCGCTCACACCTCAAATGTATTAGGGATTAGAATAAACATTGATACCTAATGCGAGAGTTCTCGCCCGGGTATACTAGTCTTATTTTATTTTTTAAATTAAAATGATGAACCTACTAAACCGTTGCAAATATC
The DNA here is from genome assembly GCA_948150685.1 of Rhaphigaster nebulosa. Classification (NCBI taxonomy): domain Eukaryota; kingdom Metazoa; phylum Arthropoda; class Insecta; order Hemiptera; family Pentatomidae; genus Rhaphigaster; species Rhaphigaster nebulosa. The sequence goes on from OX411309.1 coordinate 152,314,861, forward strand.
ATGAATTTTAATTTCACAGCTATCCTTAGGGACAATCGACTCTTTTGAATATGTCATTTTTATTATTTCTTTACAAAAGGCTAAAAATAAAAAGTTTCTCGTTTTACCTCAAAATTACGCATACATGAAAATGAAGTAAATTATAGTGAAAAAAAATCAAATTTTTTTTCAGAAAATTAAACAATAAGATTAATACGAAGTGGGAATAATACCATTATGTTAGCTTTTTACTAAGGCCATCATAATGCTATGAAACATATTCTTATTTTTCTCCTTTCTTGCGTTGTTACTTTATTTACAGTTCTATTTTACTAATTATATTGCATTGTTACATTTAATCATATAAAAAATCCTGACCGACAATTAACAATGAATAATATTTTGTTTCCATTTTTCTGTTTTTTGTTCTATATTTTTCCTCTTAAATGGTTTTTCAAATTTTACATCAAATGGCATATCAATTTTTCTTTATTCCTATCTGAAAATTTAAAATTGAAACGATGTATGAGTGATAAATAAATCAACTAAACGAAGCACTGTTCACTAATAAATAAATAAATTCCTGAAGACTTCCCTATAAATTAAAAATAAAAGACAAAAAAAAATATCGATTCAATGCATTCATAATAAAAATTTCATTTTTTTAAATAATTAAAATTAAAATTATAGAAGTGGCAAATAATTTATCAATCCCTAATTAGATTGATCCTTCTATACCATCATGCGGATGTCAAATAAATAATTAAAAGATTTTTTTGTACCGGTTTTTATAAAATTTATTTATTTAGTTTTGAGAGAAAAAAAAATCTATAATTGAGTTTATTAAACAAACTAAACAATTTTTATTACAGTCAATGTGCTTAAAAAAATAATAAATCGAAAATAATGATCAAAAATCCAAAATAAAAAGTGAAATTGATATCACATATCAACAACAACAGTAAGGAACTAAACCAAAAGTTCTGCAGATAAAAATGTATACATCAAAAATAAGAAATTTGGAGAATATTTTTCAGTTGGAGCATCAATGTTAGGCCTGGTAACATTTCTCAACTTGATCCTTCAGTCCTCTTCAACGCTGAGTGTTTTCGCCTTTGCTACATTAACCATCCTGAATAATATTTATTCATTGTAGATCGTGTTTTTTCATCTTGTAATAGGTGCATTCGAAAATAATTTTTGAAAAATTATTATTCCTCATTGAACGAGTTAAAAAAAATTATTTTATTCATGGCTTATATTGGTTTGTTCGCGTACTATCTGGAATGTCCTTGCGTATAAGCGTACCAGCACGCGTACATTACATTAAAAAAAAAACTGCAGTGCCTAATACAGGTAATGCTAAAACCTGAAGATATTACTAGAATAAACCACACTTAGTGTGCTTAGTAAGAAGTATACGATTTCACTAGGATCTCTAGACGAAAAGAGAGGCTTAGAGAAAAGAATCATATAGGCAGAGTTGAAGAAGGTTTTTCCATTCGTCAATATATTTATTATAATAATAATTATTATAATAATAAAGGGGATAGCTTTGGAACAAGAGCCACTACGCTGTATGAGATCTATTGATCGGAGGGGTAGAGGACCAGTCATAGTTAAGCTTGGTGAGAGTATAGTTGACCCTGGAAAAGCATAAAGCATAATCTTGGTTGAGGGTGCGGTCAATAAATGAACACACAATAAGAAAAAACTTGTTATAATGTGTGCCAACGTGTCGGCCTAAGATTTAGGCCATCATCAGGGCTAAGAAAAAACAAGATAACAATAGATATAACAGCAGTGGCATTACCAGTAATATTAAGAAAGTTAAAAAATATTAAGAAGAAAAAAGTATAAAGAACAATATATGTTGATCATAATATGTGATATGAAAAATAAGGAATACAGAAGAATATGTTAATAAAATTTTCCTTCATATTTAAGATTGTGAGAAATAATGAATAGCTGAAAAACATTATCTTCAATAAACCACTTGACGCAACGATTGGTCCTTTATTCCCAGGGTAAGCTTGTTAAAAGCACTCCTCTACTTATTATCATAAAACAAGGTATCTAAACTGAGCAATTCGTTTAGTTTAAGCTAACAATAAACAACATTAAAATAAAAAATGGAAACTATAAACAATCGAATATCTGAGAGAAATTGAACGAACTATAAAAGAAGATGGTTCTTCCGAAAGGGGGAGGAAGAAACGTCAAAATTACTATTCGCCTCGCAGTGCACGGAGCCCACTCGAATATCGACTTGTTCGCGTTTTCATTATTCACGGGACTACATATCTCTGTTGCTGGTATTCATGATCCGCACGTACGATTCTCTTCATTTCTCCACAAAAAATGGGAAATTCGCACAAGAAATAAAATAAGAAACGAAATTGGAAATGGAAGAAGCAAATCAAATAATATTTTTGTAGCACATTAGAACAATAGTATCTAGCAAACATTTAACGAAAGTATTAGATATTTACAATTAAAAGGCATTTAATTTTTTCAGGTCGTTGATTATTCTTGCAATTATAAGTGTGTTTACACCTGTTATCAGGTTGGTAGGAAAACAATTTCGTTTTTCAACCGATAAATTTGAACATGAATGTTTCAGCTTATAATAAACTTTATTAATCAAAGTAAGAACCATTAGAATCAATACAATTTTGCCAACGAGAAACAAGTTTACTTATCCCGGTAGCGTAAAATTCCGGAGGCGATGAAGTCGTTAAAGGCGTTTTTGGCCTCGCCTTCGTTCTTGAAGCATTTCCCTTGAAGGAAGTTGTCGAGGTGCTTGAAAAAGTGGTAGTCGGTAGGCGAAAGGTCTGGCGAGTATGGCGGATGAGGTAGAGCCTAATTCGTTCAACTTTTGCAGAGAAAGAGACAATGACACTTCGAAACGGCGATTTTTCTGATTTTCCTTCAGTTGGTGTGGGACCCATTTGTCGAGTTTTTTTGTTTTTCCAAGTTGTTTTAGATGATCCAAAACTGTCGGATGAGTGACGCCTAACTCTTTCGCAAGCTCTCTAATCGTTGAGCGCGGTTCTGCTTCAATCAATGCCTTCAACTGGTCGTTGTCAATCACCGATGGACGCCCACGACCTTCTTGATCTTCGAGGCTCTCATCTCCACTGCGAAACTTCTTAAACCAAAGTTGAACCACACGTACTTGAACAATGTCTGGCCCAAACGCATCGTTAATTTTTCGAGCAGTCTCGCCCGCATTAGTACCCAGTTTAACTCGTACAGGAACATAGCCCATTGTTTATTTAAGAGCAAAAAAAACAACACTTAAATCAACAAAATCTTGAAAGTTTTTATTCAAAATACAAAGCAAAGTTAGCGCTTTGAAATGATATAACACACTAACACATTAATACATAACTTATCTTAATGTCAACAATACAAAAACGAAATTGTTTTCCTACCACCCTAATAAATACATATACGACTGCAAATTGACGTCGTTTTTTGAAAAAGGCTTCTGCACCAATATTCGAAATTAAGATTTAGATTTACGTTTGACTCGTAAACTCCACCTCTATGGATTCCCGCGCAAGATATGACGAAAAGAAAATTGGAAATGGTCTAAAAATCGACTATTGATGACGTAAGCAACAAAGATTGAATACTCTCAGTCGTCACTCTGGCCATGACCAGTGATAGAAACCTTAAAAATATATTGTAATTATAAAAGTTTTGCCACTTTAATAAACTCCTATTGCACACAAAAAATAATAAAATTAAAAATTTTATTTTTATTATTTGGGGAAAACCGATTTATGTCAAGTTTGCCAAATGGTGCTTAAGCCATTTTTTAAAAAAGGCAGATTAGCTTTAGGAAACATGTTGACCCGTTGTTAGGTTTCTATTTTCAGAATCACACCTCTCCTGGCTCAATTAAACCCGAATTTTACCGAACTATTATTTTCATAATAAAAACTAATTATTCATTTTTGATCAAAATGTAATAACTATAGAAACCAGCCTCTCCCTTAGAGGGCTATCCTCGGATAAGGACAGTGGTAAATAAAGGTATCGAAACTGAAAACAAAATGTCACTAGTTAACGTTTTCGCATTTTTGGAAAGGATAAAAAATCTGAAATAATATTTTCACTGAACTTATGATAATGACTATCTCGTACAGACATTGTTTTTTCTTTTTTTTCTCTCTTTAATTGTTCCAAATTAATATAAAACATAAATTACCATACATAGGAAAAATAATAAAAAATACTGTCCTAAAATGAGAGCAATAGTAAAAAGGAGTTAAACACTATTCACAGATCTTACTTGATACAATATCGAAGCATGCGGCATTTATAATCCTGACAGCAGGGATCATAGTTTTGGGGTCTATCGTAGACCCGTCCATGTGAAAAAAGGCCCCTGAAAATGAGGGGTTCGGGCCAAGGAGTAAAATGTTACCCTTAAAAATAAAAAAAAAAAGAGCTCCATCGAATATACATCTATTTTACGATTGGATAGAATATCTAACGAAGATGTCTGATGTTCAAACCCGAAATACGGACTTATGATATAAAATATGTGTCTAAAAGAAAAGTATTTTTAATAGGTTACATTCCTTTTAATATCTCTGTTAGAAAAGGCTAAAATTAAAATTCATTCATTTTTTTACAGCCATTCATGATTTAGAGTTCATGGCAGCGCAGCCCACAGGTCAAAGATATAGGTACACTACCAGAATACGGGGCTTCGACTAGTTCTTTTCAAGACATTTAAATACTAAATATCTATTATGGAGCTTTGCCATTGTTGAATTAGGGTCTTCTTATCCCTTGGTCCCTTCCGGGCCTCGACTTACCCTAAGACAATCGTCTTGACCTGACGAGCAAGCTTGCTTGTACTAAGACATTCTAAACTTTAAAAAAAAAAAAATTAGAAATGTTATTCTTATACGTCAAAATTTAACATGGCGATATAGGGATGTAATCTATTAAAAATGTTTTTCCTTTTGAAATTTTATAGCAATGCACAAAGAGGATTAAAATAGTTAGTGTTTATCCGAAAATACAACTCCTAATCTATTATCAATGTACAAATTGTGTGCTGATTTCTCCTTTAAAATATTATTAGTAATATGTATCTTGTTTGTAAAATAGTAATATAAAAAAATATTATTCTCTCCTCCCATTTTATATACACATATATTATTATAAAATTTATTTTGTAAATATCAACCTTATATTGCACAAATAAAGGATATTTCATTTCAATATGAAGCATTATGTGAATATAAAACAAATTTAAATACTAAGAAAGTTAGTTTATACGTTATTATGAAGTCGAAAAAATTTGCCATTTACTCCGAATACATTTTTCCTTCTTAATCTATTTATTAAACTTTATAAAATATTATATATTTATTATTAAATATTATATTTTTATAAAATAATCAAAGAGAGGTATTTGATATAAGTTTAATTAACGCAAAAGATGGAATAGAGAACCGATATGCAGGCAGACCAAACTAAACACGTACAACGTACAGCTAGCTATAGCTACTAGGCAATTTATTAAATAAGTTCTCTCTCTCTCCCCCCCTCCCTTCCCTATATCCCCTGACCCAGTTCATTGATACCGTACCACAGCTACGTGACTCTTGGGTCGGGTCAGTGCGTTAATTGTATCAGAGTTTCTCTCTTCGGTCTATTATTGTAGTTATTATCCCAGGTCTAAATCAGAATAATAAAAAGTAAATTCAAGTATATATATATATATATATGTATATATATATATATATATATATATATATATATATATATATATATATATATATATATATAAAATCAGAGAGAGAAATAAAAGTCACAATACTGCGCCCTCAATTTATTTTTTTAAGTATTTTTGTTCAAAATTTCGAACAAAATAATTTATCAAATCGGTAGTTTGAAAGAACCGGATTCCGTTAAGGATTCCAGGTCGTCTAGAATTTTCTTTATTTTTTATTTAATGATGTTTAGCGACATGCTAGATCTATCACCTGGTTTTTTAAAAAGGTCATGTCGTTACAAAAACCAGACACTCTAAGCTTTAATTTTCGACGTGATTGTTATGTGTGTCCCCGAAGTGTTATAATTGAATTGATACATTTGTGAGTGAAAAATAAATCAGGTAAAGGAAGTTCTGTTCACTGATAATTATTTATATAGCTATTGCTTTTCACAAACAAAAAGTATCAATTTATTAAGATTTTTCTATAAAAAAAAAAAGAGCAACACGAACACACCACACTTCAGTACACCTTCAACGAGCCTTTTTTGGTTTGGTTATTTGGTTGTCGAATCCTAAACTTTTTTTTTTTTAAATATCTGTTTTCGATAGTCAAATTTTAATACACATATCACGATATATCGAATAAAAACTATCGGACAAAAATATCGATATATTTCCAACATCTCTAGGTGAAGCCTCTGTGCCATAGAGGTTATATTAGAATGCATCAAATCGTTTTTAACTAAATCAACTTAGTTGTTTGTGTCTCCAGTGAAAATTGATTTTTCGCACTTGTGTCACTTTTCTACCGGCGACAGTACACATGCGACTGAAAAAATCTTAGGCACTCCATTTCTACAGTAATAAATTATAATATAAAGGAGTGAAAGACAGGTGAATTGATAAACAAGCCACTCCATCAAAAGCCGTTTAAACTAAGGACAAAAGTTGTCCCTTATTATGGGACTGAGCGGGGAGGAATAGAGAAGAATATAGAAGATGCTATCGACGGGCGGAGAGCTCTAATCAAGCAAATGGTCCCTGCTAAAGCCGAGTCTTTAATCAACTCAACACCAAGGATCAGAGGCCTTGCCTTAGTCCGTCTCTAGTCCATCACCCTCTAGCTCTAGGTTATATATTATCCACTTATAGCGATTATATTAACCATGCGTCCATTTATATATATCTTAAATTTATATATATATATATATATATATATATATATATATATATATATATATATATATATATATATATATATATATATATATATATATATATATATATATATATGGGCTAGACTGAACGGATTGGTCATTTACCAAGGGCTGGATAAAAAATTAACAATGTGTTATTTATTTATTTGTTATTATATCTGATGTTTCAGCTAACTATTTTCACGGCAATGGCGTTTGAAAAGCTATAATTAAAGCAAATTTCTTTCTTTTCAATTAGGAAATCAATGCCAAAGAATTGAAATTTGAAAACATTGAACTTTTAGAAACTAATTTTCTAAGTTTCTATCTCTAAATATCAATCATTTGAAAGAATAATAATACCACAATACGAAAAAGTATAATTTTCTCGGAGAAACGTTTGAAGTTTGTCTGTTTAGGTTTATGGTTGTCCCTCAATTCACTGATAAAATCTCAAATCAAACATTTCTTAGTCAATAATACTTACCTATCTTTTTATTTAAAAAAAAATAAATAAATAGTTAATCTTAATTTTATCATTTTACCTTGAATCATGGGATAAATTATAGCAGTTTTTCATAAATAAATAAATTTAAAGAAAACAAAAAACAGTACAAGCACCTCTAGAGTTTATGGATGATACAGACACATTTTAGAAAAAAAGAAAATATTTTTTAGAAAGAGAGAAATGCTTTATAAACAGCAATGCTGTCAAACGTCTTGCGATACTCACAGCAATCTAATGATAGACATTATATATATATATATATATATATATATATATATATATATATATATATATATATAAAACATTTTTTTTTTTTTTAAACTCTAAATTGATTATTCACATCGCTAAATTGCCACAATATATCTATTCTCTCCCCCCCCCCCTTTTGTTTACTGTAAGCCTTCTATCACTCTCTAAGCTATCCCTTACTTATCTTTTCCAGTGACTCTCAGCTATTACTTGAAATAACGGTTTTGTTTTTTAAATAAAAAAAAAATAGCTAATAAAATAAACTATTTAAAAATTAATCAAATTAACATTTTAGACACACACACCTAAGCATCAAAATTAGTAAAAGAAATAATAAATAAATAAAGTGGTATGGATTAATAACAATGGCTACAAATATACTTAAAGAAAAAAAAATTAAATTAAATAAAAACTCAAAATATTTTATTAAATGTTTATAAATACAAAACAATATCGTCACTATCATAATAAAACCTCGCAACTCCAGCTTTACATATATGGCGTACGAGGTTTTATAATTAGGGTGACGATATTTTAAAAATAAATGATGATATTTTCATTTATTCAAATAGAAATAAAATCGATACTTTGTTAGCCAAAAAACTAGCATAAAAGAATAATATTGCTAAAACATTAACAATAATTTATTATTATCTTTATCAAGACACCATTCATAAAGTTAATCTCTAATAACAGTTAGAAGGAAATCAGTATGTTTGTTTATAAACTGACAACGGAAGTGCACGATGTGTCCGCCTTAGATTTTGATCAACATTTTTTGGATGATTCTACATTGAAAAAAGTTGACCCATATCTTTCCGTTTCGTCCCATGGGCCTTAGCAGCTCTGAAAAACTAAATAAAATATGCTCAAAATACTTTATTTTATATCTCATGTTTGGGGAATGATACCGACATGATTTTTTCAGCTAAACATTTGTTTTTTTGGAGTATATTAAAGGAAAAATATAAACATTAAAAAATAATTGATCTTTGGTCAAATCAATTTAAAAAAGTGTTTAAATTATTAAGTAAACTAGCCTCGTAGATTTTTTTCACACCAAAAATGATTGCAGATTTGGATTCAGCACACCAAAAAACCTTAATGTTAAAAAAAATCATCGAAAACAAATTAAAAAACTACAGGATATGGGTCAACTTTTTTTTTCAATGTAGAATTACCAAAAAAATGTTGATCAAATTCGGTGACGAACACATCCTGCACTCCCTTTATCAGTGGTGCAAAGGAAGGAATCAGCGGAATATATATCGGGGAGCTCCCCTCCCCCCATCCCTCCGAAAATTTTAGAAAAAATATGATTTTCATACCCACCAACATAATTTTTCTACTTTGAGTAATCTTTTATTTATTTTTTTTAATAATAATTTTACTCTTAAACCCAATTCGGCACTATTACTACCAACTTGTCTTCTTATTACTTCCTTGTACGAAGTAAAGGAAGTATTGTAATCGCGAAATTTTTCGGTTTTCAGATTTCAACGGAAATATCCATTTTGACCATCCCTGAATACATTTTGACTAGTTTCGTCGTGGCGTCTGTACGTTCGTATGTACGTTCGTATCTCGCATAACTCAAAAACGGTTAGCCGTTAAAATTTACGGTTAGAAGTTAAAATTTTATATTTAGGATTGTTGTAAAATCTAGTTGTGAACCTCCTTTTTTGGTCACTGCTTGATTACCGGAAATGGTACTTTACTTGAAGGTCATAATTGATTTCCATCAAAAGTTATATTAAAATACTATGAAAAACTTCTCAAATTTAGTATTTATAACTTATATATTGATTTAAAAAACATACTAGATTTTGGTCTAAATTGGAAAACCGGAAGCGGTACTTCACTTGAAGGTCATATTAGACTCGTCTAAAATTATATTAAAATATAATGAAAAACATCTCAAATTTGGTAAATAGGACTTTTATATCGATATGAATATATTTAATAGATTTTGGTTAAAATTGGTGAGCCAAAAACGGTACTTTACTTGATGGTCATAATAAGCTCAAAAATTATATTTAAATTAAATACATAAATCATAGGTTTCGTTAATAAAGGTTACAAACGCAATTTGTTTCCAATCTAATTAAACATTTTTATTACTTGTTTTAAGTGTCAAAATTGAGTGTGAAATACTGATTTTCCTCCCCATTTGTGAGATCAACAAGTCTGCAGGAGGAGAATAAGATATAAGTTGAGTGGACTTTTCCGCTTGTCGAAACTGTCGATTTCCAATGCCTTATTATCAAGTTACATAGACAGTTCTAATGTTGTCAGGGAACACGAACAAATCTCTTAGGAACTTGTTACCAAAAAAAAAAAAAAACGATATATAATAACGGAACGAGACCTCCAGAAACAAGAGTATGTGTATGGCACTAGATGGATGTCGCGACGCCGAGTGTCGTTTTTGAGATACTGCAATATTCGGAAACTATTAACCAAAATGTGGATCACTTTTTGAGCCACCGATTTATAGTTTAATAGGCGTACAAGGAAGCCATGTGTTGCCCACATCAGATATTTTAAATTCTGCAAACATGCCTGAGTAAACTTATAAAAGTTGATGTAACTATAATTTTTTATTGCGATAAATATTAAAAAAAAAAATTTCTGAGCAAACAAAAAATTCTTGTCTTCTCCCGAATATATTGTTCATTCAATTTGTCGTTTCATTCGCAATGCTAAATAGCGTAATCTGGACTGTGAGCTTAGCAGAATGGATTGGATGTTGTTGGCTGGTGTTGCTAACATAAAGGTAGACCTCCTCGCTATTTACAATCTGTTAGTTTTCATCTGTTTACGAACTTGATACGCGTCAAATTATAGATTTCAAGCCATTGAATTTAAATATCAATGTTCCTTTTTATTTCAAACATAAATTAAAATCTAAAGGGATATAATAATAAAAAAAAAAAAAAAAAACATGCACCACTACAACCCATGAAGAACCTGTACAACTTTCCTAAGGGTTCTCTACTTTGTTAAGGAAGATCTGTTTCTTGACCAACGGTTTATGAAGGGAGCACTTTATAGAGGCTAGGAGTTCATTTGTCCCATTAGAAATTTTTTTTATTTTGGGACACAATTTTTCTACTATAATCAAAGATCAAACAATTCTTTATACAAAAATAAAAAAATAAGGACAGTGTACAAAATAAAACCAAAGTCCTTACAGAAAAAAAGCTGTTTCATTTAAAAAACTTAAATTGAAAGGAGCCTACAAAGCTAGTTTACATTTACTTGAAAGGATAAGAGGTATTGGAAAAAAAGGCATCCAAAAGAAAATTATAAATGTAATAATAATAAAACATAAAATATTATAGTATTTGATGGTTGACTTTTATTATAGGCTATATAGGAATATAGTATAATTATTGATGTTTAGATTATTCATCTGCATCCTCTTCATTATCCCGGAACGAGCAGTTTAAAGGCGCATAGCGAGATAACTGCCTTTAACGGCCCCTTCTTTATTAGCTATTTTATGTCTTTTCTCAGCGGAACACAATTCATTGTTTATTCATATTTCAAATATGAGGCGCTCCATACAAGAAGGCCGAATCCGCTATGCCACAATTTTTTTTTCTTTATTTGATGGCTGATATATTGCATCTGATTCATACGGGGTATCCCAGGAGGAAATGTCAGTAATTGAGGAAGGTAGAGTCTATCGAAAGAGTAGTTCAGTTTTTAAATGGTTTTTCAAGAAAATCCCGTTTATTCCAACTAAGACCCAGATTTCTCTACTGAAACTGGGACATTTCTCAACTTTTGTCACCATTTTTGGAATTCACGATAAATTTCCTAGAATATAGCAACAAATTTGCAGAAAAATACCTGATGTGGACACCCCTTGACTTCCTTCTACGCCTATTAAATCGATGGCTCTGAATGAAGTGACCCTGAATTTGGTTACTAGTTTCCGGAGATAGCTATGCCTCACGATGTCGCGACATCCGTCTATTGACACATACAGACATACACACTTAAGCTCTTTTTTCTGGAGATCTCCTTCCGTTCTTATATGTCTTTCAGTTGGTAACAAGTTCCCAAGAGATTTCTTCGTGTTCCTTGACAACATAAGAACTGTCTATGTCACTAGATAAAGCATTGGAAATCTACGGTGCAGACTTGATCAGCTCACAAATGGGGAGGAAAAAGAGTATTTTATACTAAATTCTAACACTTGTAAAACTGTTTAATTAGAGTAGAAAAAAAATCGCGTTTATAATCTTTACCACTATATGATTCTCTGTATTAAATATCAATATACCTTTTGATTTAAGTTTATTATGACCTTCAAGTTAAATACTCCTTTCGGCTCTTCAATTTCAACCAAAATTTATTATGTTATTTATATTGGTATAAAAGTATAATTAAACAAATTTGAGATGTTTTACATTATATTTTAATATAATTTTTGATGAGTCAAATATGGCCTTCAAATAAAGTACAACTTCCGGTTTACTAATTTTTACCAAAATATATGATGTTATTTATATTAATATGTAAGCCTTACATACCAAATTTGAAAAGTTTTGATTACCTCTTAATATAAATCAATAACCTTCAAGTAAAGTACCACTTCCGGTAATCATGTAGTGGCCAAAAAGTACATCTAGTAGGTACACCACTAGATTTTATAGCAATCCTAAATAAAAAATTTTAACTTTCTATAAGTAACCGTTTTTGAGCTGTGTGAGATACGTACGTACGTACTAGTAAAACTAGTAAAAATGTATTCAGGGATGATCAAAATGTATATTTCCGTTGAAATGTGAAAACCGAAAATTTTCGCGATTACAATACTTCCTTTACTGCGTTTAAGGAAGTAAAAACTGCTTCGTCAGGCGATCATAGCAGCGAATATCGCATAGTTATTGAATTAATTTTGATGATGATGCTCAGAAAATTATAGGAGGGTACCTCAACATGCTCATACATCGAAACTACAAAAGATTATTTTTAAATTAATACAAGACATAGAAGAGAATCATTGTAAAATGATTCAAATTAACAATGCACAGCTCGGACCAAAAAAAAAAAAAGGCTCTCTTCGAGGGAGCATACAACAGTAGCTTTTAGCATTGCTAACTGGTGAATAGAATTTTTAACAGAGGGCGCTAAGAACGTCCTTAATAACAAAGGGACGAAGTAGGAAAAAGAGGACGACAAAGAAAGGATGGAAGAGAAGAACACGAAGAAGTAGAAGAACCTTTAGTCCTTTAGCAATGGCCTTAGTTAATTTTACTTGTAGAGGGCCTTTTAGCCGTGATTAGCTCCTCCATTCAGTCCTTCTTCATCTTTCACCTCCTAATGCCCTCTCTTCCACTTTCACTTCTTTTTCTTCCTGCAGCTGCCATTTTCTAACCAGGAATAGGATTGTTCCTTGGGCAGGCTCTAGATACAATATAACATAATATTGACCAAAAACCTGTAGGATATCATTGTGGTGATAAGTCACACTACACTTTCAATTTGTTAATTAAGATAATATTAATTACCTAAGTATAATATTACAGTTAGGGATTGATAAATTATTTGCCACTTCTATATTTTTGTTTTTATTGAAAATTAGTTAAGAATGTCAAACATTCACCTTCAGTTTTAAAAACACACAAAAATTCAAAAATAAGCAATTCAAAATATAGTTTGGTATTATTATACATATTAAATTAAATGCAATATAAATTAGTATTATAAAACATTTATGAATTATGAATTTAATTAAGACAAGAGATCAAATACATGTTGGTACTCACTAAGGTTCAAGTAGATTATATCAAACAGAAAAGGTTGCATTGGTTTGTTCTCGCACGGAACTAGCAATGCAAGAAAGCTGGGGTGTTTATAGATGAACGGTTTAAGGGCCAGGGTTTTTCAATAATTCCGCTGAGTAATTGTTTTTTCTGTTATAGATCGGAATAAATCTAACATTGGAATATTTGAGATTGTAAGATAAAAGTGAGTACCAACGTGTATTTGATTTATTGCCTTAATTAAATTCAGGATTCATAAATTTTTTATAATACTGATTTATATTACATCTAATTTAATATGTATAATAATACCAAACTATATTTCGGATTGCTTATTTTTGAATTTTTGTGTGTTTTTAGTACTTAAGATGAATGTATAACATTCGAAACTAGTTTTCAATAAAAACAAATTTATAGAAGTGGCAAATAATTTATCAATCCCTAATTAGATTGATCCTTCTATAACATTCATATATATATATATATATATATATATATATATATATATATATATATATATATATATATATATATATATATATATATATATATATATATTTATATATATATATATATATATATATATATATATTAAATATATATATTAAATATATATATATATTAATATATATTATAGAAACTATATATATTGTATATATAAATTATATATATATATATATATATATATATATATATATATAATTATATTAATATATATATATATATATATATATATATATTAATATATTAGCTAGTATTAATATTAGCTAAGTATAATATGAATAATCTTTTCCTTGCCGGTGATAACACCAACCATGGATGGACCACTTTATTCCCAACTAAATTCTCGGCAATATATATTATTTATTTTTTCTGTGCAATGAGCCGTGGATCAGCTCTAGATTGAGAGATACACCCACCCTGCAGTGGGTCTCCTAATCTCTCTAGAAAACTTTATGATAGAGATTAATACTGACTACAAGATCAATTCTTGGAATAAATATGAGACAAGAATCAGTATTCCTAATTAAATATGGCACCTAAAACTACTGGTACAGATTTTTTTTTGTAATCTGTATTTATATAATTTATTCATTAATCGGTCAATTAACTTTACTACTTTATTTAGTAATCATTAGTATAAAATTTAACCATTTAATTTAAACTCAAAAATGTCTACTAAAATAAGATTTTTATCAATTAAAATTACTTATACCTTTACAAAATTAATGTGCAGTTAATTTATAAACCATAGAATAAATCGATGGTGATTTGAAATAATGATAAATATAATAATAAAAGGCCCGAAGGTTCGAAACCGATACCACCAATCACTGTTTGCATACGTCTGTCCACCGATCACCGTCAAAACCCTAATCCGCAAGATAAGCCCTAAAGAGATCCTCATATCTTTACAGTCTACCTCTCGGAGGTTTACCAGTCGACACGATGCTCCAGTGCTACAGGGTACATGCTCCGGAATTCCGCGTTGTGCAGTCCTCAAAATTATCCAATGAGCTCATCCTTCCTCGGACTAAACCTTCTACACAATACCTTATTCTCGAAGACCTTATGGCGGTTTTCTTCCTCAGATGTAAGCTGTAACATTCCACACCCGAAAAGAACAAGGAAGGAAATAGTTTTGTGAATTCGCGCTTTTAAATTTAAGGACAGAAAGCGCGAGCTACGTAATTTTACAACTGAAAAATGATAAGGATTTTCCGGCTTTAATGTTACTGTTATTACCTCTTGGAGTTCGTTTTTTTCTAGTTATTGTAGAACCAAATCTGGTTTATTTAATTAATATTTTATATATTTCTAAACAAATAAAAAATTAATGAAACAATCACCAATCAAAATCAGACTTTCAAAGAACCCAAAGCACACGATATTTCATATATATATATAAATATAACCAGTGAAAAAATAAATAACATAAAACAGAAGAGAACCCAGACGAGGGAAGGAGTTGTCGAGAATAGGAGGAGGAGGCGTTATCAGATTCCATTAGGAGACGAACAAGGAGGGAATGTTCTTCTACAGGAATAAATTCAATTACCAGGAAGGATCTCTCTTCCACAGGACTCTCTCGGGGTCAAGTACTGACAGCTCTCCGGTCGTCTTTAATATCCTTCCAGGAGGAAATGTCCTTCTCCAGGAGGGCGGCTTTGTTTCTTTTCTTCCTCGCCATTGTGGTTTTCTAGTTCGATTCTCTCGAATCATACCGAAGTTTGAGAGTTGAGCAAGAAGCCCGTGAATTTTGTACTTTATATTATTATAACGTATATCACAATTTTTTCTCGGTTGGTTTTATGTTACGTAAGTTTTTTTTAACCAATCTGATCCAAATCTGTTTGAGGCGTTTGCTCAAATTATTTTTTCTATCAAACCAGTTTTCGATCAGCCTTTCTAAGCCCAAAAAGCGTATATTTCTGTCCTTTTTTCATTTTAATGTTTTTCTGAGAGAGAGAGAGAGAGAGAGAGAGAGAGAGAGAGAGAGAGAGAGAGAGAGAGAGAGAGAGAGAGAGAGAGAGAGAGAGAGAAATGCTTTATTTACAGGAATGCTCCCCAAATACCTTGGGTTACTACATAAACAACATACTAATCAGTCTATAGGCATACAATAATATTACACATAATATCCATAAAACTACTTTTCTTTCATTTTAGCTCTACACACTATAATTATAGAATTTATCAGCTACCTGACTTTATTCCTAAGCAAGGAAGACTTATCTCCTTTATAGATAACATAAAATCACTAAAGAAATAAGACACCTCGAAAAACTATTACAATCCTAAGGAAATTGGCATTATCTAAATAATCATAACGAAAAGTTAGAGATTTTTGAGAAGCGCCTCAAAGGCTGATGACGGCAGAATAAACAACCGTTTAGGTCGTGTTACAAGGGGCCCGTATTAACTTATATAAAATATTTAAATTGTGAGAGATAGACTAACCAGTTTGCTAAAATAACTTCCCTTTACTCTCAAATTCCTCTCTACATAATATTATACCCCATTAATATTATAGCTCTCTGAAGGCAATATTCCTCTCTGCTTTCATATTCCAACACAACTATAAGCTAGATCTCCTTTCGCTCCGTTCCTTTTACAACCCTTGAATACCAAATCAAAAATATCCGATCTGTATGCTAATAGCTAGTCCAAGAAAAGAAGCAAAAAAAAAAAAAAAAAAAAACAACAAATAAAAGCAAAAGGCGGATTTTTCCGATTTTTTTTATATGTTATTTAGATTCCCATGAAAAATCTAAATTTACGACCTCAGGAAAGGACCAGAAGTTTATTATATATATATAAAAAAAAAAAAACTAAAATTTTCATTCCAAGCTCAATATCTTGGAAACAACCTACAGAAAAAAAAAATTTGTGAACAAAGAGTTCAATATACGTTTTATTGTATCCGAGATACAGTTATTAAAAAAACTTCGTTCTTTTCTTCCAGACACAGAAGAAAAAAAAATCATACTGTACAAAATGTA
Source organism: Rhaphigaster nebulosa (assembly GCA_948150685.1). Lineage (NCBI taxonomy): Eukaryota > Metazoa > Arthropoda > Insecta > Hemiptera > Pentatomidae > Rhaphigaster > Rhaphigaster nebulosa. The sequence goes on from OX411309.1 coordinate 152,331,822, forward strand.
GGGAATTTACTCCTGCTTAGTTCAATATACGACGATTAGCTACAAAACATTAATAATTTTTATAGTGTGAGAAAATATGAAAAAATATTAATTGGTACCAAAATTAAAATTCGAAATCAGTACCCCAAAAAACGTCCTCTCACTCAAATTAGTGCATGTACACTAAAAGGTCGTTCCTTAAGCTATTTGTCTATACCAAAACTGAAAATGACCGTTTATACCAAACGTCGAAAAACCAAGCTGAAATATAAAAATATACGTTGGAAAGTGCAGCTCAAGAAAAATCCAATGATTAGTGCATGTACACTAAAAGGTCGTTCCTTAAGCTATTTGTCTATACCAAAACTGAAAATGACCGTTTATACCAAACGTCGAAAAACCAAGCTGAAATATAAAAATATACGTTGGAAAGTGCAGCTCAAGAAAAATCCAATGAAACCGCATCAGATCGATTAAAGGTACACCAAGAAGGTAAAAATACCTGTTATCAATTAAATTACAACATATTATTATAATTAATAATATTAATTGATACGAAGGACCTCTTAATATTCAAGAATAACTACGACATGAAAAAAAACAATTTCTCATTAGCTTCGAATTATTCACGTTGGTTATTTTCCCAACACCATTTTTTTTTTTTCATAAATCCCATTTCCATCATTTCTTCTATTTCTTAGCAGAATATTTTTAGACTCTCTGGCTAAAGTTCGTGATGGTCACGTCACTGTTCAGTTTAATAGACCCTAGACTTCCGGAACCGTATTACATTATAAACGAGAAAAAATATCTGATGTGGACAACACAAGAGTTACTTGTATGCCTAATAAACTGTAAATCTGTGGCTAAAAAAAGTGATCCTGAATTTGGTTACTAGTTTCCGGAGATTGCAGAACCTCAAAAACGAAATTCGGCGTCGGGACACCCATCTATTGACACACACACATACTCTTGTTTCTGGAGGTTTCATTCCGTTATTAAATGTCGTTTTTTTTTTCAGTAGGTAACTAGTTTCCAAGATATTTCTTCATGTTCTGTGACATCAATAAAACTGTCAATATCACTGGATAAAGCATTAGAAATCGAAAGTTTCGACATTTTAAGCGGAAAAATCCAGATAACTAATATCTTATTCTTATGCTGCAGACTTGTTCATCTCACAAATGGGGAGGAAAACAATTATTTTACATTGAATTTTAACACTTAAAACAAGTAATAAAAATGTTTGATTAGAGCGGAAATAAATCGCGTTTGTAACCTTTATCACCGAACCAAATGATTCCTGTATAAATTGTTAATATAACTTTTGATGTAAATCTATTATGATCTTCAAGTAAAGTACCCTTTTCGGCACTTCAATTTCAACCAAAATCTATTATATTATTTATATTGAAATAAAAGTCTAATTTACCAAGTTTGAGATGTTTTACATTATATTTTAATATATTTTTTGATGAAAGTCTAATATGACCTTCAAGTAAAGTACAAATTCCGATTGACAAATTTTGACTAAAATTTGTTATGTTATTTATATTAATATGATAGTCTTATATAACAAATTCGAGAACTTTTGCATTATATTTAAATATAAATTTTTATGAAAATCAATAATGACCTTCAAGTAAAGTACCACTTACAGTAATCATGTAGTGACCAAAAAAGTAGGTTCACAACTAGATTTTACAACAATCCTAAATACAAAATTTTAACTTTCTACTGCTAACCGTTTTTGAATTATGCGAGATACGTACGAACGAACGTACGTAAAGACATCACGACAAAATTTGTCAAAATGGATTCAGGGATGTTCAAAATGGATATTTCCGTATTAACTATTTCCACAGTTCATTATAATTAATTTTCGCAAGTGGGAATAGCGTTACGACTAGTGTTGTGCTACCAAAGTCAAGGTTTCTATCGTTTCATTCCAACCAAAAGTGGCTGAGACCACTCATTAAACTCAATTTTCGACGAAGGCATCAATAAAAATTTCGCCGAAGGGACAGCGACCCTAAATGGGAACAGATGCGGTTATTGAAAACACTTCAATTTGCAGATGAAGAGAAGGGCGATACTGAGCAGAGACAGGAACGGGGCAGATACTGAAGAACAATAAATCGCCCTCCCCGCTCGCACGATTCCCCCCTCCACTATCTCAGCCCGGGCCATTCAGGACCTGTCATCGAGATAAGCTTGTCATGTCACCGCCGTTCGAAAGGAAACAGCTCCCTACGGCACCGAAACACTGCTCCGCCGCGCTCCTATTCTTATGGAGTGGCTTCTGCAGGGAAAAAAGAATGACATTCTATACATCGTAGCGGAGCAAAGGTAGAAGGCTAATTAAGGTAATCTGAAAACCCACCTTTCAACGAATACAAGATACAAGACCCGACAGTCCTTCCAAGCCTTGAATAAATAATAGAGCTAATTGAGGATTCATAAATGAGAAGTAGCAGAGCATTCGATAAAATTGATAAATATAAAAAAAAAAAAAAATTAAAGCTAAAAAGCCCACTCTTAAACGAAAATAAAGTAGCCAAATCTTAAAAGGATTTCTGAATATCTTATTCCTGAAACTCAATAATACAATACTATTATACTCTCGGTTTTAATTTATTTAATATGATTTTTTTCGGATAATTTAAGATAATATAAATTTACATTTTTTATTAAAAAATATCATAAAATTGCTCCTCCCTAAGCAAGAGGAAATTAATGGGAAATTCAAAATATTCCAGTAATGCATAAAAATAAAAATAAAACTAAGCATAGCTCACAAAACAACTACAAGTATCACCTAGTATAATTTTTAATTACCTTATAAAGAAGGAATGTATTTTAATCCGGTGAAATTTTCAAACTGCAGTTTTCAACGGATCTATACGTTTCAGAACCCCCGGAGTCCCAAAAAAACAGTTTTGGTGGACAATATGTTTTTCTATAGACTGCAGCGTCAAAACTCTTATCCAACGATTTTGATGAAACTTTCCTAAAATTTTCTCTCCAAAGACTTTTAATTTTTCTATATGGCGCATTTTCGGAAAAAACAAAACAGAAAAAGCTATGAAGAAAATAATACTTCATTCGCTGATAACTTAAAAAGTATACACTATTTGAAAGAATCAATACAAAATCATCCGAAAGGAAATTAAATTTCCTTGAAATTAAAAAAAAAAAAAAAATCATCTAAATCGGTTCAGTACTAGTTGACGTCTGCATGATGGTATAGAAGGATCAATCTAATTAGGGATTGATAAATAATTTGGCACTTCTATAATTTCGTTTTTATTGAAAACTAGTTTCGAATGTTATACATTCATCTTCAGTTCAAGGTTTAATTAGATTATATAAAACAGAAAAGGTTACATCGGTTTGTTCTCGCACCGAACTAGTAATAGAAATGATTGTAATGGAAAAAAGATGAGAACATTTCACCTTTCCTCCTTTACAGTGTAACATTTGAAACTAGTTTTCAATAAAAAATATCAGATGTGGACAACACATGACTTCCTTGTACGCCTATTAAACTGTAAATCGGTGGCTAAAAAAAGTGATACTGAATTTGGTTACTAGTTTCCGAAGATCGCAGTATCTCAAAAACAACACTCGGCGTCGCGACATCCATCTATTGACACACACACACAAATAGGGAGGAAAACCAGTATTTTACACTAAATTTTAACACTTAAAACAAGTAATAAAAATGTTTAATTGGATTGGAAACCAAATTGCGATTGAAACCTTTATTACCGAAACATTTGATTTATGTATTTAATTTAAATATAATTTTTGATGTAAGCTTATTATGACCTTCAAGTAAAGTACTCTTTTCGGCTCACCAATTTTAACCAAAATATAGTAAATAAATTCATAACGATATAAAAGTCCTATTTACCAAATTTGAGATGCTTTACATTATATTTTAATATAATTTTTGATGAAAATCAATAATGACCTTCAGGGAAAGTACCACTTATAGTAATCATGTAGTGACCAAAAAAGGAGGTTCACAACTAGATTTTACAACGATCCTAAATACAAAATTTCAACTTTCTACGGCTAACCGTTTTTGAGTTATGCGAAATACGAACGAACGTACGTACAAACGCCACGACGAAACTAGTCGAAATGGATTCAGGGATGGTCAAAATGGATATTTCCGTTGAAATCTGAAAACCGAATACAATACTTCCTTTACTTCGTACAAGGAAGTAAAAAATTAAATAAGTGGCTAATAATTTATCAATCCCTAATTATGTTCAGTATTAGCAGAAATCTGGCGTTTTGAATTTTTCACATATGTTATACATTTTTTTGCACTCGTTTCTATGGACACCGTTTCACCTTTTTTTGAGTTTATTTTTTTGATAACTCGAAAGCAATACATTTTCTGAAATATTTCAAATGTTCATTTGAATGATTATTTAATTGTTAACAAAATTGAAATAAAAAAATAAATAAACAAAAAAAATAGTCGGACATTAGTTATTTATATTCATAAAGGAAGTTATAGCAAACATTTCTTGTATTTTACTTTGATCCAAATTCGTGTAAGTATTGGTAAGGAAAGTCGTGGGAATGGACATTCCAGATATTTAATATAATTTTTTGGGCAGCTTCCTAAAGATATTGGGCAGCAGTCAAAAAAGAATCAAGGAAGAAGGTAATATTAGGGAGAAGTTTGGTTATCAACCTCACTAACCTGTGAGGTCCTTATTTTAGGGTCCAGTGAAACCAGGAAGAAAAAAAGAAAATTTATTGCTCCAATTTATGATCCCAACCGTGTCAGTTCTGCGCGAGAAACCACCGCTCTATCTACCGGTTACCTCACTCCAAAAATTTTAATGATATAGTTAATTAATATATATAGTTTATATAGTTTAATTATTACAAGTAGAAAATGCTAAGAATATAAGAATGTAAAATGTGATAGGCAATGTGAAAAAATGACTTCGGAGGATATAATAATTTTCAATTAATGCTGTGTCTTTCATGTTTTTTGGTTCTATTATAATTCTAATGCTTTTCGTTCTATTGTAGATTAAAACCAAAATATTTGTTAAGTTAATGCGTGTTTCCTTTAAGTCATCAATACTTTTATCGTTCGTATAAATAAACGGATCAAAGAAAGTCGAAGTATGTTTTTTTTATATAGGCAATTAATAATACGATATTTATTTACACGAATAAAAAATATATATAATTTTTTGTTAACATTCTTCAATGTAAAATGTAAAAATATGCTACCAGCGGGAATTGAATAATAGTGCTGATTGGGCATTTATGAATGAGACATTGAATTTATGAATGAGAGAAGAACAATAAAATTAATAAATAAAAATAAAGACAGGCTGCTTTTATTTCACCAATTTATTTATTATGATGCAAATTTTCGGCCTACAAGCCATCCTCAGGCATCTCTGTAAAAGGCCCTTATTTAGTTCAATTTATAACATATCACAGAATTAATTATACTTAAATATTCTAATAAATCCCAAATACTAAAATTATTTAAAATGAATATACTATATGGACTTAAATAGGACAGTATATGCATTTTAAATAATTTTAGTATGTATATGATATTTATTAGAATATTTAAGTATAATTAATTCTGTGATATGTTAAAAATTGAACTAAATAAGGGCCTTTTACAGAGATGCCTGAGGATGGCTTGTAGACCGAAAATTTGCATCGTAATAAATAAATTGGTGAAATAGCAACAGCCTGCCTTTATTTTTATTTATTAAAGTATTCACCTAAATCAAGAAGCATAAATAAAATTAATTTTAAAAATAGGGAAAAAATTAAAAGCCAGAAAAATCATATTTATATAAAGACTGAAGAATCCCGAACCAAGCCTCTTCCCCACACATGGGGGCGAAGTATGACTTGCCCAGCAGAGTAAGAAACAGGTGCAGAATAAAGTAGTAACAACTATACTTCGAGGTGTTACTTGGCTAGGACTGAAAAGGAGTTGATAGAGAGATCTCTAACTCTAACCACTAAGTTAGTAAGTAGCGGGCATTGAAGATTATATCGCTGCACCTCGAAAAAGGGCTTGAAAATCAATTTTTTTTCTCTCACTTGGAGTTGATTTGTACCAGTCAAGATCTCAGAGGATCATAACTCAAGTTTTAGACGTAGAAGGATCGCAAATAAATTCTTCATCAGCAATTAAACCAAAATAAATCCACAAAACAAATGTACTTGTTTTGTGCTTTTGATTTATGGAATGTAAATGTCTTTTTTGTGTTTTCAGAACCTAACATTCAAAGTTTTAAAAAATGTTCCAAGTTGGTGAAATCAAATAAAAAGTTTGTCCGCACCAAATCTTCTCTTAGGCTGTATATTATTTTTGTATCTCGTTGTATCTTTGAAAATTATGATAAATATTCACCAAGGGCCTGGAGAGAGGGTCCGTACAAAACTTAGATGCTAACCTAGGATCTAGGGCAACAAATACAAAATACAACAAAATGTTCTCAAGTTTCAAGTGAAGACGACATAATCTACAATCCTTGTATCTTCTGATCCTTTTATTTCTTCTATGTGACTTCAATGGCGATCAATCTCAGCTGACCGGCAGGATGAAGCAAAACTTCTCCTTAGCCTTCTGGATCCAACAAAACTTCTCCATAGCCTTCTGGATCCAACAAAAAATCAAGTTATCAAACTTATAATTAGGGACTGATAAATTATTTGCCACTTCTATAATTTTGTTTTTATTAAAAATTAGATTCAAATGTTATACATTCATCTTCAGTTCTAAAAACACATAAAAATTCAAAAATAAGCAATTCAAAATAAAGTTTGGTATTATTGTAAATAATAAATTAGATGTAATATAAATTAGTATTATAAAACATTTATGACTTATGAATTTAATTAAGACAAGAAATCAAATACATGTTGGTACTCACCAAGATTTAAATGGATTATATCAAACAGAAAAGTTTGTACTGGTTTCTTCTCGCATTGAACTAGCAATGGAAGAAATTTTGGGTTTTAGTAGGGAAATGGTACGTTTTAGGGGTGGAGTTTTTTCCAGTAATTACGGTGAGTAATTGCTTTTTCTGTTATGGATGGGAATAAATTTAAGATTGGACTAGTGGAGACATTTATTTGATCATTTAAGCAAAAATCTGGATTGAATTTGAAGGATTTTATTATCTCAAGTGTTTCATATATATTTAATTTTAGACTGTTTTCAACGTGATGTATTAATTTAACTCCTGAATCTTTGATGAATTTATGGTCAACCATAATATATTAAATACTAATTTATATTACATCTAATTTAATATATATAATAATACCAAACTGTATTTATGAATAGCTTATTTTTGAATTTTTGTGTGTTTTCAGAACTGAAGATGAATGTATAACATTCCAAACTAGTTTTCAATAAAAACAAAATTATAGAAGTTGCAAATAATTTATCAATACCAAATTAGATTGATCCTTCTACACTATTATGCGTACGTTAACTGATAATAAACAGTATCCGAAGATTAACAGAAATATAAGATTGAATATTAATCTAGAATCCACGAGTAAGTTGGCAAGTTCGAACTTTTTCAAATATCATTAAATAGACACCGATTTATCTTATTTTTTTCTGATTCTAAGTGGACTAGATTTAGAAAAGCCAATCATTTACTTACTGTGAAGTTAGAAGTTGCTAAGGAGTATTCTAAATGGAAAGAAGAGAAGTCCCCACGCCCATCCATCTTTAGACCCCTCATTGCCTTGAGTGCTTTCCTCGGAAGATGGAAAATGTTGGCGGTGAGCCCCAGGAACACAAAGGGTATATACTCACCCAGAACGGGACTCCTCGTTGGTATTCCAAACGATTGAGGGGAATGAATATTCCCCGGTTCAATTTAATCGGACGAATGCATGCAGGGGATCCTTGTGCCAGTCAGCTGTCAATGCTGTCTGTCATCCAGCTATGAGATCCATTTTCAATAATTCACTTTTCCTCATCCAAATCAAATTGTGTTCGGTTAGCACCTGACACAAAAACGTCACCTGGGCCTTTATTAAATGTGCAAACATTTTACTCCTTCAATTTCCAGTGTCAATATAAATTATTACTGAGATAGTATCTTTGTAAAATATTTTAACGTTCACATTTCAGAGGAATTGCAGGTATTCATTAGAATACACTACAAACGAATAATTTTTTCGTTACGAATCAGGTCGAGTTATGGTTTAAATTATCGGTTTAAAATTATATAGGCAAAAACTACAACCAAAAACTCAAATATAGGACTATTAGATTACTGTTTCGATTCTTCGAAATCATATCTTAAGACATATATGTTTGTTGTTGATTTAGGTGAATACTTTAATATATAAAAATCAAGGCAGGCTGTTGCTATTTCAACAATTTATTTATTACGATTTCACTTGTGATGGCTGTGATGACTGAGATGGCTCCCTTATTGTTATTTTATTTTTAAATTTTGACGCTGTATATTTCGACTTGGTCCGGATTGGACTTAAATATGACAGTATATGCATTTTAAATAATTTTAAGATGCCTGAGGATGGCTTGAAGGCCGAAAATTTGCATCGTAATAAATAAATTGGTGAAAAAGCAACAGCATTTATTTTTATATATCTTAAGACTTTAGTAACTTAATTTTTTTTTTTTTTTCGATGAGGCGTTTTTTTTTTTCTTGAGGGACCACGTAACAATTACAATTAATCCTTCCTAGTTTTCTCTTCCGTTCTATTCATTATTCCTCCATCATTTTCATGTGACTCATCTTCTTTTATCAGATCACTTTGGACCGGGTTTTCTTTTTATTTTCTATGGAACCCCCTCACACTCCGAAATCTTCATTTTTTAAAAATCTCACTAAGTGATTTCAATTCTTATTTAAATATTTTTAAAAACCGAATACACTTTTTTATTCATATTTTAAAATTCTCCTGATTACTTTATTCATACAAAAATGAATGAAATTATCAAATAATTTATATGAAAGTAAAGAATATTACGTGAGATTCAATAATAATTATATTAAATTATAATAAAAACCAAGCAAAATATTTTGTATGCTCATTAATTCAATGTCTCAATCTTTTCTATTTATGATAAACGAATACAGAACGAAGGCTTAAGCACAAACGTATATCTCTATTTATATTCCCGATTTAACACAGAAGGGCTATTCTACGCAAAATGACGTTTTCGGGTGTGTTCAGTTCAACGTGCACACTCTTAGGGTTGTCGTGATTCGAACATTTCTTCAAAGACTCAGCTGCTGGGGCCTTCATTCTGGGTGTTATTGATATAATGAGTTTTCTCTTTGGGATACTCTTCTTTGGCGAGAGGGTGAGCTGGTGAGAGGGTGAGCTGGCGAGAGGGTGAGCTGGTGAGAGGGTGAGCTGGCGAGAGGGAGAGTTGGTGAGAGGGTGAGCTGGTGAGAGGGTGAGCTGGTGAGAGGGTGAGCTGGTGAGAGGGTGAGCTGGTGAGACATTAGATCCAGAAGAGTAATTTGGTGTTAGTGCTGTTTGTGGTATTTTCCTTCGAAGATTTCTTCTCGAGATTCAAAAAGTTTTCGGAACTATCTAGACTAGTACGGGATGCTTTACGTATTATCTTAATCTCACACCGTCCTCTCTTCATATTCTTCATGAAAGAAGAAGGATCAGTAGCGTCAGGAGGCAAATTTTCATCCGACTCCATAGCTATCTGAGCTTTATCCTAATGTGAGTTTCAAAACATTCAGGGCTGTCTACGTTTCCTTTGGAAAGTTTTTGAGAGCTGTGGAACGCGTTTTTAGTAAAGACCGTCACGCAGGAATAAACACAGAAAAAAGTCTTTGAACGTGACGTATATATATATATATATATATATATATATATATATATATATATATATATATATATATATATATATATATATATATATTTATTTATTTATTTTTATTTTTTTCCCCGCTACATTTGAGCACCTCTAGCGGCCGGCCCCCTTTGGGTCAAATTATGAGCTGAAATTCTGTGGGTCGGTGAAGAGTCTTACGTTGATAGACGGCCTCACAGAAGCAGTGTAGCCAGATTGGCGTTTTTTCTCCTAGATTTAGGTTTTTATTCACCATCTGTGGTATTTTTTACTTTTCTTATCATTTATTCTTATTTTATATCAGGGAATAATTTTGGTTATACTAATAGAAAAATAAAAATTAAACATTAAGGGATAAAATTGGTGGATTTAGAGGAAAATTTAGATAGGTTTAGGGTTAAAGTTGGTGAATTTAGAGGGAGATTTAGAGAGTTTTAGGGAGATAATACAGAGCAGACCTGGCAACGCTGCACAGAGGGGTGAACCTCACTTATAAGGAAACACTTCACGTGCCCTTTAACTGACAAGGTAATCCCAGATGTGGTGAACTCTGGCTATTATAGATAAAACTACCATTTCAGCTTTCATGCATACTGAAGAAATCTTTCAGGATAATTAGCAGACCTATTGACCTATTGATCATTTAAATCCGCTGCTTTTTAATAAAATTAGCTATTCACTTTCATAGAAAGACGCTCTGGATCATATAAATTTAAAAAAATCCTAAGGATGACGAACATAAAACACTATAAGTAAAGTCTGTTCGCTTTGGGATATCTCCGTGTTTTATTCAAAACTATATTCAATACAAAATTTGTATCCTTGCAGAATTAAGCAGGAAGGATCTCGAGGCACTTATAAAGATAGGTAATTTCGTATTTACGCACGCATTAATAAGTCGCAGGTTTCATTCATGCCCCTCCTGAATGGATTAACAGTTTATTAATAGAATCGCAGTTATAGAAAGTTTCTCTTCGAATGCGAAGAGGTTAGGATTATCATTATATACCGTCCAGTATTTTCATTGAATACATGTTCAGCGATTGATACATCATTCCGATCCCCATGGCCATTATTGCTGGAAGGAGGTTTATTACTGATTGATTAAACCGAATCGCTAGCCTCTCCAGGTAGCCCTTACGATGGCTTCTAGGAGGAAACCGGTTGGTGGACTCCAATAGAGAAAATACCAACTTCCTTGAATCGCTGTTTCCTGTTAGAGGTAACATGTGTACAAAGAAAGTGTTTCAGGAACAATTATATAATTGTTGCTGGTTCATAAACTTGGCATATGTGTACCTTTAATCTTTGGAATAGGTATGCTTCTTAAAACTGTTACACCAAATATTTTAGCATAACGTCACACAAGCCAACGATGAAAAAACTTTTGTACTGAAAATACCTTATTCCTATAGTTTTTAGGGTGCTGAATCCAAATATGATATTAAAAAGCTGTATCACGCACAATTTTAACTATTAAAACTGTTCAATTCTTTAAAAATCGCTTAATTTAATAAATTTAACTATAAAATGTGAAGAAGTTGTGGGTGATACAGTATACTTTACTCTTCTAAATTATTACCATAGGTTAAATTATATAAAGATTTATAAAAAAATTTATTAAAACTTTCAATAATCTTATTTAACAATAATATTATAGAAACTCTACTATATTGAAGATTACAAGTTTATGATTTTTCCTTGACTAATAATAAGTTTTAATAAATCAAGTAATGTGAAAGAGGTAATGTTTAGTACAGAAAGAAAATACAATAACTTAAGAATATTGTTAATATTCCTTTCCTGTATACAGGATATTAATATATTTTTATATTTTCACAATTATGATTTTTTTAATAGATAAATAAATTATCGTAGTATTTAATTCCACTTAATGAAAATTATTCCTAAAGGCCAAGAGAATTATTACAAAGCCTCTATTTCCCTTCCAGTGTCCGTATACTTCAAAGAATTCCATAAGATATGAATCACAGAGATAATAAAGCGGCAAATGAGGAGGAAAAAGCACTTTTACTAATGAAAACTGAGTCAAAAGCGATGAAAGAATTTCTCGTTATGAATTTGAGAAAGAGTTTCCCGCAGGAAATAAAACTAGAGCTCAAATGCCTCATCTATGATTATATTACTATCCTTATCCTTATCGATTATATTACTATCCTTATCCTTATCGATTATATTACTATCCTTATCCTTATCGATTATATTACTATCCTTATCCTTATCGATTATATTACTATCCTTATCCTTATCGATTATATTACTATCCTTATCCTTATCGATTATATTATTATCCTTATCCTTATCGATTATATTACTATCCTTATTCTTTTTATGAGGTAGAAGGCCATTTGATAAAGAAGAGGAAACGATACCGGTAAAATTAAAACTCGGGGAAATAATTCAAACATTAATTCATAACTTCCAAGTTTCATGTACAAACGCTAACTGTTGTATAAAGAACTAGTTATATAGCACTTATACATTCACACAAGATAATTTAGATAAAAGTATATGAAAATTCCCAATCTTCCTTCTTTATAGATTTATAAAAATCTCATGCAATGCCATACTACAATTCTATACACTAACTATATATTTTAAGTTTGTCAAGTTGAAAATATATTTTAAAAGTTTCGGTTTAGTTTTCATGGAAACATAATGTTCCCATTAAATGATACTAGTATATCCGGGCAAGAACTCTCGCATTAGATATCAATCCTTCTTCTAAACCCTAATACATTCGAAGTGTAAGCGATATTAGGGAAACATATTTATTCGTGTAAACAATATAATATTACCAAAAAAGTTTATTTAACACACACATTTGGTGAAGTTACATAGTTTGTAATGACTATGTTGAAGTTACAGTTCATACTTTATAAGTAATTAGCTTAACCCACTGGAAAATATCTCTACAATTTAGCAATTAGGCAATTAGATTCGGCTACACCGTTTTCTATGTTTAGTATTCATATTTAACAGTGTTGGACATGGGAAAGAATATATAATTTCCCACTCATTAAAAGTTTTTCTAAACAGACTCAAATTGATATAAAGTTGCCATGACAACGGCACGTACGCAAGATGGCATAGGGCCCGTGCGGACCTATATCGTGTGTTATCTCGAAAACGGTAGGTTTTAAGGCTTTAAAAGGCTGATCCAAGGGATCATACATGATCTTGATGCCCGCGTCAAAATCATTAAAACCCAACTTATTCCGTCTCAATCAACCCACTCTCAGACGTCGAATCTTTGAAACCTCCCAGTTTTTGCATCTGGGATGAAAGAACCTTAAACCTCCTCCGTTAAAATCCATCGCTCCTGAGAGCCGGAAAAGGGATCCATACTACCGTAATAATATATAGTAGTGATAATATTTACTTGTATTCTTGAATTACATTATTACAGAGCCTACTGTTAACAAAAAATTGGCGAACTGGTAGGAGGAGGTTCGGTCGCATTCCGTCTCCTTTCGGATGTGTTCGGTTATCCATCTATGGTGTTGTAGTCCTCATAAGATACGCATTACCTTTGCTAATTCCGGTCCGATTTCGATGATTCCTGTTTGTATTTTAGAGAATTTAACCACCTTTCATATGATTTACAATAAAATACTTTATTTTTGACTTATGAGCAAATAAAATTTTCTTTCCGCTATAACTTTTTCTCCTTCATTTTCTCGCTGACATACTGCAGACATGAAAACATGCTTGTGCCTACCTTAATACGTAATTTAGTAGGTATCGTACAACTTTTCGTTTTTGAGATAGGCTGTTCACATACAGACATACTCACAGACTGACCATTTTGCGAGAATGGTTATTTGGACTCAAGGGACTTTAAAACGTGTATTTCCGTTGAAAACTCTAATTCGAAAATTTTCATGATCGCAATACTTCCCCTTACTATTTCATATATAGGTAACGGAAAGTAAAAATTTTGTTTGCATAATTATAGATATTTTAATTTCATTATCAGTTGACATCCGCATGATGGTATAGAAGGATCAATCTAATTAGGGATTGGTAAATTATTTGCAACTTCTATAAATTTGTTTTATTGAAAACTAGTTTCGAATGTTATACATTCATCCTCAGTTCCAAAAACACACAACAAATTCAAAAATAAGCAATTCAAAATATAGTTTGAATACTATATTTTGAATTGCTTATTTTTGAATTTTTTGTGTGTTTTTAAAACTGAGGATGAATGTATAACATTCGAAACTAGTTTTCAATAAAACAAATTTATAGAAGTGGCAAATAATTTATCAATCCCTAATTTTGATTTCATTATCATATCTTGTTTCTTATTTAATAATAATTAAATATATTCATAATAAGCTGGTATTACTATTACTTTAACATTTCAATTTTCAAGATTTTAATTTTGTAACAAATTCATTTGTCAATATTATTTTTCAAAGATTATACTAATTCGCTGCTATTCGGGATTTTTTAAAACATTTTCTGAAAATATTATTAACCTTAAAGATACATTTAGAAGCTCAATTAAGAACCAGTCCTTGGAAGGGCGGAAGTTTTCGATAAGTTCAATTTTGAACTCCCACGACCGCCGAACTTCGTTAAGTCACTATTACTTTAGTATATTAATGAGGTTTTGCAGGTATCCGTACCTGTATATCACAGGTAATTTTTTCAATATTTTATTACTCTGGTTATTGTTAATTCCAGTTATCTCAGTTTCAGTAAGTGTTTAACCGTATGTAATTATCTGTTATATCTATATCACGAAAAATCTGCAATTCCGATTCTGCAATGAATCGTATATTTAATTTAAATATAGAAACAATAATTATTTGAAAAAAAACAGAATCTATACTATACCTATAATCTATATAATCTATGTAATCTATATTATCTATACCTAGAATAATAAAGATAGAATTAAAATTCAATAAATTATAAAATTTATAAACAAAATGAAAGCAATGCATCTTTTAAAATTACAACCTCAGTTATCATGCATAAAATTATGGATGATATTTAGAGAGTCAAGATTTATATTTTCGGCTAATATTGCCAAATCCAAAAAATCGAAACCTAAGTCTTTGAAGCATGAATTTTTCAAAAAATTATTTTTGTTTTGCTATTAATAAATCATGTAAAATGCAAACAGTGCTCAGTTGGTTTGTTTTTTGTTTTTCAGTGGAACGACGGTTGGTGATAGCTATATTGGCTGAAGTGCTAAAAGTAAATAAGCCCGATGGTGGGCTTGATAATTTATAAATATGATTTTCTTTATTTATATACGGATTTTTTTTTTTAAATTTATGTACGGAAGAAAATTAAAAAAAAAAAAAGGAGGAATATGAAAATAGGTGTTACAAAGTAAAAAGTGCCTGAAGCCGCGATATGTTATTGAAACCTCTATAGAGCTATATCAATAAAGAGACACATCAAAGGACGGAGCAGAGAAAAGGAGGTGAATGGGGAGGAGTTGCTATAGAGGAGAGCCCAGGAGATTAGGGGCCCCTCGTAGGCCTCAGGGGCAAACAGATTGATCGGAGTCCAATAACACAGGCCCCTATTGACACATCAAACATCTCAAACATCTGTCTCCCCTATCCAGGTGTAAGCTTCAAAGCCGTCGGTTCTATGACAGCCGGTAATACCGGGGCCGCAAAAGGAAGAACTATCGAGGCGATATTTCCTAAACTTCTATACCGGGAACACGCTAACACATAAAAGTAGTAATGTCATTAATAGAATTCTACAAATATTATGAGTAATATATTTGTAAGTTTTGGGATAAAGTAAATAATAAATGAATAATTAATGTCTCCAATAGTCCAATCTTAGATTTATTCCCATCTATAACAGAAAAAACAATTACTCACCGGAATTACTCGAAAAACCTTTAAAACCCTTAAACCGTAAACTTGTTGATCTCACAAATGAGTGGGAAAACCAGTATTTTACACTAAATTTTAACACTTAAAACAAGTAATAAAAATGTTTAATTGGATTGGAAACTAAATTTTATTTGTAACCTTTAGTACCGAAACATGATTTCTGTGTTTTATTTTAATATAATTTATTAAGTAAGTTTATGACCTTCAAGTAAAGTACCCTTTTCGGCTCACCAATTTTAACCAAATATAGTAAATACATTAAAATCGATATAAAAGTCCTATTTACCAAATTTTAGATAATTTACATTATATTTTAATATAATTTTTGATCGAAGTCTAATATGGCCTTCAAGTAAAGTACCGCTTCCGGTTTTCCAATTTAGACCAAAATCTAGTATGTTATTTAAATCAATATATAAGTTATAAATACCAAATTTGAGAAGTTTAGAAAAGTATTTTAATATAATTTTTGAAGGAAATCAATTATGTCCTTCAAGTAAAGTACCACTTCCGGTGATCAATTAGTGACCAAAAAGGGAGGTTCACAACTAGATTTTACAACAATCCTAAATACAAAATTCCAACTTTCTACGGCTAACCGTTTTTGAGTATGCAAAATACGAACGAACGTACGTACAGACGCCACGACGAATCTAGTCAAAATGGATTCAGGGATGGTCAAAATGGATATTTTCGTTGAAATCTGAAAACCGAAAATTTTCGCGATTACAATACTTCCTTTACTTCGTACAAGGAAGTAAAAACCCGATTTTGCAAAAATATAACATAGACCCTTGCTCGGACGAATTCTTAAAATATCAAGAGAGAGAATACAAAGATGAGGAAATAGATTCATTCATAGAAAAAATACATAATCGGATATATTTTATTTTATTATCAAGCAAAACCGTAAAAGGACAAATACTAAGGACTAAAAATATATAAAAAAAGGCAAAATATTGCATTTCACTTTAAATTCAGACGGAAAACCCTGTAGTAATTTCACTCTATGTTCGAAAAGGAGCAGAACTTTGCATGATGCTCTGCTATTTTCAAGCGATTAGCTGGGCCCATATTGTGAAGAAATTAAAAAATCACTTACCCTACTTCATTCTTATTTGAATCTGAATCTGAATAGAGTGTCACTTATATGCCACTGTGTGGAAACTATAAAAAGTTATAATAAATAGTTGATTTATTTTAAAAATAATATTTGGTATAACCAGGGTCAACAGTACCTAACGATTAAATATAAAAATGTATTTACTTATTTTTAAAAAAAACCTTATAAAATAAATTTTTCAATTTCTGGCGATAAATGCTCTAAAAATTGATGGGGGTTCTTTTGTTATTGTTCTGGCCATTTGTGACGCCACCGAGACAAAATGGCCTATCAAGTACAAGTTGAACTACGAGCAGTGTAGACCTGTACGAGGTAGTATCATACCTATACAGTCTGTTCCAGGAGTCGAGAGATTTTATGTCAACAAGAATAGATGGCTGAGATGGTTTGCCTATACGCTCCTTAGCTAGGCATTACTTGAGGCTGAACCCTCTTGTCAGGTTGTGATTTATTTTCTTAGATTCACGTATTTTTTTAATCCTTTGGATTTTTTTTTACGTTTAGAAGGTTTTTAGTGTTTTCTCCGTAATTTATATATATATATATATATATATATATATATATATATATATATATATATATATATATATATGTAAACAACTAAATACTACTGCTTTAAATATACTCAAGACTAAAAAAACGGCACACTTTGAATTTCACTTAAAAAATGCAGATTGAAGATACAGATCGCCTCTCCTGAGGTCAGGAAGCGATTTCGGAGAGGCCACATCACAATGAAGTCGTCGTCGACTTGGTCTGTCGCTCTTGGCCGTCCTGACCCCGACCTCCTGGTGTAGCTGCCTGTCTCCCGCTACCTCTGAGCCACTCTCCGAACTGTTTTCCCGTGGCTCAAGGTTCCTAGCCGCGTCTTTCTGGTTTCTCCCGTCCTTGATTAATGCGATGACTCGAGCGACTACCGTGACATCCAACACCATTTTGAAAATGTAAAAACACCAAAAAGATTAAAATAATCATTACATTTAAAAAAAAAAAAAAACCGCACACGAGTGAGTACAGCACAACTATAGAGAACTGAAGGCTAACTGAAATAATTTTATTTACAATCTTTGCATTTATTACTGCAAAGGACGGACGATTGTAATATAAACCCTATTAATTGTTCAAACCCAACAGTATTTATTTTATCTTTATATTTTAAGTGAAATTCAAAGTGCCCCGGTTTTTGGGGGTTTTTTGTAGTATATATATTAGAAAAAAAAATGGTTTTGAAAACACAACTTGAGTTTTTTTTAATTAATTAAAAAACCTTAATTATGAGTAATAAATAAAAAAAAAATCTGGGAACCAAATTTTTCGTATTTTCATTTTCAAAATTTCTATGTGAGTTTCAAATTTAGGATCTAGCTTTAACATTATGGATGTTATTTTAATAATTTTTTTTTTAATTGATGACCCACATTAACTTAATTTAAGAAGTAAATAAACAAAAATATTTCTTCTTTGATAGCCACTCGAAGAACCGAGACACAAATACGTCATTTTATATAAAAATGACCCATTAAATAAATTGAATTTTGACCTTACATTTTCGTTCGTAAAATTTGCCGGTGATTTGAAACTTGTAATCGGACAAGTTTTAACGTAAATAATTTTAATGGACCATGATTGGTTAACATAATTTTCTGCCATTCGAGGTACGGCAGGAATAAACGAAGTAAAAAGGACAGACGGGGCGAGTACAAAAGACCGCTTTGAAAGGACCGCGCCATTGGTCCTTGTTTCATAAGCGAAGGTCAGAACCGACGGAGCGGACTGCTCTTTTGTGCCTATTGTACCTTCGAGATAGCCAATTTGGTACAAGTTTTTTTTTTTAAATATTTATTCCGCCCGACCACCATTCTGTTAGGATGAGTATTGTATTGTATCTTGTTTGTTTACTCAAAATGAATTGTTATTATAAGTGATTTATTTAAATTAAAATTAGAATTATCACTGTGGAGTGAATAAATCTATTGGTGCAGTGTTGATGGTGACCATCAGCTAAAAGTATTAAGAATTTTAACTCTGATTTATGTTTTGTGGATGGTAAAACTTTTACTTTATTTAACTTGCTACTCAGTTATGCCGTAATTACCTTAACCAAGTATCACCAGACTAGGGTTGGAACATCGAGAGAAAAATATCGATATTCGATATTTTGCGATATCGCGAAAACAAATATCGATATCGACTGATTATCGCTATAAAAAAAATCGCTATATAAGAAACCGTGCTCTAACTGAATATAATGTTAAACTATCAAGAAGGTTATGAAATAATATAATTATTATTTATAAAACAATATTTTTATTATCCACGAATCATTATAAATAAAAGATGGAAAAGAATAATACTTTAGTAAAAAATAAAAAAATATAAGACATTTTTATATTGTGAGTTTTTAGCCATATTTCATTTATTTTATTCTTCAACAAGTTTTTCAAAAATAAAAACTTCAAACTTCTAAAAATTTTATTTATCTCATAAAGTTTCCATGCATCCATTGAGCATTCTCAAAACATGTAATTTATATCGATATACATTTCAGTATAACACCCATTTATATTATTACCTATTTTTCTTTACATAGGATTAATTAACATTATATGTATTTCAATCTTATCAACTAATTATTGTTTGCTACGAAAATATTGTTTATTCTCATATTTACTCTATTATATATACATATAATTATATAATATATATATATATATATATATATATATATATATATATATATATATATATATATATATATAAATAAATAATATATGTATAATATATAATATATTAATAATAAATAATATAATAAATAATATATATATAATATATATATATATGTATATATATAAATAAATTGTTGTATATATATATATATATATATATATATATATATATATATATATATATATATACAACAATTTATTTATATTTATAGTATTATATAATTTATTTCAATCTGTTTAGTGATCGATCCATATTTTATTTTTTTTTATTTTGGTAATCTTAAACTCTCAAGTTTATTTGAAGAGTAAGGAGGAAAAACCTGGACCCTATTTCATAAAGTACAAGTGCAAGTATACCTATCATTTACTACGCATATGACACATTGTGAAATGCTGAAAAAAAGATAAAATTTAATTATAATTACATTAATTAAATACCGGGACTGGATTCGGATACATCCACGGCAATAGCCCATATCGATTGAATAATTAAGCTATAATGTAAAGTACAGTTCACGGATGAAATTAAAATTTTATAAAGAATAAAGAAAATTTATAATAAAAATAAAACAATAAAGTTTAAAATATCACCGATATATCGTCGTAAAATATCGATATATAGGATCTTAGAAGATATCGATATATCGCGTTTCGATATTACAACCCAACACCAGACCTTCTAGGAAGTTACTTGGACACACCGAAAAAATGTTTAAATTATGCCTAGATTTATTATTACAAAAATATTCATAAGTCACAATCTGTGGAAGAGGTAGCGGCACCAGCGCTAAGTTCTGTCCTGAGGCACTTTACTACAATTTTTTTTTCGTTTTGGTTTCAAGTATTCTCTTCACGTCCATTTTATTTTCAAATTCTGAATTATTATTTAACCGTATCAATAAGAACTCAATAAGAACAAAATGAATACATATATGTATGGAATAAACTATTGGTTTTTTTTTTTCTAAATGTTAGAGGTAAACTGTCGTAAGTCAGATTTTTCTGAATTTGATTTCGCTACCGATTTTGTATTATAGTGACCGTATTATCGGAGTACAAGTATCGTAAATAAGCTAAAAAGTTAGTAAAATAAGCAACGCTTCAACTATAAAGATAAATCACTTATCTAACCACAACCAGCTAGTTGAATTAGATTAAATTCCTATTTACGGTTCAGTGCTTTAATATAAGGTTCAAATTATAATTTACTTTTAAAATTATATTAATTTTGATTTTTCAATATAAAAAATAAATAAAATAAACATAAAATTAAACTTTAAAGGGCGAAGTTGATCGGGGGTGCGGTCAAAGAAATAGACTTAATAAGTGTGGTCTTATATAATTGTGCC
Source organism: Rhaphigaster nebulosa (assembly GCA_948150685.1). Taxonomy (NCBI): domain Eukaryota; kingdom Metazoa; phylum Arthropoda; class Insecta; order Hemiptera; family Pentatomidae; genus Rhaphigaster; species Rhaphigaster nebulosa. Next base: position 152,352,776 of record OX411309.1, read on the forward strand.
TACGTTTCGGCCTAAATTTTAGGCCATCTTCAGGGCTAAAAATGAAAACAAAATAACAACAATGAAAAAATAGAAAAGAGGCAGTACCAGTAACAGTAAAAAATTATTATTTTGTTTTCATTTTTAGCCCTGAAGATGGCCTAAAATTTAGGCCGAAACGTAGGCACAATTATATAAGACCACACTTATTAAGTCTATTTCTTTGACCGCACCCCCGATCAACTTCGCCCTTTAAATATAAATATACGGTCAACAATAACTCCCTCCATTATAAAATTAAACTAAATGATAATCCATTCCACAAGAGAACGCTTCTGAGTAGCGTGGTACAATAGGAATAAACAAGATAAAGCTTACGAAAATTCTAGATATGAATTACTAAATGGCAAATTTATTTAACGTAATTTACTTTACTTAGAGTTAAATTAAATGACAATGGGGCCAAGATATATTGGTAGTTACAAACGTTTTAGGGGTATTCTCTTAACGAATCGACTTTGATCGCATTTAACGGGATTGTTTTGTTTTTTAAATAATTTTTACCTTTACAAGATTCCCTGTATCTTCTTGGTGGTGCGATTGCGTGATAACGATAGGATTGGCTCTCTCATTCAGCACTTTTTCCAGCTTTAATTTAATTTTCAGTTCTATATCACGAATATATACTATTTTTACTTCCTTGTAGGAAGTGAACTCATCCCTGAATCCATTTTTACTAGTTTCATCGTGACATTATACGTCTTTGCGTAATAACGTAATAACTCAAAAACAGTTAGGCGTAGAAAGTTAAAATTTGTACTTAGGATTGTTGTAAAATCTAGTTGTGAACTTCCCGTTTTGGTCACTGCATGATTACCGGAAGTGGTACTTTACTTGTAGGTCATTATTGATTTTCATAAAAAATTATATTAAAATATAATGCAAAACTTCTCAAATTAGGTAAATAAGACTTACATATTAATATAATAAACATTGGTTAACATTCGCAGACCGGAAGTGGTACTTTACTTAAAGGTCATATTACACTTTCAAATTAAAATATAATGTAAAATATCTCAAATTTGGTAAATAGGACTTTTATATCGATATGAATGCATTTACTAGATTTTGCTTAAAATTGGTGAGGGGTACTTTACTTGAATGAAAATTACATAAAAAATTATATTAAAATTAAATACAGAAATCATAATTTTCGGTAATAAAGGCTACAAACGCAATTCGGTTTCCAATCCAATTAAACATTTTTATTACTTGCTTTAAGTGTTAAAATTGATTGTAAAATACTGGTTTTCCCACTCATTTGTGAGATCAACAAGCCTGCAGCAGGAGAATAAGATATAAGCTAAGTGGGGTTTTTCCGCTTAAAATGTCGAAACTGTCGATTTCCAATGCTTTATCTAGTGATGTTGACATTTTTAATGTACTCACGGAACACGAAGAAATCTCTAGGAAATTTCAGTTATCATGAGACCTCCAGAACCAAGAGTATGTCTGTGTGTATAATAGATGGATGTCGCGAGCCCGAGTATCGTTTTTGAGATACTGCAATCTTCGGAAACTGGTAACCAAATTCAGGATCACTTTTTGAACCACCGATTTATAGTTTGATAGGCGTACAAGGAAGTCATGTGCTGGCCACATCAGCTATTTTAAATACGTTTAAAAATGAGGTGGGTAAATGATTTCATTCACCATTGTGTAAATCATTTTTCAGAAAACCCTAGTCCATGCTAACTTTTCTTATGAAGAAAATTGATTTGATATTTTTAATGATTATAGTTTCATCTATTAATATTCCAATAAAACCGTTCCAATTTTTACTTTTAAAAGAAACTTAATAGGTACTTTGCGGTAGTTCGGGATAATATATCTTTTGTTGGAGTATATCAATTGTTTGGTGTGAAAGATCTCAAAAATATTATAGCAACGCAATTGAGAAGCGAGGAAGCCCCCAAACGAACTCCTTTCAAAGCTGTGAATCTGAAGAAACGACCAAATTGATTCCGTAGCTGTAAACAATCGGTCCCTCAAGAAACGGAAGATAGAAAATATTCCCGGACAAAAGGAATGAAGAAAAACTTGCCGCCTTCTGAGAGAGAAAACTTCCTAAATACTTTCCTACTTCAATTTACATTTACTCCCCATTGAGAGAAATTATAAATCGGAAATTTACATAATTCTTCCGGCCATCTTCAAGGGATATTTGCATATCTAATTGCAGCCCTCTTCATGAAATCATATCTAAAGATGTTAGTAATAAAGTAGAAACCATAATGGGTTCATTATTGTCTGTCATTTAAATTAATGTATTTTTGGCTATTTACTTATTAAAGTTAGAAGCTATTTTTATTTTTGAAATACAAAATATAATGAATAATTACACAATATTTTTAATATTCATCCTTTTGCATCCTCAATAACCTCAGGTGGAATAAGTAAGTGTGTTCATACTAAAAAAAAAAATTTTTTTCTGAAATCTAACTGAATTTCTACGTTTTTATCCTCGAATCTCTTGGCCTTCACTTTCAAAAAATTGTGTTCCACCACCGCTTTTTTTTTTTCTTTCACCTAAATTAATGTACAGTTTTCTATGAAAATTTTAAGAATATGCAGTAGATAGTTAAAAGTCATGAGGAACTCAAATTTTTTAGATGAATTTTTCCTCAATTTTTGAGGAACTCAATTATTCCTTTACTGGCGGAATAATTAGCAATTAGTGTAAAATTCTCTGTCTATCGGAATTTTTAATTATCGAAATTAATAGAACTATTTTCAAAACATACAACTCGAACAAAATCTAATAATAATAATTATAAATTTGATATTATGTATGTAACCAAATGACAACCAAAAGGCCACTAGAATAATAAAATAGTATTTCTTAACGGGAACTTTAAAGCAAGGTTTCGAGTGCATTTCGTCCAATTCAACAGTAAGATTCGATCAACTAAGAACCGCTTATCGGAAACTGATTCGGTTGGCCCTGTTTTACTCATCGGATACTAAAATTATTTTAACATACACAGGGAAAAATTACCAAAAACCTAAATCACGGAAAGTTTAGCAGGTTTATGTTTTTTTTTTCGTTTTTATAGTTTGTTACTTTCCCTTATCTATATATGAAGTATTGCAATCGTGAAAATTTTCGAATTCGAGTTTTCGACGAAAATTCACGTTTTTAGGACCCCGAATTCAGATAACTAAGTCTCGCAAAATGGTTTGTGTGTCTGTGTGTATGTGAACAGCCTAGCTCAAAAACGAAAAGTCGTTAGAAACTGAAACTACATATTTAAGGTAGGCATATTCATGGGATTCATAGCAACTTTTTGGTCAAAATCGACTGACCGGAATTGGCAAAGTGGCAATTATATCACCGATTTTACACTGTTTTACAATTTTCTCGTAAACGGTTTTAACGATTTTTATGAAACTGGCCTAATGTCTTCTCCTTAAAGCTCTTTAACTGTTCATGTATGTAAGTATATCAAAGAGAAAATGGTATAGCGAAAAGAAAATCTTATTTGAGCATAACTCAAAAAGTGAGCATTTTAAACAATTATTTAAATCGGGCCTGTATTAGTAAACATAAGGACTACTAGACCCTAAATGGAAAGCCGAGCGCGTAGAGAAGGAGACGGATCAGACCGAACCTCCTCCCACCAAGCCGCCAACCTATTGTTAACAAAACGCTCTATTACAATAATGTATTGTAATAACATAAAAATATAAATTAACTTAACAATTTCTACTTATATATTATTTAATGGTAACAAAATGATTCCTTGGAAACCAAACCGAAACTGTCGGAATATATTTTCAGCTCGACAAGCCAAAAATATTTAGTTTACAGAATTGTAGTAGTAATTTAAAAAAAAAACTAATTGAAGAAGTGCATTCTGATGAATTTATTTCGAATAGTGTTAATTGGAATTCTTTAAAATAATGTTAAATATTATTATTATAGGTCGGTAAGGAAAAGCTGTGTGATGCGCGCACCGCTTCAGATTTTTTATATCCAATATTGATAAAAACATTTTTTTAATTTCCAAAGCATGGCATTCCTGAACGCCTGGCCTTTTAATACTGTTCCATTCAAATATTATTCGGCCGTGTTTTTTTTTTTTTTTTCTATATCTGTATTTTAACAGAAAAAATAAAAGAAAAAACAAACAGAGCTTTTAAAAAACTGTGAGTAAATAGCGAGTAATTAAACTGGGCAAATACCCAGAACCCCATTTGAGTAACGCATAGCCCACATATTAATCAGAGTGGGGCCATGGATTTAAGCAAATTAACAGAGTGAATTAACCGATGATCGTACTTTCGTGACAGAAATGTGGCCAAATCGGACAATTCTGCAAGTCGCTCCACCATTTTCTTTTCTTTTCATTTTAATTAGTTTTAATAATTTGTACATAGGTATCGATTGAATTATCTTTCTTTATTCTTTATTAATTAATTAATTTATGTCTCATATTTTCTTGAAATAAAAGTCAAGCGTCATTAATTGATTATTTGTTTTCAGCGAAAAAATAACTATAATTTTTAAGGCATTATTTTCTAGGTCAGAAGTAACTCCTATTTCTAAGCGATATTTCTTTTGCTCAAAATAGATTCAAAACGCTATAACTTGCTTAAAATTAGAACTAGCGAATCGAGATTGGTTCGATATTATTCAGAGTGAAAAAGTATTAAACTACGCACATTTAACCACTTTTTTACTAATATGATATGATGAAAAATAAACTATCAACGATCCAGATAAAAAACCTAATTTCATGGTACAATTATACTTTTATTGCCAATTTGTTTTTTAATTTTTAGTCATTGTTTCATAATATGTTAAAACAAGCTGTTAACTTCTATTCATAATCTTTCCGCAGTTTTTGCACTTGCTATTGCGACATTCTGAACAATATTCGAAATCGCGTAAATGTTACTTTTTTCGCGTTCCGTTTGAGCTAATTCACAAGCTGATTTACAAGTAAAGATAATATGGAGAAAAAAAGATAAAATCGAGATATTAACTTTAAGTAAGATTGAATAAAGGATAATATAAATAAACTTTTGTATGAATAGAACCAAACAGCTTGTTTAAAAATATTTTGAAACAGTAAATAAGGATTACAGATCAAATAGGCAGCTATAAAATAATTGTTTACTTGATTGTATTTCATCATATCGTGTTAGTAAAAAAGTGGTTAACTGACCATCTTTTAATTATCTTTTTTTCACGCTTTATATATCAAAGTTTTATATTGAGCAGATAAAATAACACTAAAAAATAAGAGTTTTTTTTTAAATTAAATTTTTTACCCCAATAATAATTAATAAGATTGATCAGTAATATGCTGTCAAATAAATCAATGCTATTTTTTTTAGTAATTTAAAAACATGATTTTCAAATCTTAAAAATAAAAATCTAGCCGATTTGATTATTTTTTACAAAAAAATATTCTCAATTTTAATCCTTGCTCAAAACGGTATCTTGTGGAACGCCCACTTGTTATGGAAAGAACAAGAAAGTGGATGAATGAATAGAAATACAGAAAAACGTGTCAAAGAAGAAACATTGAAGGATAAGAAAGTAAATTGTATCTTCTTATGTACAATTAAACAACAATAAAGTAATATTTCTAGTTTTAAAGACAACCCCAAAATTATAATCCTGAATTTGATTTGTAATACATTGTACCTTAAGGAACATAAATAGTATTATAAGTAGCATAAAGGAAACAAAACAAACGGAGCAGATAAATGAAATTTAATAAGAAGAAATGTTATGAAGAAATGTGGAGTGATACGTTTCAAAAACGTTTGGTAAACTGTAATTTTGTGAAATCATGCCTGGATTTATTTTAAAAGTCGAAATATGTCATATAACCGAATATATTTACACTAATTAAGGATTCATAAATTATTTACCACTTCTATAAATTTGTTTTATAAAAAACTGGTTTCGAACGTTAATCATTCATCTTCACTTCTAAAAATACACAAAAAAATTCAAAAATAAGCAATTCAAAATATAGTTTGGTATTATTATGCATGAAATAATTATTATGAAATAATAAAATTCTTCAAATCCAATCCAGATTTTTGCTTAAATGACCAAATAAATATCTCCATTAGTCCAATCTTAAATTTATTCCCATCTATAACAGAAAAACCAATTAGTCACCGGCATTATTGGAAAACCCCGACCCTTTAACCGTTTACCTATAAACATTCTACCTACCTTTCTTTCATTGTTAGTTCAATACGAGAAGAAACCAGTACAAACTTTTCTGTTTGATATAGTCCATTCAAACCTTGGTGAGTATCAACATGTATTTGATTTCTTGTCTTAATTAAATTCATAATTCATAAATGTTTTATAATACAGATTTATATTACATCTAATTTAATATGTATAATAATACCAAACTATATTTTGAATTGCTTATTTTTGAATTTTTTGTGTATTTTTAGAACTGAAGATGAATGAATAAATTTCGAAACTAGTTTTCAATAAAACAAAATTATAGAAATGGCAAATAATTTATCAATCCCTTATTAGATTGATCCTTCTATACTATCATGCGGGTGTCAACTAACAGCTACACTAAACCTATAAATTGATTTATTCACATGGCCTAATGTGAGCTTTATCTAAATATCGGTTAACAAAACTAAAAAATATTTTAAATATTTATTTCTCATTCCATCAGTAAAAAGGATTGTTCTTTATGAATGTATCTGTGTGACTGTAGATGTCTCAAGTTCTTCTACAAAAGAGGTCAGTCGACCGAATCCCGGATGAGCCAGGCAGTTACCGACAGAACACTAGTGCACTCGAGACTTCCAGAACGAACACACATAGATAAGAGGAGTAAAGAAAAGAAAAAGGACAAAAAAATAAGAAATATGGTGAGGAGGAGAGAAGAAGGAAAGATGCCCGGGGCACTTACATTATGCAGCTGGTGGGCGGGGCCACTCTAACTTCCACCTTAGTGGTTGGTCATTCATTCATAAGGCAACCAACTCTCCTTAGCTCAATTAATAATTAGTTCCATCACCTGAATCTTTTAATGATTTTAAATTACCGTTTTACTACGCTCTAGTAGTTATTTGAACAGTAGACCTCGCGAAAAAATCTAAATCTGCTCTTAGTTGCAGCTTTTATTAAAGAATTAGCTGATACTGTCATCGATTGAAAAGCCAAAATGAAGAAGAGTGATAGAGTGATACTGGACATCATAATTTGCTCAAATTGAAATGTCAATATATATTTATACACTTATATACATCAATATAATCAATATTAGGGGTTGATAAACTGTTTGCCACTTCTATAATTTTGTCTTTATTAAAAACTACTTTCAAATTGTATACATTCATCTTCAGTTCTAAAAACACACAAAAATTTAAAAAAAATATCTGATGTGGACAACACATGACTTCCTTGTACGCCTATTAAACTATAAATCGGTGGCTCAAAAAGTGATACTGAATTTGGTTACTAGTTTCCGAAGATTGACTCTCGGCGTCCCGACATCCATCGATTGACACACACACACTCTTGTTACTGGAGGTCCCATTCCGTTACTATATGTCGTTTTCCTTCAGTAGGTAACTAGTTTCCAAGATATTTCTCCATGTTCTGTGACAACAATAAAAATGTCAATATCACTGGATAAAGCATTGGAAATCGACAGTTTCGACATTTTAAGCAGAAAACCCATTTAACTAATATCTTATTCTCATGCTGCAGACTTGTTCATCTCACAAATGGACAGGAAAACCAGTATTTTAAACTAAATTTTAACACTTAAAACAAGTAATAAAAATGTTTAATTGGATTGGAAACCAAATTGCGTTTGTAACCTTTATTACCGAAATATATGATTTCTCTTTTGATTTAAATATAATTTTTGATGTAAGCTTATTATGACCTTCAAGTAAAGTACCCTTTTCGGCTCACGAATTTTAACCAAAATCTAGTAAATACATATATATCGATATAAAAGTCTATTTACCAAATTTGAGATGTTTTACATTATATTTGATATAATTTTTTATGAAAGTCTAATATGACCTTCAAGTAAAGTACCATTTCCAGTTTTCCATTCTAGACCAAAATCTAGTATGTTATTTAAATCAATACATAAATTATAAATACTAAATTTAAGAAGTTTTTTATGGTATTTTAATATAATTTTTGATCAATTATATAATTTTTGGAAATCAATTATGACCTTCAAGTAAAGTATCACTTCCGGTGATCATATAGTGACCGAAAAGGGAGGTTCACAACTAGATTTTACAGCAATCCTAAATACAAAATTACAACTTTCTACAGCGAACCGTTTTTTAGTTATGCGAGATACGAACGTACGTACGTACAGACGCCACGCCGAAACTAGTCAAAATGGATTCAGGGATGATCAAAATGGATTTTTCCGTCGAAATCTGAAAACCGAAAATTTTCGCGATTACAATACTAAACAATTCAAAATACAGTTTGGTATTATTATACATATTAAATTAAATTTAATATAAATTAGTATTTTAAAACATTCATGAATTATGAATTTAATTAAGACAAGAAATGAAATACACGTTGGTACTCAACAATGTTTTAAGTTGATTATATCAAACAGAAAAAGGTTGTATTGGTTTATCTTAATTAAATTCATAACTCATACAGGGCCATAAGAAATACCGCCATCATGAATCAGGATTAAAATATAAAAATCACTGCACATATGTCGTTTTTTATGACATCAACGGATAATGATGCCAATTTTGAAAATCGGACGACGCTTTTGGTTGTAATCGGGTAAGAAACAGACCGACAAATCAAATGCCAAACGGTCGAGTTAAAACAGGACGTTTCTAATGCTCGGCTTCTGGCTGCCACTAGAACATCTTAGTAGAAGCCAGTACTGTTATCATGTATGGGCATTTTTACTCTCCTACACTCCTGTTTCCGTGTGCGGGCAACTATAGACACATTCGTATTCAGGAAATATAGGTTGTGATGGGAACAGAAGGATCCAAAATAAAATAAAAATTTCCAAAATTGGTTGGCGAGGTCTACTGCTCACAGAACTACTAGTTGACTTGCCTTCGTACCAACAAAGCAAGGTACACTTTCGACTCAACTGTTCGGCATTTCGTCTGCCTGTCTGTTTATTACGAAATTACGACCAAACGCGCTCTAAGATTTTCATAAAATTCGGAACAAATGACCCTTCCTTCATGTCAAGTAAGACAACGAACGTTTTAATGGTCCCATATCATCAAAAATATATTAGTTTCGCAGTCATCGAAATGCTTTGTTCGATTTTCTCCAAATTCAATATGAATATTACTTAAAGATATTGTCAATGAGGTTTGCAATTATTTTACTCATGTCGTCGATATTACAAGAGGACAATTTGAACTGAGGCGAAAGAAGTTTTTGCAAAGCCACATTCGTACTCAGCAGATACGAATAAAAGGATTGGATACAAGATAAGATAATAATCCCTATTTAAAATCAGTATTTATCAATATTTCAAGCAATTTTATAGTTATCCAGTCGATATTTACCGCTACGCAGAGGAGAAACAAAGAATTAAGTAGGGATTGATAAATTATTTCCCACGTCTATAAATTTGTTATATTTAAAACTAGTTTCGAATGTTATACATTCATCTTCAGTTCTAGGTTTAACACACAAAAAATTCAAAAATAAGCAATTCAAAATAAGTTTTCATTCCATATTACGGGTCTATATCCACCAAAGCCGGAAATTAATTTAAAAAACTGGGATTAAACGGTGCATTTAAAATAGAAAAAACTCTATCCTCATATTTCCCTTCCCCTAAAGACAAAATAGACCCTTTCCAAAAAAAGCGGAGTATACGAACTAAATTGTAATGATTGTGCAGCCAAATACACGGGAAAAATTGGAAGATCGCTAAATCAGAGAATAAAGGAACATATACGTGCATATAATAATAAGACAGATAATTCCAACTTTCCAATTCATTTAAATGAAAAAAACATAAATTTATCACAGATCCAGGAGCTAAATTAATACATCATGTTGAAAACAGCCTCAAATTAAATATATATGAAGTACTTGAAATAATAAAATCCTTCAAATCCAATCCAGATTTTTGCTTAAATGATCAAATAAATAGCTCCAATAGTCTAATCTTAAATTTATTCCCATCTCTAACAGAAAAACCAATTACTCACCGGCATTACTGGAAAAACCCAAACCCTTAAATCGTTTACCTATAAACGTTTTACCAACCTTTTGGTCATTGTTAATTCAATGCGAGAAGAAACCAATACAAACTTTCCTGTTTGATATAATCCATTTAAACCTTGGTGAGTACCAACATGTATTTGATTTCTTGTCTTAAATAAATTCATAATTCACAAATGTTTTATAATACTGATTTATATTACATCTAATTTAATATGTATAATAATACCAAACTATATTTTGAATTGCTTATTTTTGAATTTGTTGTGTATTTTTAGAACTGAAGATGAATGTATAACAATCGAAACTAGTTTTCAATAAAACGAAATTATATGATAGAAGTGGCAAATAATTTATCAATCCCTAATGAGATTGATCCTTCTATACAATCATGCGGAAGTCAACTGAAAAGACTTAAGCATTTAATTTTAACAGGTCATCTATGTAAAGAATGGATACCTCAGCAAGTAACAAATCAGGAAAGGAATACAGCAAATGGAGAAGAAGAGCAGATTGAACGAGAATCAACAAATGGGATCTATCGGCGCCCCGAAGAGCCGTGAGAGATCCCACATTTAGGAAATGAGTTATGTTGATTGGTTCATAACTCACCGCCCCCAACTCCTGGAACATTGGCTGCCTCCTGACAGAACATAGATCCCAGCTGGAGATACCGCCTCCATTCGTTTATGCAATATTTCTCTTGAAGAAACGCTACATCTATCTTGCGACTAAGTGGTAATTAGATGGATTTAAATAAATTTTACAAAATGATGAAAGTTATTCAGTTACGGAGGAGTAAATTAGTAATTAGAAGTACTAATTTCAATATATATGTACCGGAGATGTGATTTAAGAAAGACAATATTGGTACGATAACGCGTTTTTACGAGCATGGCATATCCTATATATGCATGGCATATCCTATATCCTATAGATGTTATTTGGAATTAAAAATCAGAATAACTGCAAGAAATAGTGCGTTGATAGCATGGTATCACCAAGAAGTGGTCGGAATTTATAAAGCTAATCCATAAAAATTACTGAGTGAGAAAGGATACTGCTGGAATGGTCACCGCAAGGGATGTGGGTCAGGAGGAAAATAAAAAGGAGGATAAAATGTTTCCGAAAGACAAGAGGACTCTGCGAAAGATAAGAAAACTTGGAAAGAATTATACTCCACGTTGGTATAAATCCCCATTATACTACTAGCGCTAGCTATTCCAAGAAAGCCGTTCGGGATGGAAATCTAGGCCATTCTACTTCAATTTTATTTAATTTACTTTCTCTATAGTCTAAGGTAGACAATGTTTGTTAATCGATCAACAAATTATAATTGAGATCTTACTCAATTTACAAGTGTTTCGATCACCGAGTTCAGTCCAAGTAAAGCCTTCACAAAAGATAATTAAATGTATTGTTAAGGGGATTTATAAATTATTTGCCACTTCTATAAATTTGATTTATTGAAAACTAGTTTTGAATGTTATACATTCATCTTCAGTTCTAAAAACACACAAAAAATTCAAAAATAAGCAATTCAAAATACAGTTGGTATTATTATATATATTAAATTAGATGTAATATAAATCAGTATTATAAAACATTTATGAATTATGAATATAATTAAGACAAGAAATCAAATACATGTTGGTACTCACCAAGGTTTAAATGGATTATATCAAACAGAAAAGTTTGTACTGGTTTCTTCTCGCACTGAACTAACAATGAAAGAAAGGTGGGATGTTTATAGGTAACGGTTTAAGGGTCGGGGTTTTTCCAGTAATGCCGGTGAGTAATTGGTTTTTCTGTTATAGATGGGAATAAATTTAAGATTGGACTATTGGAGATATTTATTTGATCATTTAAGCAAAAATCTGGATTGGATTTGAAGGATTTTATTATTTCAAGTGCTTCATATATATTTAATTTGAGGCTGTTTTCAACGTGATGTATTAATTTGACTCCTGAGTCTTTGATGAATTTATGATTATTTTCATTTAAATGAATTGGAATGTTGGAATTATCTGTCTTATTATTATATGCACGTATATGTTCCTTTAATCTCTGATTTAGCGATCTTCCAGTTTTTCCCGTGTATTTGGCTTCACAATCAATACAATTTAGTTCGTAGGAAGATCAATTAGGATCAATAAGGATCAATTAGATTGGTCCTTCTATACCATCATGCGGGGGTGTCAACTAAATGTATTGTTGCCGAAGTGAAGGGCGCAAAATATTTTGAAAATAATCATAAGAAAAGTAATTAAAATTGTTTATATATGTTCACGCTGAAGATATGTAATATGTAATGTAATGTAATGTGTAATATGTAATGTAATGTAATGTGTAATATGTAATGTAATGTAATGTGTAATATGTAATGTAATGTAATGTGTAATATGTAATATGAAACTGTATATGTAATGTACAACACAAGATAGAAAAATAGAACATAACGAAGATCAGACAAAGAAAGGGATAACGAAGGTATTTCATAAAGAAAAAAAAAATTATACATAATTTGATGAAAGTGTATAATTAGTTAGAGAAGACCTAAGAAAACACTTATATTGCTTAGACACAATATTTGGTAAAAGGCAAACACTACACTTCAGAAGGACGACCTCTTCCTTCATAATTGTTCTATTATTTTTTTTCCCCTTTGACCCCACAATTAGAACCGATTAAAAAAAACACCGGGGTTGCCCTCAGCTAGACCAATGACCACACAAATACCTCGGCCACATAAGGACCTTAAGGGCTGGCTCACGAGGTCCACCGACCCGGCTACTTAGCTCCCATGAATATTCAAAAGTAGTCCTTTCCCAACTAAAATATTAAAGGGACACCTCCAGAGGGCCCGCTGTACAAACAGCCAATAGGTAAACAACCTTCCAAGAGAAAACGTTTTCTAAGGTTACCCATTCAAAATTATTATCATAGTCATAAAATTATAAAGAAAAACTTCTTTCAACCATTCGAAAAGATAAGTTCAACGTAAATACAGTGAAGTGGCTTATTATTATTTTTTTAAAAAAGAACGCAAAAATGATAGTAAGTAAAGAAAATTCATCACACCAAACCAAGCCCTACACAAAACGTAAAATATATAAATATAATTCCGTGAGCCCTTTTAGTGACTAAAACATTATAGGAATAAAAAAAAAAATTACTTACTAAAACTACAATTTCAGTCAAAAAAATATTTCATTTCAAAGAATCAAAAGAAGACTTGGCAGCGTTTCTTCTCCTACTTCAGTACTCAGACAATTGTAATGTGAAAAATATTTTTGCTAATAGTCACTTATGATATTTGTGGGCTATTTAGAAAACTTGCGGTAGACGAACTATCTGCGTGTGGCGCTAAGGGAATGCAGTAAGAGAGAGAAAGACTGTTCTAAATTGCTCCTCGGGAGACTGCCCAGGTAAATAATGAAAAAAAATACCCTTATGTCTTCTTCTTCCGTGGCGCTACAGATCGGTGTGATCCCGCGCCTCCTCAATGAGCCTTCGCCGAGTGGCTTGATATTATGCGGCTGTTTTCCAGTTGCGTACATTCGGTAAGGTCAGAGCCTTGGTCTGCCTCTACCTCTGGAATAGTCCAGCCTCCATTCCAATAATTTCTTGAGAATCTGGACATCCCTCATTCTGGCGACATGGCCAACCTACCTTGATCTTCACAACTTCATGATCCGTAATACGTTTGCTACACCTTAGAGCTCGTATACTTCATTGTTGTGTCGTTTTCTCCAAAGGCGGTCCCCTTGTCTAATGGGCCCAAAAATCCTTCGTAACATTTTTCTTCTATGAAAATAAGGATTTCTTTGGCTGTTGAAGTCCATGTTTCGGATCCATAAGGAAGGACCGGCCTGATGAGCGTTTTGTAAATTAGATACCTGGATTCGTCGAGAGATTATGGGCTTACTGAGATGCTTCCTTAAGCCAAAATAGCATCTGTTGGCCGTCATCAGTCTCTGGCTTGTTTTCATCCGAATCTTATTCGTAGAGCAAACAACTGACCCTAAGTACTTTAACTGGTCTACATTCTGAAATCTGAACGTCCAATAACTAAGGGTCTTTTGCCGCATTTCTATCACTCTGGACAAGTCTCATGTGCTTGGTCTTTTCTTCTTTTATAGTCAAGCCCATGTCTGAAGCGGCTTAATACTTTTTCAAGGGCAAAGTTATTATTATAGAATGGTAAGGGAAAGTTGTATGATGTTCGCACCGCATCAGATTTTTTTAAGCTATAGGATATGCTTGATAACTTTCTGAAGCAGGCACACTCTTAAATATCGTAATTATCATGATACCTATTTTTTTTTTTTTAAAGTCGGCCATGAAAATGGCGTGATAATGCAAATAGAGAAAAGACTTATGCTAGTTATTTTTTTTAGGGGGTTCAAAACCATATATAAAGTATTATGTTGAGAAGAAAACTAATTTTTTTTTTTTTATTTCAGAAACATGTACCGTAAAAATGGGTTAATTTGCTTCATAACGTATAAAATTGATCCAAAGAAAATCAAAATAATAATAAAAATTCTTATTAAAACAATACAAATAATGCGGATTTGTTTTGAGCAAGATTTGTATTGAATAAAAAATTCTGTTTTAATATATTTTTAATTTGGATTAATTTCAAGGAACAGTCTACAGCAAGTTTGAAAAAAGAAACATTGGTATTTTTCATAGAATTTTCAAACAAAACCATTTTTTTTTATTAATATAAAATTGCAGACGCTATTGCTTCTCAGGTGTTTTTAATGAGCTTTAGAAAGTAGTGCCAATTCTTCCAAACTACCCATAATCTTTGCTCCACTGAAAACAGTGAAAACTATTTTTTTTTTTTTTAATTTAATTTATACTTTAGAGAAGCTGATATATAAATTTCAGACATTCCTGAACCCTAAAAGTGGACCAGAAAAACAGAATATAAAATAAAGCCCAAAATCTGATGCAAAGTAACCCTATTTTACGGTGGCTAGATTTTTATGATGATTTTTAGGAGAATACAGATGCATACATCATTGACCTGGAGCAAGCCTATGAGATTTGGGGATAGTGATAAAGGTAGAACCCATTAGAAATCATTATAAACCAATCCACGACAAACGTAGAACACAATTAAATCTATTGATCTTAGACATAAGCGTGCGCAGCATCCTTTATCCTAATAACAACCCTAGGGTGCAAAGGCTATTGCATAAGAGGATTCATCCATATTCTTCAGTCGAGCGGAGTTTTTTAAAATATATTTTAGTGTTAAAACTAAACCTAAAATTGAACACACTTGGGCTGGAACAAAGTTTTTGAACTTTAGTTCTAAGCAACATGTTTTTTTAAAAGTTAGATCTATAAACTTTACTTTTATCTACTGTTTTACGGAGAAGAAAAATATATTTCTGAGGCATTAGCAGATGACAGGGCACCGTGCACACGCCTATGACCCTAGATAAGTCAATACTATAATATGTATATATAACATATAATTATATAATGTACATAATAATATTATATTATTACTTATTTTTTTTAATTGTTTTTTTTTTTGGCTTAGGGCTTCCATTGAAGTCCTATCCAGCCCGTATACTACTATATTATACTGCAAATTATGATTTATTCCTGAGAATTGACATCGGAATTCCTCAATCTTCATGCACTCATGACATATATTTTCATTCACCATGATCGCTGAAAATATAAAAATTGTGTAGTGGGGAAAAAAAAGATAAGATCCATAGAAGGCAACTTCTTTAATACCAACTCAATTAACATAAACATTTTTCAACCTTTAACTCAATTTGGAGGGTATCTAGAGGTGCTTAAAACCTTAAAAAGTACCAAAATGCCAAAATTTTGACTGAAATTTACCTCCACTTCTTTATACTTTAGAGAAGCTGATATATAAATTTCAGACATTCCTGAACCCTAAAAGTGGACCAGAAAAACAGAATATAAAATAAAGCCCAAAATCTGATGCAAAGTAACCCTATTTTACGGTGGCTAGATTTTTATGATGATTTTTAGGAGAATACAGATGCATACATCATTGACCTGGAGCAAGCCTATGAGATTTGGGGATAGTGATAAAGGTAGAACCCATTAGAAATCATTATAAACCAATCCACGACAAACGTAGAACACAATTAAATCTATTGATCTTAGACATAAGCGTGCGCAGCATCCTTTATCCTAATAACAACCCTAGGGTGCAAAGGCTATTGCATAAGAGGATTCATCCATATTCTTCAGTCGAGCGGAGTTTTTTAAAATATATTTTAGTGTTAAAACTAAACCTAAAATTGAACACACTTGGGCTGGAACAAAGTTTTTGAACTTTAGTTCTAAGCAACATGTTTTTTTAAAAGTTAGATCTATAAACTTTACTTTTATCTACTGTTTTACGGAGAAGAAAAATATATTTCTGAGGCATTAGCAGATGACAGGGCACCGTGCACACGCCTATGACCCTAGATAAGTCAATACTATAATATGTATATATAACATATAATTATATAATGTACATAATAATATTATATTATTACTTATTTTTTTTAATTGTTTTTTTTTTTGGCTTAGGGCTTCCATTGAAGTCCTATCCAGCCCGTATACTACTATATTATACTGCAAATTATGATTTATTCCTGAGAATTGACATCGGAATTCCTCAATCTTCATGCACTCATGACATATATTTTCATTCACCATGATCGCTGAAAATATAAAAATTGTGTAGTGGGGAAAAAAAAGATAAGATCCATAGAAGGCAACTTCTTTAATACCAACTCAATTAACATAAACATTTTTCAACCTTTAACTCAATTTGGAGGGTATCTAGAGGTGCTTAAAACCTTAAAAAGTACCAAAATGCCAAAATTTTGACTGAAATTTACCTCCACTTCTTTCTTATTGTTCTGCCTGAAAAACAACAAGCCATACATCCCGAATTTCAGCTCATTTTTTCCGAAGGGGACCGCTGGAAGTACCCCAATATATATAAATAATTGAAAGCGCAAACTCTGTTATTATCGAAGAAAATACTACAAAAATAAATCGAAATTAAATGAAGACTAGAAAATTTGATAGAGTATTTTGGTAACTTATTTTTGTATGTTATTTCTTATTTTAGTCTGTCCTAGGAAGTCTGTTTCTGTAAACACTAGATCTCATTCTCATAATACCTCATTCTTCGATATATTTGTTTTCAATTAAAATTGTGAATAAATTTCTGAATAAATGTTTATTTACCAAACATACAAATATTGAGTCCTCTTTTAGTAAAACTCCTTCGATTGGAATGAGAGATCAAACTCAGACACAAGCTCCGAACTGAACTGAGTTAGATAACTCCAACTATTGACCCCCAACAGGAGTAGAGATCATTGCCGAAGCTCTCCATTAATGAAGGAATTAAAGGAAAGCAGGCAATGATTCAGCCCCGAGGAGGACTAAAGATGGGAATTAAGCCCTCACCCGTGACGGAATAAAGTCCCTTTTTGTCCCCCTCTAATTGGGCTACTTAGTCTCTACCAACGGAGGTGCTTAGCCTCCCGGGGACTAAGCCCAGTCCGCGCACTTTGGTTAAAGTCCCATTCAAAATTCTTAGAAGCTAAGCAAAGGAGAAATTAAACCCTCAGTTGTTACTATAAGCCTTTTCTCAAAACTTCAAAAGATTTTTAAATATCATTTAACTCTAACAAACAAAACATAAAACTTTTGTTCTCTCACGTCTGGCTTTAAAATAATTTAAAAAAAAAAAAATTATTCTTCAGGACTTATCTAAAAGGATATATATATATATATATATATATATATATATATATATATATATATATATATATATATATATAATCAGTTTCAAGCTTTTACACTTTTTATTTTCACTATCCTCCTATTTCATTTACAAAATAACGCTTTCACAGAATAATTTTACACATATTGGAAAGCTTGTGTTGTCAACTTGATTCCACGGGTATGAAGTTGACATGACAATGATAATTACACGTCATGTTGGGCACCTTTTCTCTTAGCAATTTAACCTTAAGCCTTCCTCAATGCATGGTCTATGTAACGCAAAAAGAATTTTTCAAATCACACTGTTAGTTTCCGAACTTACCGCGTTCGAACAAAGCCTTAAGTATATAGATAATCAGTAACTTGACAAAGAGAAACATTCAATCTCCTTGCGACATTATTTTTAAATGTAATTCAATATTAGTTAAAGCATTTTTTTTAAACTTTGAATAGAATCAAAAGAATCTTAAATCTAAGCTTAAGAGTAGTTATTAGATATATACTGAGGAATTTTAAGAACAAGCAACTCTTATTAACAAAAACCAGAATTGATGGAAAAAGTAGAAAATACACCAGCAGTGCACAAAAAAAAAATATATCTAATGTCTTCCCATCAATAAAAGTAATAATCTTATTTTCGGACTTGTATTTGAGAATAATTGGCAAACATTTATCTATAGTAGAACAGTATTGTATTTGTTACAAACAAAGTATTTTTATCAAATAGGAAGGATCGATCGATAAGGACTTTGGCCGGTAAGCAGGTTTCGAAGTGCGTTCCATTTAGGCGCTGAGAGTAATATCCCTGGCGGGAAGCCAAAAATGGAGGGAAAACAGGCTAAGTAGGACCAATAAAGGTAGCTAATATCTTATCATTATTACATCTTGGATCTTCTCCAGCAAATATTTACTTATTTTAATATTTTTGTTCTATAGCCTAGACGACAAAGCTGTTACAATTCAGGCGAGAGCATTAATCTTGTAGCTATTATAATGAAAATACATGCCCTTATATTGCATATATAATTCATTCTGGATTTTCATAAGATAATAATTGACAAAATAAATTTTCCACATCAGCTATGGTGAACATTAGGCAGGGATTGAATTATAACTCTTATTTTTCTCCCTCAGTGAATAAAAGTCCAGATATCATTTTTATATTTGGCATCAGAAAATATAAGTCATTTCGATGTGATTTTAATATTTTAATTAAAATTAAGCAAAGTCAATGTTAAACTTTTATTATTTGACCATGAATATAAAGGTTTTTCAAATATTTTTGATATTGTGGTCCATTTTTAGGTTACCAAGGGTTCTGATCTTGAATAAAATATAGATTTTATGATTATGACTTCACGTATCGATTTATTTTAACATTTCGGATATCATCGATACTGAGCTCCATTATTGGGTAGGTTACCGAGGGTACTGATCATAAAAAAAAAATACATCGATTTTAATATCGCGGCATTACGTGTCGATTTATTTTAACATTTAGGATACCATCGGTATGGAGGCCCATTATTAGATTACCGAGAGTGCTGATCATAAAAAATATCGATGTTAATATCGCGATATCGGGGATCAATTTACTTTAACATTTCGGATATCATCGATTTTGAGGTCGTTTATTAGGTTATCGAGGGTGCTGATTATGGAAAAAACTCTCCATTTTAAGATTAAGGTTTATCATAACATTTCGGATTTCCATGATAATGATAACTATTATCTGGTCGTCGAAGGTTCTGTTAAGGAAAAAAGTATAGTTTTTTTAATGGCGCATTAAGGTATCGATTTATAACACATTTCGAATTTTCTTGATATTGAGGTCGTTTATGGGGTTAAGAGAGGTGCAGTTCTAATGATATCGTGAGAATATATAAGGTTTTCGAAGATATAAGTTAAAATAAATCGCTGAATGAACGCTCCATATTAAAATGGATAGTTTTTCCATAATCAGCACCCTCAATACCGACGATATCCGAAATAAATAAATCGATACCTGATGCCGCGATATCAAAATCGATATTTTTTTCATTAACAGCACCCTGTGTTCGGTAAACTAATAAACGACCTAAAAATCAATGATATCCGAATTGTAAAAATAAACCCATAGCCGATATCGCGATATTAAAATCGATATTTTTTTTATGATCGGCACCCTTGCTAACCCTATAATGGACCTCCATACCGATGATATTCTAAATGTTAAAATAATTCGACACGTAATGCCGCGATATTAAAATCGATGTATTTTTTTTTTATGATCAGTACCCTCGGTAACCTACCCAATAATGGAGCTCAGTATCGATGATATCCGAAATGTTAAAATAAATCGATACGTGAAGTCATAATCATAAAATCTATATTTTATTCAACATCAGAACCCTCGGTAACCTACCTAATAATGGGCCCCAATATCAAAAATATCTGAAAAACCTTTATATGCATGGTCAAAATTTGAAGTCAAAATTTAAAATTTTAATATTGACTTTTTTTATTTTATTTAAAATATGAAAATCACATCATGACTTTAATTATCTGGACTTTTCAATCCCTGCTTCTAGGTATTTTAGAACATGGAAAAATATATATGTAATATATAGTTATTACTAGTTAACAATAATGTTGACTGGAATCATTAAAAAGACTACCACGATTAAATTTATAATAAAGTACGATGAACTCCAAGATAGCCTAATATTTAATGGTGATCAAAACAACAGGTACTTGTTTCATATATAACACAGCAAATACCAAACACTGTTGAACGTAGAAAGTCTGAAATTCATTCATTTCTAGATCAATGGAGCGAATACACAGACAACAAAAGGATCACTAAATGTTTCATCCAACCGATATGGAGATAGCAGGAGGACAATAGAACCTACCGTCCCACCCCAAGGCACGTATTGCGTTCGGTTTTTTATACGACGGTACGGCTGGATGTGACAGGGCAGAGCCTCAGGGGCGGGCTTGCGAACGGGTTCCCGGCCAATCAGCCCACCATGGCTTCTGTTATTGTGTCACTCCGCTTTCTTATATTGACTCCAATACCGGCAGGATTTTCTCTAACCAACAAGTTAAAATTCAAAAGAGTTGTCTCCATTATAAAAAATATGATACAGCATTTGAACAATGTATTATTGGTCATATTTTTCTTCTGTTCGGAAAAATCCTGATGAACCAAATTTTTTTAAGTCCAGTTAAAATTAGTTGACATCCGCATGATGGTATAGAAGGATCAATCTAATTAGGGATTATTTGCCACTTCTATAATTAATTATATTAATTATTATATCTATTAATAATTATTATACATTCAACAGTGTTATTATTATTAATTATCATACATTCAACAGTGTTTGGTGTCTGCTGTGTTATATGAAACAAGTACCTGTTGTTTTGATCACGATTAAATATTAGGCTGACTTGGAGTTCATCGTACTTTATTATAAATTTAATCGTGCTAGTTTTTTTAATGATTGGAGTCAACATTATTGTTAACTAGTAATATATATATATATATATATATATATATATATATATATATATATATATATATAACTAAGCTAAAGTATTTATTTAAATATCGAAATTTTAAACAGCTCTTCTCTTGATAAATTAAACGTCTCCTCCAAACACGAGAAACTTGATATGATCTAAACCTTATTTTTAAGTGCTTTTATCCACTTCCCATTCTCAACACTCTTTAACAGAACAAATAAAAATTATTAAAACGATGAAATCATGATAAAAATGAAAAACAAAAGAATAATGCTGATTAAAAAAGTAATAGATAATAAAACTATTTATTAGTATTATATAGCCATAAGGGACTGGTTTTAACTCAGTGGATAAGGAAGGCATTGGATTCGTTGCCCCTCGGGCCTACGTTCGAATCCGGCTGAAGTAGATATTATATTTATTCTGTAATACCAGCCGTAGATCGGCTCTGGGGCATATCCAGCCTCTATAAAGTATATATCTTAATTGGATTAGGGGATAAACCCTGCGGTAGAGCGTGGCTGACAACATAACCTTCTAATACATATAACCTTTGGTTTATATATAACCTTCCCTTATAGTGTATATAACCTTTGGTCATGAAAAGGTACTTTCTTACAAATTATTTAACTTATGTAAATGACAAGTGCTAGAAGTTTATATTATATCTTATTAACAGTTTATAACAATCTTATAATCAGCCGAATCTCCATTCCCTACGATAAATTTTATTAAGCGTTTTGTCTATTCATTTTGAAAGAATAAAAACCACTTTTAAAACAATACACGATTAACTGAAACAGAAATGAATCGCCCAGTGAAAAAAATTAAATATACTGAGGGAATTCTTGTCTGGAATTCTTAAATACAAATGTAAAAAATCTTGTTTACATTTGTAAACAGTTCATCATACCTAACTTATCTGTAAACAAGAAAATTTTGTTGAAAAAAGTTGACGTCCGCATGATGGAATAGAAAGATCAATCTAATTAGGGATTGATAAATTATTTACCACTTTTATAATTTTGTTTTTTCTTGAAAACTAGTTTCAAATGTTATGCATTCATCTTCAGTTCAAAAAACACGAAAATTCAAAATACAGTTCGGCATTAGTATACATATTAAATTAAATATAATATAAATTAGTATTATCATATAAAGCATTTATGAATTTAATTAAGACAAGAAATCAAATACATGTTGGTTTATATACTTGGTGAGTACCAACATGTATTTGATTTCTGTTCTTAATTAAATTCATAACTCATAAATGTTTTATTTATAATACTAATTTATATTACATTTAATTTAATATGTATAATAATACCAAACTGTGTTTTGAATTGCTTATTTTTAATTTTTGTGTGTGCTTTAGAACTGAAGACGAATGTATAACATTTGAAATTAGTTTTAAATAAAAAAAAAAAAATTATAGAAGATGGCAAGTAATTTATCAATCCCTAATTAAAAGTTTATCTACATTGGAATGGGGCATGGTTTGAGAAATAAAAAAAATGTGATGCCAGACTTTTGTCCAGAAGTTTATATACAAAAAATATTAAATAAATGAAACTTTGTGTCATTGTTATAACGCACACGTGTGACTACTGAACTTGAGCTTCAGTTCAATGTTTTATCTCCACGAACAAGGATGTTACTGAAATAATATAAAAAAATCTGGTGCGGTGCGCGCTTCACATAACTTTCCCTTACCGTCCTATAATAATTAACTGTTTAATATAATTTTAAAAAGTTCACATAAACAATTCTTGAAATAAACTCAGCAGCATTCACTTCTCCTCCCACTTCAGTACAAAAAAACAGGTTTTTTAACAATTTTAGTACAACAATTCTATACACTACCTATATATTTTAATTTTGTCAAGATGCAAATATATTTTAAAAGTTTCTGGTTTAGTTTCCAAGGAAACATTTTCTTTCTATTAAATAATGTCAAAGTAGAAATGATTAAGTTAATTTCCGCTTTTTTATTCTTAAATTACTTTATTACAGAGCGTATTGTATACAACAGATTGGCGGATTGGTGGGAAGAGGTTCGGTCGCATCCGTCTCCTTTCGGATCTTCTAGGGTCCCATCTAGGGTCTTGTGCTCCTCATAAAATACACTGTATCTTTGCTAATACTGGTCCGATTTTGATGATTCTTTTGTTGTTTTTTAGATAATTTAAATACCTTTCATACGATTCTATACATAATTTACCGTAAAATGCATACTTTTTAAGCTATGCGCAAATAAAATATTCTTTTCATCATAACTTTTTTCTCTGCAATTCCTCGGTGATTTATTACATAAATGAAAAGTTAAAGGACTATATGAAGAATAATTTAGGCAAGTTTCATCAAATTCGTTAGAGCCGTTTTCGAGAAAATTGTAAAAAAGTGTAAAATCCATGATATAATTAATAATTCCGGTTAGTCCGATGCGCTGTCTGTATCTTTGCTAACTGGTCCGGTTTTGATGATTCTTCAGTTGTTTTTAGATAATTTAATTACCTTTCATACGATTACATAATTACATAAATAATTTACCGTGAAATGCATAATTTTTAAACTATGCGCAAATAAAATATTCTTTTCATCATAACTTTTTTCCCTGCAAAAAAGTCACCCCTCCTCGGTGATTTACTACAAAAATGAAAAGTTAAAGACCTTTATGAAGAATAATTTAGGCAAGCTACATCAAATTCGTTAAAGCCGGTTTCGAGAAAATTCTAAAAAGGTGTAAAATCGATTATATAAAGTGGCACTTCCGGTTAGTCGATTTTGAAGAAAAAGTTGCTGTAACATCACAGCCATTTACCTACCTTAAATACGTAATTTGAGTATCGTAAGACTTTTCGTTTTTGAGCTAGGCTGTTCACATACACACAGACCATTTTACGACACTTGTTCATTAGGACTCATAAGATCAGTGGATCTTAAAACGTGTATTCCCGTTGAAAACTAGAATTCGAAAATTTTCACGATCGCAATACTTCCCCTTACTATATACTTCGTATATAGGTGAGGGAAAGTAAAAATAAAATGAAATTCAGTACAAGCAAACATCATATAAATTAAGATTTCAGAGCTAATTACAGTGAATGATAGTATAAAAATAAAGTAAAATTCGCGGACCGTTGTAAAGTTCCGCGTCCTCAAATTTATCCGTAAAACCATTTGGGTTGGCCAGGCCTGTCCAAATAATTTGCAAATCCGAATTTGCAAAATGCCATCAGAAGGTTTCTAATCAGCCCAAATCCTCTGGTCCAATCTCTGTTCGAACTCACTCGCCCCTATAATCCTCCCCTCCTGGGTTGAAACGGCTCTGGCCCTCAGACCTTTTGTAAAATATGACAATAGGAGTCCAGCAGGCGGTCAGCTTCTCCACTCTAGTCCCCTGTAACCCAAATGGTTGCAATAGCAATGCCGATAGGGGGGCAACATTGGTGCCTGCCTACTAACATTCAATAATCTCGAACGTAAACTAATTAAGATACAATGTATGTAAACCTCTGTGATTTAAATTTATAAGAAATAGATTAAATTTAGACCACATTAGCACAGATTAATTGAAATAAAATCAAGGAAAAATATGGTATGGGACGCCATCACTACATGTCGTTAAGTGTATACCACCAGGCACTAATTGTGGAATCTCGGGGGCCAACTATAGATGTCAATATTGATTACTGATAAGTAATTTATAAAAGATATCCGTATTTTTGTTTAAGTTAATTTTTTAAAATATAAGATTTAGAAAATCGATATTATTGAAGATGAAATCGATATTTATCTTCAATAATACATAATTATAATATGATATATCATGTATTATATATATAATATATATATATATATATATATATATATATATATATATATAATATTATAATATAATATATATAATTATAATACATAATATATAATGATATCGATATCACGATATTATCGAAACTGCAATACAGATGTCAAAATATCGGTAATCAAAAGCTAAATCCATCTCTAGATTGCAAGACATTTGTCGAAAATTGAGGTATTATATTCTTTAGATATTATTTGAAAAAATCATGCCAGGACAGAATAGAAAGGGTTTAATTAAAAAGTATTAATGGTTTTAGTTATTAAAAAATCTAAATAACTTAATTTTCTATAACATTTTATCAGCTTTAAATTTCGTAATCAGTCAGCTTTCGAATCTTTCTTTCGAATCTACATAAATTTCGGGACGATATTAGCTAAGTGTCAATAATTAAAATTCATCATAAAATTGATATTGCGAATCATTGATTATGGGTTGGAACAACCTGGAAAACTAAAAGAAGACGAAACGACTTTTAGAGCATCTTTTCATATCTGGGAACAACACTAGACCGGCACATAAACTTATTAGCTCGTTTAAAAAAAAAAAAAAAAAAACTTTAAAATAGTTTAAACCAAGCTCCTCTGATCAATATACTCTTACATTGGATGTTCCATTCCTTTAAAATAAAAGGCAATTAACCATAAAACTGTTACAGCAGTTCCAAACAATATTATGTCGAAGGTAATATTGTTTATACCGCCATAAAGCCATTTATTCAAGATATGAATCACTCCTAATTATGTTATCTATCCCTTCAGGCCCATTGAGATAACTGAGTAAGTGGAGAAATAATAATGTAGCTGCGTGGTCTCGAAAACTCAAATTAAGGTTTTAAGGAATTCAGTTAATTATTTTTATGCATGATGATAATTTCCAACACCCACTACAAATGTAGCGTGGAGATGCAAAATGGGATAAATTAGCCATTGTTTACATGTGAAATTAAATCCAATTTAATTTTACGTTTAAAGTTTGGGTAAATACCTGAATCATGCATAGTTTTGGGTTTCCTGAAAAATTTAAAAATGTGGATTTATCCCCTTTTTGCATCAGAACGCCTCAAATACTGTTTTACTAATAGCCCAATCACCTTGTGATCGACTAAAGATCTATCTTGGGTCTAAAAAGATAGAGACCAGTTAATCTAGACCTTTCGGACACCGCGGTTGGAAGTAAGTATTAGAAAGTTGGAAATGGTTTTAATCTATTCATTAGACCTCAGATAGTAACCTAAGTTTTCCCCGTTTCAAGTAGAGAGCCAAGGCGGGGGAAACCCCCAAATTTTAGGACCTTTTCCAGTTTTTGGCCTATAAAATTTAAACGACGCACCGTACAGAAAATTATATTCTATTATAAATTAAATAACTTTAAATTCTGCGTAAAATGAGTACCTCAAACTTTGGATTCGGTTCGACAGAAAAATAGAAAAATATCGGGACCCCAGAAAAGGATCTCGGAGAAAATTTTTTTGAAGAAGTTCTGAAAATTTGTTCATTTATATTTTGCAGGCTACTGATTACGAATTTTAACTTAGCTACATCTAATTTTTCCCGGAAGTATAAATTATTTTTTTTTTTTTTTTTTTTAGTTCATACCTGAAAATCATGCATTATTCAAACAAGTATTAATATCTATTTTATTCCAAATAAGGAAAAGTAAATTATCTACAATTTCGATTCTCAAGATTTTATTGGTCTGACGCTTCGTTTCGAAGGTATAGCGAGTCGAAATTAAGAGGCGGAATGCCTAAATTAATCTTTAAGCAAGAGCTCTCGGAAGAAAATTTGGAGAGGTTCTGAAAAAGACCCCTTCTTTCTGGTCTCAACTGGGTTCCCGATGTTTTTCGATTTTCAATTTAGATTCATTTGTCAAACCGAATCCAACATTTGAGGTACTCATTTTACGCAGAATGTAATTTTCTTTAATTTATAATAGAATATAATTTTTTCTAGGGTGCGCCGTTTAAATTTTATAGGCCAAAAACTGAAAAAAGTCAGAAAATGTGGAGGTCTCTCCGGCCCCCTCGCCTTGACTCGCCACTTAGAACGGAGAAAACGTAGATTACTATTATCTGACGTCTAATGAACAGATTGAAACAATTTCCAGCTTTCCAATACTTACTTCCAACCAGAATCCCAGATTAACTGGCATAATAATAGTTTTCCATTTTTATCTTGTAAGTGATAGTACATAGATGTCAAAGAAAAGTTTTCGACCAGGGCAGCCTTCTGGATCAGGACTAAAAAACAAGGATGTTTTCATCTAGGCTCCAGTGGCCAGCTGACCCACTCTCCCGACACCCTACCTCGGCAACTCCCTCTCCCATCTTCATCCCTTCCTGATGTTTCATTTACTATGTTTTTACTTCTCTGAACCATTTGAGAGAGATTATTGAATGTATAAGGACGATTGTAATCGGTGAAACATGAAAAACTGCGAACAATTTACAAGTATTTAAAATTTGCCAAACTTAGAGAACATGTATCGCAAAGAATGTTGAGCCTAGAGAGACTAATTCGGTCTGGAATTGTAGCAGATTTAATTTAGTTTAAACACGTATAGAACAGTCTCTGTCCAATAATTGTTCGTTCGTGGTAAAAAAAAAAAAAAAGTGCGAAATTTGGCAGTATTGGGGTTTTTAACCGCCGAGATCGAAAACTTGGATTTGACATCTCGGTACCATCACATGCAAGACAAAAGAAAATAAACTTATTGACCCAAGCTAGAATTTACTACGTGACTAGACTACCATATATTGAACCATATTTTGTTTTTTATCCAAAATTCTTTTGTTCATCATAGCTGAAACCAGAAAGCTTATTATCATTGCCATCTGAATATTAAAAATTTAAAGAAAAAGAATATCAGTTATAATTTGAAGTTCTAAATAGAATAAAAATTATAAGGTTCCTGTTAAAAGACTAATTCTATGAAGTCTGACAAATGGACAAAAACACTACTCCATTCTTTGCAATTCCAATAATTAAAAAAAAAAAAAAAAGGATTATTATTCACAAGAGGGACAACAATGGCCGCCATTGATAAGTGAGTATTCTATGTAAGGTGAATAAAGTGAGTAATCTATGAAAGGTGAATAAATTTATTGAGGACCTGCGTTAGATACAAATGAAGCTGAATAGAGTTCATTAGAGGCTGGAGCCAGGACGCACAAAGAGCCCCTGCATTTAATTAAATTTCTTCACCCTCCCCATCCATCGCGCTCCTCAGGATTTAACTGACCTTCCCTGTTCTTTCTACTTTAATGGAACTTTCTTGTAAGAGTCCTGGCGCTAAATTGCATTATCACTTGAACTCGTACATATATCTTTAATAATATGAAAACACTTTATTTATTTTGAATAAAACTTCAGAGATAAATTGATTAAACTTCGACTAAAGTGATCGAGCAATGTGTGGAATCACGATTTTAATTGTTCGGAAACTATCCAATTCCCATTTGTTCGGCTTGTCTGAGGTCACACTATGTCTGAAGTCACACTATGTTACTTTGAACAGCTTGTGTAAGGACAATGGCACGCCTAGGCTAGATTTTACAGGATGATATTTGCACAAGTTTTGAAAGCCTTTTAAGGTAAGGGAAGGAAAATCTTAGGGAAAATTGGCTAGCCCTTCAGCCCTTTAGACGGGACATAGTTTTTGTGAGCGTAATGAGGAACATCCGTCTCACAGACGGATTTTTCTTCATTTACGTCACATCAGCCAATATTTCTAGTCTTTTTAGTCTTTTACCTCTTTCTTAACATTTTTTGAAACGATATATGGGTCTTTTCCGTTTCGAGTATCGCAGTTACTAACCGGTGATTTATCACTAGTTTAACATATGATGCTAAAGGTTTAGGTCATTAATAATGTATGCAGTGA
Source organism: Rhaphigaster nebulosa (assembly GCA_948150685.1). Taxonomy (NCBI): domain Eukaryota; kingdom Metazoa; phylum Arthropoda; class Insecta; order Hemiptera; family Pentatomidae; genus Rhaphigaster; species Rhaphigaster nebulosa. The sequence goes on from OX411309.1 coordinate 152,382,076, forward strand.
ACAACAAATATAAACATTTATTTACATTGTTAAACCATAAAATAAATCTTCAGGTTTCATTTGTAACTTCTTTACGCTCCACATAATTGTAGAATACTCGTTTGCCCAAGAATTATTGTAACCACGTTCCAGTTCATAGAGATTTAGTAGTATGACATGCTCTTCTGCTATAACTCCAAATTACAGACGAAACCCCCTTGATGGAGAGGCTCCATATCGTGACAATTTGGACACATTTTTCTATGAAGTATGACACCCCGATCCATATAAAAACGAACACAACTATCCTAGGTATTAAAATCAGTAACAAGTTTAGAGAAATTTATGTTACCCGAATTTAGAACTTTGTAGTGTAAACAAAGCAGGCAACGAGGTTAGTTGATAATAACAATAGATGTTTGAAATTAAGCATGCAAAATAATAGGCATTATCATATAAATGACTAGTTTGTAACTGCGGTACTCGAAACAGAAAAGACCCCAATATATTAAAGCATGAATTTATTAAATGAACTCTTGTTCTCACGAATATAAAGACATTAAAATAAGGTAAAAGTGGAAGTAAATAAAAAAATCACAAAATGTCACATTATTATGAATATCTAGTATAGTCAATTTCGAAAAAAAAAAATCATTCTTAAAGCTATTATATGGTATTTACATGCTACTCAAACAGAAATAGGTTCATGCATACGGTTCAGTACTGTACTTGCGTTACTCGATTCAGTAAAGGACTTTAATAAGAAATCATAAAAAAAGGAAGGTCTGCAAAAATTCAAAGGAAATTTACGAGAAGTTTTTATGTAGGGACAGAGTGAAAAGAAAATCAATACAAACGACGCTAGTAGTAACATCCACCTTACAGACAGACACAAAATCATTACTTTAGCGAGAGCATCTGCCTGACGGACGAGCTAAAGAAAATGTTACCTTGCCTGCTTAGGGACTGATGCCAAAGAGCTAACCACTGTTCTGCTCAAAGGAGCATACCACTTCTCAGTATTCAGTTCCTACGTGTGTACTACATCAGTATGATAGACGGATGTTCCGTTCAAAGGGCTAGAAACCGATTAATATTCAGTGGCATATTTAACATATTACTAAGAAACTATGTTTCTCATATTGGCGAATAAGGATCCTTTCATCATGTATATATATACACGAGGTGTGGCTATTAAATAACGAGACTGACGTTGCAATAAAATTGATTTTTATTTTATACATAATTACTTACTATCACCTTCAATATACACCCCTTCTCTATCCCTACAACGCTCCATGCGAATTTTCCATTATTGGAAACAGTGCTGGAAGTCAGCTCCTTCAGGACGCGTGCCGCTTCCTCTTTTACAGCTTCCACGGACTTAAATCTCGTCCCTTTTAATGAAGATTTCACCTTAGGGAACAGATAGAAGTCACATAGTGCAAGAATGTGTACGGCAAATTTTACATGACAATTTTAACATGCTAAAAGTGTGTGCCAAAATGGTGCCTAAAATTCTCACGTTTGAACAACAAGCAACTCGCAAAAATGTTTGTACTGGCAGCTTGGATGCCATTGAAAATGACCCAAATTTATTGGAAAGGGTAATAACATGTGATGAAACGTGGTTTTTTTACTTATGATCCGGAAACGAAGCGCCAATCCATGCACTGGAAGACCCAAACTTCACCGAGAGCCAAAAAAGCTAGAATGAGCAAGTCAAAATTTAAAGCAATGATGATCGTTTTTTTCGATATTCATGGGATTGTGTACCATTCGAAAATTCGCATGGAGCGTTGTAGAGATATTGAAGGTGATAGTAAGTAATTATGTATAAAATAAAAATAAATTTTATTGCAACGTCAGTCTCGTTATTAAATAGCCACACCTCCTATATATATATATATATATATATATATATATATATATATATATATATATATATATATATATATATATATATATATATATATATCTGTTGCCAGAGGTCTATGGTTTAGAACACTCGGCTATTGTGAGGGGTTGTATCCTTTCATCATGCCTTAGCAACAATTAATCCATTCTATTCCCAATAGTCATTTCGATGTCCTTCTTCAACTACAATCAAAAGCTAACGAACACTTTGATATATTAGATATAATTAATATTATATCTAGTGTAAATGAAAATCTATAACACTAACTGGATAAAGAAAATAAATATATAAATTGTTAATAATATTGCCTTGATTTCAATGTCTCATTGCCACGGCAATCAGCAAGTGATAACAGTTCCAAATGAATGAGATTTGTTTCCTATATAAATTATATATCTGTTTGTTTGATTGACTTTTTAAATGAATGATTAAAATATATTTAATCTACAGACTAAGTGATCATATCCACTTAATGAAGCAGATATTTATTTATTATACATGACAAAAAAAAAATATTGGAAATTGGTTACACAGATAAAAAAAAAAAATGTCCACTTGCACAGTATAATGTATTAATGTGTATGTTTTTAAAAAATAAATGTTGAGATATCATAAGAGAATGTATAGTATCAATGATAACAAAAACAAAATATCATAATTTATTAAAATTTTCAATATTTAAGCAAGAAATTCTATATTAATTTTAATTCATTATCAGTAATAAGTTAATATAAAATCCTACATTTTTTTCATTTCACACAGAAATTGCTGGTACTCTCTATAACTTATTATTTTTAAAATAATTTGAAAACAATGTAATTAAAATCTGATTTTAATGTTCTAATTTTTTTAAACATTAAAATGTCCAAGGTAATATTATATGTTTCAGTCACTGCATAATGTTCATTTCATTAAATTAATTCGCCATTTTTATTTAATTTTAATTTTTTTTAATAGGAACTTCGATTTATTTATTTCAAATTGTGCCATCCACTATGAATTAATATTTATTATTAACAAATTTTTCAAAACAACAAATAATAACTATGATGGAGCGGAAAAATCCTTTTCTAATTGTACTGATAGCATAGGCGTATTATCGGTTTTCTAAACAAAAATGTTTTATGAATTTAAAGCACCGAAATATAGTCGAACTTCTGTATATCGAAAATCTCTATACATCAAACATTTTTTAGGAACCTTTAATAAAATTTCTAGACATCGAACAAAACATTCCAATTAAAAAAAAAATATAAAATGTGATTGTCATCAAAAAGAGCCTTTGGTTTACGTACATAAGAATGGGTAGTGATAAAATAAGAAAAAAAAAATGTTTCACTGGTTTGCATAGCAATGAAAATTCCGGGAAGATCTTGTTTCAGAAGAAGCACAGGAGTACCTAAATTATCTGAATCTTTTTTCTAGAAAAGAATGAATTTTAATTTTAATCATTTTAAATTTAGTTTAACTTTGCCTCTCTTGTGAACATTGCTCCTAAATATGATTTCGGTGAAGAATTATACACAAATAGACATTAGAAGCTATTTTTGTGCGAAAACAAAAATAAATAAATTTTTATATGTGTTTGCATATTTTTAATACATGTCCTTATTAAATTATAAATGCAAATTTGTAAAAAACCTGCAATCACAAATGTACAATTTTTCAAATAAGTGCTATTGATCGTTCAGTTTTGTTTTTCTTTTACTCTAAAAAATTGTCTTTGTTAATTCATTAATCCCAAGAAATTGCCTTTGGTGCTTCTTTAAGCATAAAGAATAGCTGTAATTGTTTTTAGCCTGAAAAGGGTGAAAAATTTCGATCTTTCAATCTATATATCGAAATTTCCATTTATCGATTTTTTTTCAAGGCACCTTCAACTTCGATATATAGACGTTCCATAGTATTTTAAGAGTCCCTGCATTTATTTATTTCCTATACTACCGTCTCCTAAAAATCCGATTTAAATAAAATTAATTTTTGAATTTAATTCGATATTCGAACGTAATATAATTCGGAAGGAAAAAAAAAATTAAAATCTGTAAATAGCCAATATAGTAATCATTTACAGTAATATAAGTTAACATGAAAAAAATCGTCCACAATAATTTAATCATTAAATAATGACAGCCACACTAATTTGATTATATCAATATGTTTAATACATACCAAAAAGATAATTACATTGTAAGAGGCTTTCTTCTTCAACTTACCTGGAAAAAAAAATATATTTATATAGATAAAGTTTACAAAAGAACAGTAAATAATTAATAATTTATAAAAATAAATAATTATGAGCATTGGGTGTGAACATTGATCTATGATTAGAGTTGATGGATTCTAATGGATTTTATTTTTATCCTTGGCAAATTTGCGAAATATGTCCCTTGTCAGACATGGGGCTGAAATAGCAGCAATCTTCTTAAGGTATTATGAAAATATACAGACTGGTTAAAAAACAAAGATAAAAAAATTATGGAACTTATTTTAATAATATTTGACGCGCATTGCTTTAGCCCTGAAGCATAATTTGGCCAAAACGTCAGCTATAAATAAAAAAGTTGTTTTGTTTTTATATAGCATTGGCTGGTCCCAAACGAATGTATATCTATCTTTATGAAAACCCTTAGGTGTGTCCGACCGAATCCGTCGTTTAGACATGCAAAACCTGCACATCCGTTGAGTATTGCAGGTACTGTATAGCCTACCCCGTTTCTATTTCTAAGTTATATAGTGTTATATAAGTTATATTATCATTAGAAAATTTATGAACATCTGATATCAGTAGACAACTTTATTATGGTGCATAAGTAAATAAGGCTAAATAAATATATTTTATGTTTTTTATTTTATTCTAGCGATTGCATCCGTCCTTAAGATGGTTTTAGTAGTAGCAATTTGGCTAGTCCCATCAGATGATGAAGTTTATATTTCTTTTGTGAGACAACTGTTTTATTTTATGTGTCTTTTAAAGGTTTATTATTGTGTTGTTTTTTTTTTTCAAAAATAAATAAAAACTCTATAAGAATAACCAAGAATCAATAACTTTAAAAGTAAAATAATTTATTCGGATCTAAAAAAGGGGGAGGGAGCGGAAGAAGAAATAAGAAGGTAAAAACGAAGGAAGGTAGAAAATGAAAGAAGGCTCGTACAAGTTTCTCATTACAGACGAGACCCTTGGTTGAAGAGAACCACAGCATCCTTTTCATATTCCCGAGTAGAAGGCTCAGGCACTGACGCTTGTATTTTAAAATAATTCCTCCTAGAGATGACATCCAAGCAGTGGTAGCCTGAGGGAGAGGTAGGGAGGAAAGGGATAGAGGGTCCAGACTTGCATTTCATCTCCTTCCGACCGAAAGGGCTTAGCGCTACTCCCGGCTGTATAATTCTCCTGGTCTCTTGGGCAACAAACTTATACAGTCTTAGGTCTTTATATAAAACTCATATTTATTCTTTGACATTTTACAAGTGTTTTATATTATTTATCATGAAAAAAGGTTCGAAAGAAAAAGATAACCACATAAATGAATAAATTGGTAGTTTACAAACAATTGTAAATATGTTTCGCATTGCTTATTTAACACGTCATCATCATTTAGGTGACTGGGCCCCAAGGAAGGATGAAGTTACTCAGATTTGGGCAGTGACGGATCGAGGAATTTTCTGAGGTTGGGTGCACCTGTGCACCAGGTTTGTCCCCTCCCCCAAGAAACTTTAAAACATTAAATGCACGTTTTAAAATCAACATTAACACAGGACAACGATGAGTCGTCTCTTTTTTCTTTGAAGCTTCTTTTGTAGATTTTTCTACGATGAGTCGCTTGTTGAACTATGAAAATACTTTTGTACTGAAAATACATTATTCCTATAGTTTTTAGGGTACTGAATCCAAATATAATATTAAAAAAGCTGTATCACCCACAATTTCTTCACATTTTATAGTTAAATTTATTAAATTAAGCGATTTTTAAAGAATTGAACAGCTTTCAGTCTTCCTGAAAAAGGAAGACCTACATATAAAGTTAGGCCTCATGAAACAATTTGTAAAGGCTTTGCCTAAAGATGAACCATGTTTCAAGTATCTCTGCCAAAACGTATCCACGCCTTTCAGAAGCTAAACTAAAAGAAATCGTCTTTGTCGGACCTGACATTAGAAAAATGATGTTTGATTTTAACTTTGAATCCACAATGACCTTAAATGAGAAAGAAGCATGGGCATCATTCAAGCAAGTCGTTACAAAGATCTTGGGAAATGAAAAAGACCCAGAGTATGTTTCTATCGTAGCTAACAAGCTACAGAAGTTTAAAAAGTTAGGATGTTTGATGAGCCTGAAACCTACGGAAAACTATGGGTGATACAAAAAAAAAACTAAGACCAGATTTAGATTCAGCACATAAAAATCTATAAAGATCCAACTATTAAAGTTTAAAAAAATTTTTTTGTTGGCCTGTGTAATTAATCAAAATTCAATTATTATACCAATAAAAGCCCCTATTCTACATGTAATAAAAAACAAATTTTTCCACCTTCCAGTGGAGGATTACGCGCGTCAGGATTCGCAAGTGGATATGGGTGACGTAGCGACGAATGAGTTAAATCGAAATATAATATATTTCTATCGATATTTTTCAAGTATTAGTAACTCGATAGATTCACACTGGACGACAAACGAGTTAAAATAATAATAAATCGACAAGGTGATGCTTAGATGAGTCAGTTTTGCAGCTTTATTGTCACCACAAAAGGAGTTCCGAGTCTTAGATAACTTGGATATTAATTAAATTCTGAAAGCAAGTAATTTCCCAAGTTCGCAGGGAACTAATGTGTGCAACTCCTGTATTCAAGATTCTGAGAATTATTAATTGACCAGAACAAATTGGTTAACAGAGTGGATAAATAGTCGCTTCAGAGCGCAAATAGCTTAACTCCAAAAATAAAATTTTGCAGATTTTTTGAAAACTTTTTGTTTTTATTCTTTCATAATATGAATGCATACACCGTTTTCTTTGTTTTTTTTAGCATAGGTATTATAGATAGAGATAGGCTACTTCTGTACCAAATCTGCAGTAATCTTAACTATCCTAAGTAAAAAAACAAAACAGAAAAAGCCAAGTTTAGACATGTGATAGTTCTGCTCTGAAATGGCGAAATGTTGCTCACAATGTCTGATAGCTAATAATTAAAATACAAGATTCTTCAAAGTACATTACTATTACTTCGAATAGAATCAGACTTACTTTTAATGCTGATAATTTAGTAATTTAAAGAACAAGTCCAATTTTTGCTTCTACCACTATTTAGTTGGTTGGATGGATCGACATTCATCTCCAAAACACCCTACCTGTACCACTACAACCCGTTAAGGGTCTTGGGTTCAGTACTTGGTAAAGGCCGTACTGTTTCTAGGCCAACGGTTGTGCAAGGAGGTGATTCGGCCAAGATCACGCTCAACCGCCAGTTTTTCTCCCAATTAAGGGTACCCACTTTATAGAGGCTGGGTGAGCCCCAGGAGGGTCTTCCGATCCCACAGGGTTGATCCACGGCTGAATACAGAATAAATAATTATCTGCCTCAGCTGGTCTCGAACCCGGGACCTTGAGATTAGTAGCGCAGTACCTTACCCACTGAGCTACCCCGCTCCCCAAGGCACCCTACACAATGTATATTTTATTGGATGGATCGACATTCATCTCCAAAGCACCCTACACAATGTATATTTTAACACCCTCGTGATTCGTAAGGAGGTTTATCAGGATTCTCTTCAAGTTCCAAGTAGTGATGATTTTTTTCTTATTTAGGTACATTTTTTTTTTCACTACTGGGAAAATTAGGAGAATTCCGATGAACATTCTTACGAATAAAATAAACATTGTGTAGAGTACTTCGGAGGTGAATGCCGATCTATCCTGCCAACTAAATGGTGCTAAAAGCGTAAATTGGACTTGTTCTTACAACTACTTAATTATCAGCATTAATAAATAATGCTGATTCTATTGGAACTAAAAAAAAAATATTTGGAGTTAGGACCTTTTAGCGTCTCACGGCAAAACAGGCCCATGCTACGGACAACTCAGACTTCGAAGTCGAATAGTATTTAAAATGCCCAATGAAAAAAAAAATGCTACACCCTTGTTCAGCGCAAAAAATAGAATGAAATCGTAATAGAAGGAAAAAGAAAATTAAAGTTAGAATAACTGAAGCATGGGATGGGCATTAATAAAATGTCCAATCTGCGCGAAAGAAGGGTTATTGCAAGAAAACAGCTGGTTGCTGTCACTACAGAATAACCCACCAAAATTCCACATTCGTCCCACTGACGGATGAGAGGAAAGGACGTTTTTCATTTAACCACAGAATGGAATAATTTCTTCTATACAAAGATCATGCAGCTCATATTTAAACACAATTTTGTCGAAATCAGTAATGCATGCATCCCACAACAGTGCCAACTTTTACCATGTATATGGTAAGAAACCAGCCCTATAATAATATAAATCATCCGAAATGATGGCCGATATTAATTGTTGAATATATATATACAAAAACTCTTTTGAAAAAAACCTTGGAGTCTAGGTCTCCAATTAATTCTAAATATATCTAACTGCTGCATTAAAATTGCCATTTTTTTGAGAAAAACCTGCATGCAAAATAAAAAAAAAAAAAATCGGGCAGAGGTTATTTCTGCCACAAACCTGCGTGATTTAAAAGGCGTAGAATTACTTAGAAGTGCTTATTTTTGAGCGAAATAACTTACAACGACACGCAGCGGATGAATAATCTCTTATCACCGCTCGGTGAGCTGTGAACGGTGACGTCACCAACTGACACGCAAATTTGTCCAACTTTACTACCTTACTGTACTTCCACCTTAAGTCCAACTCCAAAAATCTTCTTATAATTTCTAATGGCACATTTCCTCTGGTAAATGATACCAATTCATGTTTTCTAACATTTATAGAAAAGGAGCTATGAGCGCATGAAAATAACACCAAAAGCGGCCGAAAATTATTCTGTCCTAACACCCCGAATGGAGGAGCGTGATACTAGGTTTGAAAAATTATTTTAGTTTGCTGCCTCATATCATCTAGATTTTTTAAAAGTAGACTCGTGGAGTTAAATCATCTGGCAAAAAACTGAAGACCTACAATCGAATTTCCATTCATAAAAACTCTTTAAAAAAAAAAATGCATAAATCCGGATTGGGGACACCGCACAGCTGTTGGCCAATTGGGGGCCTAGGCAGGAACCGGAGCAGCGATAATTACTGAACCGTGGAGAGCAGACTTTGTTCATTGGGGCAATTTACATGAGTAACTGACAGATAGCCTGGGGACCGAACCCAGGGGCACTCGTTACCCCCATCCACTCTTCCTTTTGAATCTCAATCGCTCCGGTAACGAGATCAACATGGCCCTTGTTATGGAGATGGCGCTTCGTCGCTCAGGTCCCAATTGTGTTCCAACCGAAGAGAATATTGATTACTAAACACTAAACAAATTTATTTTAATAATAAAAATTTGGAAGAAAATTAAATTACAATCAATTATAGGATGTGAAAATTGCAATTCTTCCTTATTGTGGCCGAATTCAAAACTCGCGCATTATCAAAACCAACGCTTCGGAGTTTCACCCCATCATCAAGATTTAATTTTATTTTTTACAACATTATACTGTAGCATCTCTATCAGTTTTTCGCTGAACAATCCTCTAATTCTCTCATATGGTTAAGAGAGTGCAAACCCCGAAACGTTGGTGGTGCTTCTGTACGTATGAGTTTTGAATAAAACGACAATATGGAAGACTTGGAATTTTCACAGCCTATTATTGATTGGTGGAAAAAATCAACCACAGAAGTTAAAAATTATACAAAATGGACCCATAGAATCGATTGCGGATCTCGATTAAAACTTCTTGTAAATAGAATATGGCATGAGGAGAATGATACCATTGGAAATAAAGAGTGTTTTTATTTAAAACTTGAGATAAGTCTTGAATTTTTTTTTCTATTTAAAGCACATAATAAAATTGTAGCATGTTTCCTCTGTTAAATATTGCTATATTTTTAAAAAAAATATGTTTTTTATTCTCCTTATCAAAAAGGTAAGGAACCTATTATAATCGGGTCAAATTTTATATGAGCAGTTATCAACAGTTCTATGCAGTTCAGAGCCACCTGAATTCGAAAATAGCATTTTCGCCGAATGTAAGTGTTTCTGTGTCACAATTATCTCTTGAACGGGAGGACCGACTTTGTTTTGTTTTTTTGTAGGATATATACCTTCAAGGCTTATGTACCAAAACGGACACGCTATGCGCGTAACAGCGCCTGCGTAAGATCCGAAAACGCATTTTTCTATAGACTGTAAAATTTTCTAAAATGCGGATTTTGATTAAACAAATTGCTTAAAATCTTCTTCTTAAAGCCCTTAACTTTTCGAAAAAGCAGAAAAAAAAGTTATGAAGAAATGAAAACTTTATATATTATATTTAAGCGCATAACTCAAAAGATACTCTTATATATTTTATTATAAATTATGTATATAATCATTCGAAAGGAGCTATAATACTCTACAAAAAAATCATCAAAATCGGACCAGCATTAGCAAAGATACCGCTTAGATATTGTACAATCATGCTGTATTAAAAGAACTTTCTGCATGTTTCCATGGAAACCGTTTAGTTCCTCTAATAATTAAAAAAATATCTATTTCCTGGAACATTATAAATATTCATATAAAAAACACGAAATTTGAAAAAAAAATTATATCGGCTCATTATTTTAGTGAAGGTATAACAAATAATTATTGCACTATATAGAACTCAAAGCGGTATGGAAAGCCGTGTTATTGGACACATCAGATATATATATATATATATATATATATATATATATATATATATATATATATATATATATATATATTGTTAACAGTTAATAATTTGAATGTATGGTGGACTTAAAAGCAGTAAAATAAATTTTACTTTTCGGAGGCTAAAAAAGAAGAGAAAAAATAAACTATTAAAAATTATTTTGGGGAATTTAGGCGCTCCCCTTTAAGTGGCGCTCTTCGCCCTACCCTAGCTACGACTAATATTGCAATTTCAAAAAACTTTTTTGAACCTTAGTAGTGCTGTGGTACATGTCCTAGCCTCCGGCCTATTCTTGTAATAACTGAAATGAACTCGACAAAAAGTTTTAGCTCCATATTGATAAGACAGCATATATTGCACATTTGCTCAAGAACAAATTAACCAAAGCAATAATACAATTAATCTAGAAAATATCATGTGGTCAAGAGATATCATCATGTGATGGGTAGGATTTAGGCAGCTTGAAAATACACATATTGATAAGTGTATGTATATATATTTATACATTTGTATATACATTTTCTTCACTCCTCTAAACTAGCAGATAGGCGAAAAAGGACCTTTGGAACAGTAAAGTGAATAAATTAAATGATAGTTGGCAAACAAGTTACCATATTTGCCCTTCCTTAGCTGGGCGAAATAAATAATCCTGTTTCGTCTTGTAGAATATGGTAAAACTTCTTGATGTAGGTCACGAAAGGCTCTTCGTACTTTAAATTTCTAATGAGGAAATGCTTTCAGCTTGATATGCTCCATCAAGAGCACAAAGACCACATCTTCTACATTTTTCGCAAATTATTAGACACCGTCTTGAAAACTTCAGAAATGGCTATTTTTTTCATCAAGAGTTGTAAGAAAATTTTGCTTGGAATAAATACTCTTCTTTTCCAAATAGAAATAAATAACTCATAAAAGAAGAAGACAATGTCATAATAGAAATCAATATTCGTAACAATCTCTGTTCATGGATAAATTATTATTGAATACGCTAAAGAGTAATCTTTCCGCGTAATATAAGATAAAACTTTAAGGAAATGTTCTGCACACTTATGTATAGTTAAATCTAACAACATAAAGCGAAAGATACAGAAAGCCGTGGACTTAAGGTCATAGAACTATAGAATCATAGAAAGCTCAAACTAGCGATTTATAAAACATTGATTACACAGGCCAACGATAAAAAAACTTTTTTACTGAAAATACCTTATTTTATTCCTATAGTTTTTAGGGTGCTGAATCCAACTATGATATTAAAAAAGCTGTATCACCCATAATTTTAACTATTAAAGCTGTTCAATTCTTTAAAAATCGCTTAATTTAATAAATTTAACTATAAAATGTGAAAAAATTGTAGGTGATACAGCTTTTTTAATATCACATTTGGATTCAGCACCCTAAAAACTATAGGAATAAGGTATTTTCAGTACAAAAGTTTTTTTAATAGTTCAACAAGCGACTCATCGTAGAAAAATCTACAAAAGAAGCTTCAAAGAAAAAAAGAGAAAGAAAGTATGGACCAATTCCAGTTGGCAAGTGAAACCTGTATTAGCACATTATATCACTGTTTTAAGTAGCCACTGTAAATACAAACCATGCTTATGACGTAACATAGTGTTTCATTAATTCCCCCGTATACCGTATAGGAGTTTAGATAGGGGTTTACACTATATAATACAAAGCATACTGCTGGAAAACTATGGGTGATGCAAAAAAAACTAAGGCCAGATTTAGATTCAGCACATGAAAATCTATAAAGATCAACTATTAAAGTTAAAAAAACAACTTATTTTTTTGTTGGCCTGTGTTATTAGACTCATACCAGATCTGAAAATTTCTGGAAAAGTTTCTAAGACGTATCCAGTAGAAATTCAAAACTCTTTTCTAAAACTGACGAAAAAAAAAAAAAAACGATTTTGAGGTTTTATACACCTGAACCTCCAAAATGTAAAACCTGTCTGGATAATTTTTTATGATGGTTTGGTTTCTCCATTTTCACCGGAGAAGCCAAAGCCATCATAAAAAGTCTACATATCGTCGTTATTACGGAAACGTGGAGTGTTTTTGCTGCCATCGGTGTGTTTTTACAACCAATGGTCCAATAATTCCTCAAATAGAGAAATAATAAATGCATGGTGGAAGATAAAAATAGGACTGTAGTTTTAGGTTCCAGAATTCCGGAATCTTGGGCAATATAAAAGCTGACCAAGCAGCCCAAGATTTGGTGAGAAAGAGAGAAGTAAGAGGAGTATCTAGTCAAGCTGGAAGATGTGACCTCGGAAGACTTGGTGCACCAATCAAAGAAAAAGTTACAAGGTAGATTAGGAGAAGAGTTGGAGACCAAGCTAGCAGAAGTAAAATCTGACTCTAGCAAACGGATCACAATCTCCAACGTCGAGTAGGGAAGAAATTATACTGGAAAAACTTAGGATTAGACAATGCCAATTTACTGCCAGGTTACTGCAAGATTTCTCGAAGCACCGACATATGAAAAGTGTGGTAATATCCCGGAATTAGTAAAACACTTGCTGCTAGAGTGCACCAAATTTGAACAAATTAGAAAAAATAGGATTATCAGCATTAAGAGAAATACTGATAAGCATAGAGATCATCTGTGAACCTCACAGTCATGCAAGAGTCATGCGTGTAAGCGGTGTCAAAATGTCCAATAATAATGAACGCATACATGGACGTAAGGACATCCATTCACTTAAAATTCTTGAAGAGCACTTATGTACTATAACAAAAAATACTAGCTTATTACAAAAGTCTTTGTGCATTAATTCATTACGGACATTAAAGTCTCCATTTCAATCCTCATTTAACACTGATGTAAACAATGCATATACCGTTATTTACTTTGATTAATCCTTTTTTTAATCATATATACCAACTGTCTTTACCTTTCCTTCAATTTTATAAATTTTACTGATAATGCTGGAAGAAAAACTTGTCATCCGTAGTCTTCTGAGGCACTACTGGAAAAAATACGAAGGTTGCGGCTGAGGAAATTTGTGCGGTGGAAGGTGAAAATGTGGTGCATCGTAAAGCAGTAGAGTTTTGGTTCAGGCGGTTCAATTCTGGGAACAACAGCCTTCAAGGCAATGCTTTGTGTTTGGTGGAATTATTAGGATGTTTTGCACTTTGATCCGGTTCCAGATGGCAGGGCTACTGACGTTTAGCTTTATTGTGAACAACTCGAAAGAGCATATAGAGTTTTAAAAGAGTGATGTTTCACCAATTAAAGTGATGTTTCACCAAGACAATGTTCCTGCCCATCGTTCACTCTTAATCGAAGAAAGATTCTCAGAAATAAAGGGTGTTAGCATCTCACCCCACCCTCCTTACAGCCCTGACATTGCACTGTTTGGCTTTTGTTATGGTCTTTTATGGCCAATGCCACATTTCTTTAAAAGGCTGACACTTCAAAAACAATAGGAATATCAAATCAGGATGTGAGGAGTTTTCCGCTTTGAAAACCAAAGACAACCAAATTCAACTTCTGGTAGAAAGATGGGTTAAAGTAATTGACAATTATGGACTAAATTTTGAAGAATAATTTTAATTCGTAGATTATATACTGAAATTTAAATAAAACTTATTATACGAACAAATACTTTTGTAACACACTAGTAAATTATCCCTTGACGTCAACGACCCTTTGGGGTGGAAGAGAAGAATTTTTCTTTTTAAATGTAAAAATAGTATAAATAATTAATAATGACTTTTAAGCACAAGATTAATTAATTTTTTCCCTAATTTAAAATTATACTTCCGATCAACTGATATAATACCTAACATTACGAAAAAGAAAACATTCATCGAAGAGAAAGAAGAGAGAAAAAGAAGCAGACAAAGGACGAAGTGAGATAAAAGAGAAGACGAGGATGGGTCCTCAGCTGGTTGTCAGGATTCTTAATCCATTTCCTCAATCCTGATTCACCTGCACCTTCTGCTCCACCACCATCTTATTTCTTCGCCAGGGTCCTCTCTTTGGAATTAACAACGAATCGAACATTAAAGAGCATAAAAAAATTGTACCTATAAACATCCTCAAGTTTGAACTATAATTCATAAAAGGCCTTCAGAGATAATGAATTATGTTTCAAAAATACCATTGAATTCATTAGGCCCATTGAATTATTATATATAATTTTAATTTGATTTTATATATTTATTATAAACTATAATGAATTAACTTCTATTTAATTTTAAATTTATATTATATTCAACTAATTAATAATTACCAGAAAGTTAATTAATTAAATCAGTGTGTGTAGTTATGAAGACAATAATACCTAAGCGGAAACAGTTTTTTGCCCTGAAAAGCTACGACTGCCATTTAGTATGATTATTTAATAAAATATTTTTGTTGCAAATTGAATAATCAATAGTTGACCGTAAAATTATATGAAAGAATGAGATGGTCAGGGAAGCGGTAAAAAAAAAAAAAAAAAAAAAAAAAAAAAAAGGGATCACAAATAGTAAAAAACTATTTTTAGGAACCGACGTTTCGACCCACTTTGCAGATCTTTTCAGGGATGAAGAAACAAGATACAAAAATCAAAATAAAACAAAGGTATGTGCAGTGAATGAATTAAAATTAAAACTGATAGAGTAATAACAACAACTAAAAATAAATTAGTTAATATTGATATATTAAGCTGATTGTTAATAAAACTGGATATAATAATACTAATAACAGATAAACTAAACGATAAATAACAATAACTAAAAAATTAATAACTCTATTAAATAAGGGAATACAAAACAAGGGGAATAAACAGACGGTTCCTAATAAATATTTTTTTACTATTTGTTATCCATATTTTTTTTTTTTTAACCATCTCCCGGACCACCTTATTTCTTCATATTTTTGATTGAGCTTCATCGTCTTCCTAGCAATAATAGATTTAATTTCTTTCAGGGACATCATATTCCTAGACTAAGCAAATTTGAACCATTTAATTAACGTTTATTTCAATATATTTTTAATACTATAATATTTTTGTTTTTCTAAAATATTTAATACTCGGCAATAGATTAAGCGAAACCCAAGACTTCACAAGCTCTAGACTCAGAAACCGGTTCTTAGTTTATTAAAAATACCTCCACAAAATTTTATTTTGAGCCTTAAAAATTGATTTTCAGAAAAATGTTGGTCGCGAATACATGAAATTTCGGTGAAAATGTGTTTTATGAGAAAAACAAAAAGTGAAAGGTGATAAATTATTTTATATAAAAGTTATATTTAATTCTATTAAAATTGAAAGGTTTCATTGAAGTTTAATAGGGCATGGTTAATGTAAAAAAAAAAATACTCTTAAATAAAATAAAATCCATTATAAATATTTTACTATAGTTAGAAAAATTTATATTTTCTATTTGAAAATTGCTTATTACTGTCGTAATGAAACAACTTAAGTAATTTATTAAATTAGTTAACATATATTTTTTTAAATAAATAATAAAGGTAATAATTAATATGAAACAGAAATTATCATCTTTATTATTATTGAATATATCATGTATAATTAGATATTGTTTTAATTATAAAAATAAGTTAAAATTTAATTTTTTTTTTTACCTGTCCCCATTTTTGCTTTCTCCTGATCAATTTTTCGCAAATAGCTAATTTCTTGTCTTTGATCCTTCTTCTGTATCTTGGATACATTTTAAGGTAGGATTGATATGCCTAAATATTATTGATATTATATAAAAATGTCATCAGACCTGTGACGGGGCTCACTTGTGTTTGCGAAAGTACCTTATAATTACGCCTTAATTATAACTTAATGTATTTTATCTATTAGATGCTACAGCATCTTGCCATCGTTTCGG
Source organism: Rhaphigaster nebulosa (assembly GCA_948150685.1). Classification (NCBI taxonomy): domain Eukaryota; kingdom Metazoa; phylum Arthropoda; class Insecta; order Hemiptera; family Pentatomidae; genus Rhaphigaster; species Rhaphigaster nebulosa. Next base: position 152,398,683 of record OX411309.1, read on the forward strand.
AGCTGGTGGAGGTACGATGCTATCAAATGGCGGATTGCGGACATGAGTTAACGAATCGAAAAACTTGACATGGCGTCGCGTTAGGAATTGCTTCACTGTCGGTATTTTTAGAGTGCTATGAATAAAAATTTAAATATTCAATTTATTTATATTTAAAAAAAAAATTAATACTTTTAAATTCAGAGGGAGAGAGAAACGATTATTAAAATATGTTTCAGGTTGCTATGCACAGCATACTATTTGTAATAATAAAAATAAATAATTTTTTTTTTAAATCAAGCCCCTTTTGAGATAAGCTAACATATGAAATTCAGCATAAACTGCCTGCATGCACATACCTATACGAAATAGCCGTTCAAGATGCATGATGCAATTTACACCTTAAAGAATAAAATAAAACGTAAATTTTACACGAAAGGGTATGAAATCACAAACAACGATGAAACAAATTATTTAAAAAAAAAGAAGGAATAAATATAACAAACTCGAGAAACCAGAACTACAAGGGTTGGTTGACTCTTCTTGATCTTCTTGGAACACTAGAAGACGTTCCAACTCCTCAGTTGTTGGTCAGTTTGTCGAAGTCTAGACAGTTAATGAAGTTAGTAAAGTCATCTTCAAAGTTGTTCAAGTTGTACTCGGTCAACTTTTGAAATGACTCCTATAATTAATTTGGACTCCTGTTTGCCCAATAAAAGGAAACATCATCTAATGAAAGTAAGAGAGCTTCATGAAGTTCTTGTCCCTACTACTTCCCGCTAAGTACACCTGCGGTATAGTCTGCCTGTATTCTTAGTATCAAATAACAGTTATCACTAGATGGTTACCCGCCCTTCCTACAGGAATAACAACACTCAACACAAGTGTTCCCGAAGGAGAGCAGGACACCAGGAGAGCTTGTATCATTTAAATGACCATTCTTGCTTTTTGTATTTTTATTCAGTAAAATATTGATTTTTTGTTTAATCTAAATATTAATAAATAATTTATAAATTATGAAATATTATATTATAATTATATAATAATATATATTATGATTCATGCGTTTATACATAACATGTTACGCTTTAGAAAGCAATACGCAAAATGTTTTTAAATATGGTTTTACCTGAGAACCTCCATGATAAACTATGTTGGTTATTCGTTCTTCTGGGCATTGAGAACCTAACTATTGGATCCGAACATGATAGTTTGAACAAAAGCATCTTGATTACTATATGATATCTCAGAAACTAACAGTAAAACAGATATTGGTGCTCAAAATAAAGCTAATTAAATTCACTTTCAGTAGTTTATAATGATCTTCTTCGTAGGAATAGTAGTTTCCATAAAAATTGCCCAAATAAAGTTACAATATGGAAATTTATTATTTTTCAAAAAAAAAAAAAAAATGCTGCTTAGGGATTGATAAATTATTTGCCACTTCTATAATTTTGTAAATATTGAAAACTAGTTTACAAATGTTATACATTCATCTTCAGTGCTAAAAACACTCAAAAATTCAAAAATAAGTAATTCAAAATACAGTTTGGTATTATCATACATTGTTGGGGAAAGCGATGTTATAAAACAAACATATGTCTCGACCCCGTTTCTACTAACGCCGGTCTTTGAGCACAAAAAAAATAAATGAATAATGTTGAAAAAAATAGTTGAAAAACAGTAAAATAAATTAATTTTAATTTTGAAACGAGAAATTACATAACAGTATAAAAACTAAACTCATTAATATAAACAAAAGGTGTCTTACAGCTATACATAAATTAAAATATTTATCCTTGAAAATCCTATTACTAATACAAAAAAAGAAGAGAAAAGGGTAATTTGAAACTAACTAGTTTTGAAAAATAAACTGTTTTGGCATTATAATATATTAAAATGTAAGTAATAAAATTAAACAGATATATCTCTATAACAATCTATAAACAAAATTAATTTTCCATTAAATCGCTTTTTTTTTTGTTCAGTGAGAAATATTGGTCACTAAAAGAAACTAATAACCTATTTCACTTAATAGTTTATTAGATTCACGGATCTCTTCAGGTTAATTAAGTTTGGTACCAGCAATGTATGAATGGCGACGAAAAAAAAGTCTGTTACCTCGATAATCGTATGAATGGTGTATTTGAGACGAAGGCTTTATTTCTAACTTCCAATGGCGAGAAGAATAGCTGGCAGCAGGTAGCGTCGATAGTCGGGCACTATGACAATCTCCAATAAAAAAAAATGACGCTCGATGTGTGACAAAATAGTAATAGCTACACAGTTATCTCTCGATAGTTTCTAAATAATATCTGTATCGATGAAACAAATACAATATAAACTTACTTTTTCTCGTTTCAAAAAAAACAAAAAAAAAAAAAAAACTTTCTATTCTGAAATTAAAATATTAGAAAGTAACGGAACAAAAACCAACTATAGATCACGGCTTGAACATACATATTAAATTAAATGTAATATAAATTAGTATTATAAAACATTTATGAATTATTAATTTAATTAAGACAAGAAATCAAATACATGTTGGTACTCACCAAGGTTTAACTTAATATGTATAATGTGCTTATTTCTGAATTTTTGTGTGCTTTTAGAACTGAAGATGAATGTATAACATTCGAAACTAGTTTTCAATAAAAACAAAATTATAGAAGTGGCAAATAATTTATCAATCCCTAATTAGACTGATCCTTCTATACCATCATGTGGATGTCAACTAAAAATGCTGCTGTTTTAAAAGACTGTATCTCGGATACTACTAAACGTACAAAACTGTTTAGCAATTAGGAAGTTTTGCAGATTTACTCTATTTTATATAAGTTTTGAATAATCCTTTTCGAGCAAACGAATACTTTACAATTTTTTCTTCTATAAAATAAGCTTCCGGTCTTCAACCGAATGCAAATTTAGATTTTTAATGCCAATTCAAACCCAAACAACATATAAAAAAATCAGAACTACTTGATATTTTGCGTTTTGAAAGTTCTTCATTTCCTGGACTATGGCCAAAATGTTCGAATACAAGCAGATAAAAATTTATGTATTGATTTAATATTTCTACTGTTTTAAATTCTTTATTATACAAATAACACAATTTATTACTTATGAATTTTTACATAGCTTAATATGCAAGGTTTCTGAGTAAAAAAAAATGGAAGATTATGGTCTTTTTCAAGTTTTATTATATTCAATGATAATAGTTGAATTTAGCGATCGGATTGTTAGATAAAGTAATCAAATAAATGTATTATATAGGCTTTTAGATAAAATCTCCTGATTGTTAAGCTTCCATTTTGGAACAGATGTGGCGAAGGGGGCGAGCCCTAGTTTGGAGTCTGTTTGGATAGGAGCAATATGAACATCTGAATATGGAGAGGGTGTTCCAGAGGGCGGACAGGACGCAGGCCTAGCACCCTCTACTGTTTGCGATATGTCGCTAACAAACAACTCTAATTATCCTCTTACAATTAGTATTATCTCAGGGCAAACATTTCAGCTAAACTCAGAGGCACTGATACTTTAGAATTCCATTTATCTGAAGATAAGCCAGAGTATATTACAGTTGAAGCACACAAGTAGAGAATCTCTCACAGAAATAGATAGGGCTATAATTAAAATAAAAAAAAATATAATTATGGTGAGAGTACGGTCGACCGTGGTAAATAAATGTAGAAAAAGCTTGGTCGGTGGTGCGATAAAAAAAACTCATTATATTGTTTGACAACGTTTCGGCCAAAGTTTTAGCCCTGATGACTAACAACTCGAAATATTTCCCACTTCAGATTTAAGAAACACATTATTTATTTTTACAACTCAAACAAATCTGTTCAAGCCAAAATTAAAAAAAAAAAAGTATTAACTCTATTAGAGGAAAATAAACTTGTATTACTCATATTGAAAAAAAAAAATCAACGTAAACAGCAGAGTTCCGTCAATAAAGTCGTACTTTCACTAAAATACAAAATATTACAATTACGGAGCACGGAAAAAAAAAGTTGAGGTTCCCAGGAGGGTCTTCCTGTATTTATATAATATATAAACATAACATAATATAAATTAAAAATATAATATAATTTTTATGATTGATTGAATACTTAAAAACCAGGCATAAACAATATAAAATAATAAACGAACATAATCCAAAGCATAACCATTTTGTAATAAGAAATATAACTATAAAAATATAGGTGAAAGTAAAATAGGATTATTTATTTAATTATAATTGAATTCTGAAACAAAAAACTATCTGAATTTTAATGAATGTTTTATGAACAAACATAGTTTAAACCATACTGGGCCAATACCCGCAACCTTTTTTTTGTAATTTTTTATATTGTTAATGTTTTTCATACTATTTGGCGTTCTCGTGAAGGTAGGTAAATGCTAAAGCTCTCAAAGCGTACTGAATTCAAACTAATATTACGTTCAAAGGTTGGGTGATTCAAAAGGAGCAAATTTCTGAATCATGCATAGTTTTGGGTTTCCAAAAAAAAAAATTCAAATTTACATTTCCAATTCTCAAGTATAAATGAAGAAATAGTTATGCAGCGATTAAAATTTAGGTTGGGTAAAGAAGGAATCACCAAAAAGATTAAGGGAAGGATTTTCTTCGGCCTAACCTGGAATATTAAAAGGCTTGCACGAGGTCCTTTGCAGGCAACGATTGATCCCCGTATCAGTGTTGAACCTCCGGGATCTTTTAGTCTTACTACTATAATTATTATTATTGATGTAAATCTTTTGCTTTACATTGATTATTATATTAATAATGTTTTATTAAAGAGGTAGGCTAGACTAATAGACAAGACGACACAAACACACGAAGCGGCTAATTGAGCCTGTTCACTTTGACTCCTCTCCACAGCCCCTCCCCTCCCCCCTGCCTTTATTGAATTAGCCTCCGACTGCGGTAATCGTTTTCGAAGGCTTTAGCGAAGGCCTTGTCAAAGTAACCTACTTGGTCCCTATATTGCTCGTGTCACCTCCTCCCCTCCACTCCTTAAGGCTTGTAATTTCATTCCTCACTATGAATAATTCATAGAAATTACATCCAAGAGACCTATTGCCGTTATAACTAATGAAAACAGAAGAGAAAAGTAGGCGCTAGCTAACTTTTAGCGCAACATTTAGGGATATCGTTTACTCCTCATACTCGCCTTTAATTAGCCGAAGTGTCAGAATATGTGAACAAAGACACAGTTTATGTATCAATATAACATACGCAACGCATAACAACCTGCTACTGCCACAACAAGCGCGGAATCATCCTTAAAATTACTCTGAAAGCTGACCGATCTAAAACATTTATATTCACAACTAAAAACACGCTTTATTAATATTCCTAAAGTCCTAAAATCGAATCTTGTCGGTTAACAGTTTTAGTAGTAAAGAGTAATATACAGGATCTTTTCAAATATAGTTTCTAATTAGAGAGAAAAATCATAATTGATCCTCAAAATTTAAAACAATTATTTTTTAAATGATTTCTATTTTAAAAAACCTCTTATGTAGACAACATATGACTTCCTTGTACGCCTATTAAACGATAAATCGGTGGCTCAAAAAGTGATCCTGAATTTGGTTACTAGTTTTCGAAGATTGCAGTATCTCAAATTATCTCAAAAAAACGATACTCGGCGTCGCGACATCCATCTGTTGACACACATACATACCCTTATTTCTGGAAGCCTCATTCCGTAATTATATGTCGTTTTCTTTCAGTAGGTAACTAGTTCCCTAGAGATTTCTTTGTGTTCCCTGACTACATTAGAAGTGTCTATGTCACTAGATAAAGCATTGGAAATCGACAGTTTCAACATTTTAAGCGGAAGAACCCACTTAACTTATACCTTATTCTCCTGCTGCAGACTTGTTCATCTCACAAATGGGGAGGAAAACCAGTATTTTACACTCAATTTTAACACTTAAAACAAGTATTAAAAATGTTTAATTGGATTGGAAACCAAATTGCGTTTGTAACCTTTATTACCGAAACATATGATGTATGTATTTAATTTAAATATAATTTTTGATGCAAGTTTATTATGACCTTCAAGTAAAGTACCCTTTTCGGTTCAATAATTTTAACCAAAATATAGTAAATACATTCATAATGATATAAAAGTCTTAATTACCAAATTTGAGATGTCTTACATTATACTTTAATATAATTTTTGATGAAAACCTAATATGGCCTTTAAGTAAAGTAACACTTCCGCTTTGCCAATGTTAACCAAAATTTATTATATTATTTATATTAATATTTAAGCCTTATATACCTAATTAAAGAAGTTTTAATATAATTGAGGTTATTTTAATATAATTTTTGATGAAAATCAATAATGACCTTCAAATAAAGTATCACTTCCGGTAATCATGCAGAGACCAAAAAGGGAGGCTCACGACTAGATTATACAGCAATCCCAAATACAAAATTTTAACTTTCTAAGGCTAATCATTTTTTAGTTATGCGAGATATGAACGCACGTAAGAACGTACGTACAGACGTCACGATGAAACTAATCAAAATGAATATTTCCGTTGAAATTCAGAAAACCGAAAATTATCTTGTAATTGAAATAACTTATAAAACATCCATATTTTATAACTACATTTTAAATGATGTTTTGTAGTAAGTAAACCATAAAATAAAAAATCTTTCTTTGTGTACATGTTTCAATATAGATTTTTAATAATAATTAAATTAAAAATATTATTGATAAAAAATAAGTAGGTATGTTTTAGTTTCAAATTAAAATACAATTTACTGTAATAACCAACTTTGCAATATCTCAAATTTAACGTATTTTATAATATAGCATTCTTAGTTCATGCTTAAAAATTTGCAAAATTGAAAAGGTAATTTAGACCAAACAACCATTTCTCAATGGTTTTATACATTATATTTAGATTCAGAATAAAATACAAATTATGTTAAAAAGCGTTTTTGAAACTTATGGAATGTAATGTTGTTTAATGAAACAATAGAAAAAATGTAACAACATGCATTATTTTACATTAAAAAACTTACTGTAAAAAGTTCCAATATGGCCTTCTTTCTTGAAGTTCACTTATCCGCCTTGTTCATTAAAACAGGCAGATTTCGATACGAAACTAAATAAAACAATAACCGAGCAATGAAGAAACTTAACGAAATGAAAATTAAAATAAGTATAACACTTATAGGCATATTTAAAATAAAAATACACACTGATCCGAACCCGACCTGACTGAAATAAATCATAAAGTGATCTGTATTGTCGCTAGCTGTATAGAGACGATAACTTGATTAGAGGGAATGCTGGAATCTGATTGGTCGAGAGCCTCCTTACCGCCATCTATAGGATAGTCCGTTTTTATTAAAACTGTGAATATCAAGATATCCCTTTTGTAACGGCTAAAACTGTCACTTCTGCTACAGAGCTATTTTATTGTTATTAATACCATCGTTTTGATTGCTTTTATTATGTCTTTTAATTAAACAAATTATTAAAATGCATGCAAGCCCGCCGAGTTGACTAAAAACAATCTATAAAGTTAAAAAGTTTATTGAACCTATAAATACAAATAAAAAAATCATTTCAATCTATAATAAATAATATAAAGTACCTTTATTATAATCTGATAATCAGAATAATAGGGCTCTTGTAAATGTGTAACTACTTTTATTATAATTTTATTTTTACTTTTAAAATATTAAATTTAAAATGACTAGCATGTTGTTTATTTCAGGTGATAATTCAAAGTTATTTAGAGAATAAATTTTCTGATCTGGAAGTTCTCCATATTTTGAAGTCCCACAGGCCCCACTCAGTTAAAGAAGGTCTTGCTGACAATGTGGTCTAATTTATAAATATATATATATATATATATATATATATATATATATATATATATATATATATATATATATATATATATATAAAGTGAGGATATAGAATCATTTAAAAGGCCTGCAATTGTTATGTAGCTGGATTAAACTATTATTCGAATAAAGCAATCATACGAACAAGATATAAAATATCGAATCGAATAACGAAGCGTAGTAAAAAGACCATCTGGCATTACATTAGGATCTCACAAGTTTCTCTAAGGGCTCTTAAAGTTTCACTATTTCTTTCGGGGTATGAACATTTTTCTTCTCTCTTTATCAAATATAGGCGACCATTCTGTAACCGAATTAACAAAAAATGTCAAGATAAATTTGAAAAAGGATTAATTAATGTAGAGTAATTCCATTAAAAGACAGGTATCTTTTGCTTATAAAAGGATCATTTTTCAAAATAAAAACAATTTTACACAGTTCATAAATAATTATTAACAAATACCTACTACAACTTATCTTAAATTATTAAGAAGGCATTGAATTATTACATTCTCGTTTGATTCTCCGAGCTAAAATGACTATTCAAACCTAAGCTGAATAATGGAAAAAAAAAATCATTTTTTTTTTTTTATCTTCCGAGGGTTCAGGAAGTGGAAAGGTTCCAACAAATATATAAAATTAATTAAAATCGAGCATGTGAGATAAATTTTGCAAACAAAATTTTCAGAGATACACATTTACTTTTTTTTTTTCTAATATTTATTTTATTTTTAATAAATGGAATTTGTAAATACCTCAAGCCTTCAGATTTAATTAAAATATCTTAATTTTAACGCCATACTGCTTTTTTTGGGAGATTTTCCTAATTTAACGTAACATTCTTGACAGACTGGGATTGCAAATTTTATAAATGGCTAACAATCTGGCTTGGGATTTTCATATTATACTAGCTGAGTAAGAATAATACAGAGCACTAGGAAACTAAATTGAATTAATGTTGAAAACATTACATTTAAAGTAAATTATTAGTGCAACACTCATCAACATGAATTAAAATACTTAAAGTATAATTCTGGTTACACTGAAAAGTTCAAACTTTGGGGAAAAACCCACAGGCTGTTAACTGTAAACAAAATGGCTGCTGTTTACTAACCTGACAAAACAAAGATATCCATAAATTCCTTTCAAACACAGATAAAACTCCAGATGTAAGACCCATCGCAGATTTTACTTTTCCTTATAAAGTTTCTATTTACGAAGTGATGTTACAGCAACTTTTTCGTCAAAATCGACTAACCGGTAGTTGCCACTTTATATAATCGATTTTACAGTTTTTTACAATTTTCTCGAAAACGGCTCCAACAATTTTGATGAAACTTGCCTAATGTCTTCTCCTTAAAGGCCTTTAACTTTTCATTTATGTAGTATACAAATGAAAAAATTAAGAGAAAAAGTTATGACCAAAAGAATATTTTATTTGCGCTAAACTTAAAAGGCATGCAATATAAAGTAAATTATGTATATAATTGTATAAAAGAGTATTAAATTATCTAAAAAAACAAAAAATGAATCATCAAAATCGGACCAGTAATGGCAAAGATACAGCGTATTTTATGAGAATTGTTGTACTAAAATTGTTTAAAATACTGTTTTATTGTACTTAAGTGGGAGAAGATGCTGCTGAGTTTATTTCAAATATTGTTTATGTGGAATCTTTAAAATTAAATTAAAAAGATAATTATTATAGGATGGTAAGAGAAAGTTGTATGATGCGCGCACCGCACCAGATTTTTTAGGATAGTACTACAGTTTGAGAACATTGTAAATACAATTTTTATGCCATATTACACTATTTTATTACTTTTCCTATGAGCACATAATTGCAATATTAATCCTCAAATAAATTTATTTATTTAATCTGGAGTATTTAAAGATGTCTCAGCATGGTTAATGACAGGAAATAAACATATCTTCAACAAAATTTATATATATATATATATATATATATATATATATATATATATATATATATATATTTTAATGTTTTGTTTGAATGTCAGAATTTAGTTATTTAGTATTAATTTGATATAATTAATTTTTCTTTATGAATAGAATTTCGAATCATCTCCAAAGTGAAACCGTTGGACTGCAATGCTCTGCATACACTGAGCCGATGTTGCCAACTCGGGCGGATTAATAAGAATGTTCTTACCAGACCTCGTTCCGTATGGAACGGATCAATTATGTAACATGCTGTAAACATTAAATTATAGAAGGAGCGAGTCACAAAGAATTGAGTACTGAATATTAGAACAGACATCCGCATCGTAGCAACATGCCAGCAGGAATAATCTCGATCTAAAATGTTTCACAAAATACAACAGCCGAATCAAGTAACATTATTAAACAAATGGCGAATATAACTTGAGAAGTGGTTACTATTAAGGGACAGAGGAAAATCGAAGACTGGATCTATAGCCTACAGCTTACGATCGTAGCTAAGGACTCAGGATCGATTCTGGCAGGGGCAATTTGTTTCATCCTTATCTTCTAATGGTTTATCAGCGCTAATAGGGGACTCTCCAGTTTGTAACCATTGCTTTTTTATTCAAAATAACCATTTCCCTTCCTTTAAGCTCTTTTTATGTCTTCCCGATTGAAGTGGTAAAACGGTATAAAGCTCATTCATTATATATAACCAGTTCCATCTTTAAAAAAAAAGAGTTATTTTCAAAGTTTGAAAGTACTTTTTAGAAACTTGAAGCATAAAAAAATGCAGATGTATTAGTAACGCAAAAGTGTGTTCAGATTTCAGACGTTTCAATGATTAACATTTCTTTATGACAATCTTGTTTATTAATTTAAATAATGAAACTTTTTAATCGACCACGAATTTTTAATTGGTTGAAAATCCTTCCCCCTCCCTTTAAATTCGAGGTTTTACGCTTAAAGATATGTAGAATCCAGAAATTGCACAAAAAACAAATCCTCGTTTCGCCATCCGCCGTTTTTTTTTGTTATTTATTATAATAAAACTATGTTTTACTCAGCATATTACTGAATTTATGTTATATTATTTATTAGGACGTTAAATACGAAAAAATACATATCGCAAATTTGCTACAACAAGGTTATAAATCGAAAATCATGATTTTTGACATAATACCACAAAGACCAATGCTGCGATCTTTTAATTAAGAGTATTATGGACATTTCTGAGCTTTCAATTCCAAACGTGCCATTTTTTTACTTTTCCTTACTATACATGCAATATACCGAAAGGAAGAGTAGTATAGCGATCGTAAAAATTTTTTAATTCGAGTTTTCAACGGAAATATTCATTTTAATGTCCCCTGAGTCTAAATAACGAAGTCTCGCAAAAAAGTCTTCGTGTGTGTGTGTGTGTATGTGTGTGAACAGCCTAGCTCAAAAACGAAAAGTCGTACGAAACTCAAATTATGAATTTAAGATAGGTATATTCTTGGGATGTTATAGCAATTTTTCCGTCAAAATCTACTAACCGGAATTAGCTATTATATCATCGATTTTACACTTTATAACAATTTTCTTGTAAACGACTCTACAGATTTTTATGAATCATACCTAACCTTCTCCTTAAAGCCCTTCAACTTTTCATTTAAATGGTACATCACCGAGGAAATGCAGGAGAAAAAGTTATGATGAAAAGAGTACTTTATTTGCGCATAATTCAAAAAATAGATCATGTATGAAATCATTGGAAAGGTTATTAAATGGTCTAAAAAACAAAAAAAAAAAGGATTATCAAAATCTGACCTGGAAAAATGATCCTGAACAGAGGAAGGTTTTGCTGTAAAATAAGGAGAGAAAATTTGACTCCAACCAAGGTTTCTGCATGAATATGATTTTATATATGAAATATTTGTTTTCCCCTATACTTCAGGCGATATCCACCTATTGACACACACACACACACACACAAATAGGGAGAAAAACCAGTATTTTACACTAAATTTTAACACTTAAAACAAGTAATAAAAATGTTTAATTGGATTGGAAAACAAATTGCGTTTGTAACCTTTATTACCGAAACATATGATTTATGTATTTAATTTAAATATAATTTTTGATGCAAGCTTATTATGACCTTCAAGTAAAGTACCCTTTTCGGCTCACCAATTTTAACCTAAATATAGTAAATACATTCATATCGATATAAAAGTCCTATTTACTAAATTTGAGATGTTTTTCATTATATTTTAACATAATTTTTGATGAAAGTCTAATATGACCTTCAAGTAAAGTGCCGCTTCCGGTTTTCCAATTTAGACCAAAATTTAGTATGTTATTTAAATCAATATATAAGTTATAAATGCCAAATTGGAGAAATTTTGCAAAGTATTTTAATATAATTTTTGATGGAAATCAATTATGACCTACAAGTAAAGTACCACTTCCGGTGATTAAGCAGTGACCAAAAAGGGAGGTTCTCAACTAGATTTTACAACAATCCTAAATACAAAATTTCAACTTTCTACGGCTAACCGTTTTTGAGTTATGCGAGATACAAACGAACGTACGTACGTACAGACGCAACTCCTTGAGGCCTTCTGATACATCCTATCACCCTCACCTCAATTATATTATAATACCTACTACATTTACAATACCTCAACAGGTAAATGATGAGAGATGTTGTAGGGATAACCTTGATAACATATTGAAGTCATCAAAGCTTATAAGCACTAATTGTAGCTAAATTCTGCTAATTTCTATATAATGCATAAAAGAGTAAGATAAAATAATTCATATTTGACTGCATTTGTTGGTAAAATAATGTTATCTGTATTAATATATTATGTTAAGTTTTCAAAACTAATATGCACTAAAAAAGGTAATATGGATTAATATGTATTGAAAGATCTAATAAGGATTAATGTATGTTGAAGAGATATGTATAAAGAGAGGTTCATTAATATGTTTTAAAAGAATATTACCTCTTTTAAAACATATTAATGAACCTATATATTACAGAGATATCAGATCACATCCGCATGATGGAATAGAAGGATCAATCTAATTAGGGATTGATAAATTATTTGCCACTTCTATAATTATGTTTTTATTAAAAACTAGTTTCGAATGTTATACAATCATCTTCAGTTCTAAAAACACACAAAAATTCAAAAATAAGCAATTCAAAATACAGTTTGGTATTACTATACATATTAAATTAAATGTAATATAAATTAGTATTATATTATAAATACTAAATTATAAAATTAAAAATAAAAAATAAATTACAACTATAAAACAAAAAGTAAAAAAAAAAACTAAAATTTAATGTTTATGTTATAGCTTATGCTTGTTAATGCTCGGAAGCGACGAAATAGAACATAAATTGATTTCATCCCCTTTGGTTTGAATTAGTCACACAACTATAAAAGTTAGGTATTGATAAATTATTTGCCATTTCTATAAATTTGTTTTATTGAAAACTAGTTTCGAATGTTATACATTCATCCTCAGTTCAAGTTTCCTCAGTTTTCTGTTTGATATAATTCACTTAAACCTTGGTGAGTACCAACATGTATTTGATTTCTTGTCTTAATTAAATTCATAATTCATAAAGGTTTTATAACACTGATTTATATTAATCTAATTTAATATGTATAATAATACCAAACTGTATTTTGAATTGCTTATTTTCGAATTTTTTGTGTGTTTTTAGAACTGAGGATGAATGTATAACATTCGAAACTAGTTTTCAATAAAACAAATTTATAGAAGTGGAAAAAAAGTCATCAATCCCTAATCCCACTTGATCCCTAGATTGATCCTTCTATACCATCATGCGGATGTCAACCAAATATAAAAGTAATGAGTAACCCCAATATTAAATAGTCATCTCTTATTCGTTTCCATTTTATTCCAAGTTATTAATATTACCAAAAACTGCTTAAAAAAAAAAAAAACTAAACAGATTTTCAAAAAGAGAAAAGGGCAGTAAAAAATAAACACATCACTATATTTAAAATGGGCTTTATATAAATTAATGTCGAGGGGAATACATTTAAAAGAGCCCTGGTAGCCTTCCATTCCATTGGACGCGAAAAGAGTCGTATATTCCCAGCCAAGCCATTTCACCAACTACTAAACTAGAAACCTCCCTCTCCCATTTACAGCAAAACAGTCCTTTCTCGTTGTTTATTTTTCGTTATTTCCCCAAAAAATACTTGTGTAAAAATCGTATAGTAAAATGAAGTAAAATATTTACACCCCCAGCAAGGGAATACAAAATTCAAACATAAAACCTACCAATATCTCAGCCATTAAACTATAACACAGGCCAACAAAAAAAATTTTTTTTTGAAAACTTTTTTAACTTTAATAGTTGATCTTTATAGATTTTTATGTGCTGAATCTAAATCTGGCCTTAGTTTTTTTGTATCACCCATAGTTTTCCGAAGCAAAACAAACATCCTAACTTTTTAAACTTCTGTAACATGTTAGCTACAATAGAAACATACTCTGAGTTTTTTTCATTTTCCAAGAACTTTGTAACGACTTGCTTGAATGATACCCATGCTTCTTTCTCATTTAAGGTCATTGTGGATTCAAAGTTAACATCAAACATCATTTTTCTAATGTCAGGTCCGACAAAGACGCCTTCTTTTAGTTTAGCTTCTGAAAGGCGTGGAAACGTTTTGGCAGAGATACTTGAAATATAGTCCATCTTTAGCCTTTACAAATTGTTTCATGAGGCCTAAGACCGAAAGCTGTTCAATTCTTTAAAAATCACTTAAATTAATAAATTTAACAATAAAATGTGAAGAAATTGTGGGTGGTACAGCTTTTTTAATATCATGTTTGGATTCAGCACACTAAAAACTATAGGAATAAGGTATTTTCAGTACAAAGGTTTTTTCATCATTGGCCTGTGTAATTTATATTTTGATCAAACATCTTAAGTATCTATATCTCACCCATGAAACTAAAATTGATTATTTGATCAAACTTCTAAAGGTAGACTTTCGCTGGTGTTTCCACGGTTGTGGCTGGCAGTGCTTGCCAACCGCTACCAACAACTGTTACTGCTTGTATATTTCATTAGAACTGCTCACCGTAGCAGGCAACTAAACACTCTAGTTTAAAATATTAAATAAAACTGTTAGGCTTAAATTTAATAGTTTTCTTAATTTATATAGGACAGAAATGCATGTCATGGCGGAGTAATGATCTTATTTAATCAACATTTGTTATTTTGTCAGATTCAATAATAAGGCTAGGTAATATCTGTATTAAATGTTAGCCATTATATAGAGTGATGTCGTCTTGTAGAACTGTGAATAGAAAATGGAAGAATTGAAGGTATATATCTGGTTTTTTATTTATTATTATGGGCAATAATGGCTGTTATTCGTACAATAATTCCAGTAATAAATCAGATAATGTTTTATCATTACGTAATTAGTAAATCAGTAACGTAATTAAAAAAGAAATTCTGATTTTTCAATATTTGAATTTTATTTAAGATGAAAATTTCTTTCATCATTATAAATGTTAATTGCATTTATATTTGAATATATTTTATTAGAGAAATATCTTAGATCTAAAATTTAATGTATATAGTTATTACTTCAATCCTACCAAATTTAATGGCTATAGTTGTGTTTAAATTTTTAACAATATTACATTTAATTTTGTCTCAGTTGTCACTCTGGCCTGTAACAGTGCTAGAAGCCTTAAAAATGTATTCTGGTTATTAAAGATTTGCCATTTTAATAAATTCCTATTGTACACGTTAAAGAAAAATATATATATATTGTTAATACACAGTAAAATCTGTGAGAGAAGAAAAAAAAATTAATTTTGTCTCGCAATGACGAAAAAAAAAAAAAAGGTTGTATAGGGACTGTCGGAATCTTAGCGTTATCATAAAAATTCTTATTCGGCACGATAACAACCTACAACCGTCGAACTGCCGAACGACAGACTCCTTCTGGAGCGGTCAGGACAGTAGTAGAGGTGTGATCTAAACTAAACCTAAACTGCCGGGCAGTGCAACGAAATATGCCCCGTTTTAAGTAGTAAACTGCCAGCAGCCTCTGCATCCGCGAAACTCTACTTTAACGTGGCTATATCTGAGCCAGTGGCAAACGTAAGTGGGGAGAAAATCAAGGGGTTATAACCCCTCCTTTCCTCGAAATATATCATTTTCATACCCACTAACATAAGGTTTGTATTTTGAGTAATATTTATGAAATAAAATAACAAGTAACAAAAAACAAATCAATTGACCAAAAAATCTAAATAACAATGCATTAAAAATATTTATAATAAATTATTATTATGAGGTGATTAGTAGCCCTCCTCTTATCAAGGACAATAGTCGTCATTAAACTAAAATTAATTATTTGATCTAACATCAAATGCCATTTACCTAAAATTATTCTATTTTTTACACCAGATATCTCATTTTTACACCAGATATCTCATTTTTTACACCAGATATCTCATTTTTACACCAGATATCTCATTTTTTACACCAGATATCTCATTTTTACACCAGATATCTCATTTTTTACACCAGATATCTCATTATGGAAGTGTTTTCATTGTATATAGGTTGTTAAATAAAAATTCTCAACTTAAGGATGAATCCCGATTTTTCTAGAAGATCTCATTGATTTGATTTACATTGAAAAGCCAATTTTAGCGTTCCAAAAATCAATTTTCGAGAGATCAGGTATTTTTTAATTCCAATCAGAATTCATTAAAGGCGGAAACTTAAACAACATCTATTATAAATAAAATAATGAATAATAACAAAATTCTAATTAGTTTGTTTATATTCTAAACATCGGGAATTATTGTAGGGTGAGCAAAGATCTGAAAGCATAGATACCGCGCACATTTCGAACTGACGCGATAACTTTACAGTTCGAGTTATTATGGTCCATATTCTGGGTTGAACAGAACAGGCTTTGAAATGATAAGTTTCTTATTTCGCTAATACGGAAATTGACAAATCTTGGCATGCTTAAATACACCGCTAAATCGAGACCATAAATTTAGCGAAAAACAATTAATCACATTCTATGTAGTTAGTTCTAAATAGTTCCCGAGTTCTTATTTTATTAATTTTTTACTAATCGTTACTAGAAATAATTTAAATTATTATTGTACGTTACAAGCATAACCAGGGTAAATGTACATAACAATGTGATAATATGATAGGATTAATATTAAGTTATTGCGAACAACAATTCGTAATACGTTTACGCGTGGCGTGGCGTCGTATCGTGCTGCATTTATCATATGTATATGTGTGTGTATTTATGTAAATATATTCCGTGAATAATCTTAAATTGAAAAGGAATTTTTATCATTCATCGTTGGGTGCTTGGTATGTTAAGAAGGGCACTCATCTAGAATTCTTTCTTGTTAGGTAATTCTGAAGAGGCATTCATCTATTTTATATACAGGGGCCACTAGGCACGCCACTGCAAACGTGGCCTGGGTTGAAGAAAAACCTCTGAAATATTACTACTACTGAAAAATGTACTGCCTTTCTTTTCTAAGCTACATACTGGATTTCTCCTAATTAAGAATGAAAAAATAATAATATAATGAAATAAAAGTATAACAAAATTCTCGGTGCAATAAAAAACGATAGAAAAGCTATTGGAGTTATAAGGAAATGAGAATTTATGAGAAAAATTATTTTGGTAGACAATCATAGTTCGTTCCCTAATATTTGAATAATATGAGAATGCCGCTGATACGTCCAAATCAATCTAACTCATTCTCATTTAAATTAAATTATATTAAATTTACCTGCATTCTCACCTAGAATTTGTATGAGCTTTATCTTGTTTATTCGTGTATTAACTCGAATATATACATATACAAAATATGTATATTATTATTATTTCAATTATTATTATTTCAATATAGGATTTCCGAATTAATTGTAACCTGGGATAAAAATTAATTCTTATTTTTCTCTCTCCTTTAATAATAGTCATGATTTGATTTTTATATTTTAAATTTAAAAAAGCTAAGTTTTTCAAATATTTTTGATATTAGGGTCCATTAATAAGTTACCGAGGGAGCTGATTATGAAAAAAAAACATCGACTTTAAAATCGCGCGCTCACGTATCGATTTATTTTAATAATTCGGATATCATCATTTATGGAAACCAATCACAGGAGGATCACTAGATCCAGTATTTTTCTTTTGACTTTTTAAATACCCCTTCCTTTCCCATTCATCAATTCATAGTCAGTCAGATGTAATCGCTTAGCGAGGTAGTTCCGTAGTTTTAGGTTAAGTAAGTTCAAATGATTTAATTGGCGCCCGAACCGGGACCCGTTATAACTTGAAGAAAAAAAACCGAAGAAATTACTTCAAGTAACAGCTCTGAGTTTCAGACTACGAAGATTCGAAGAAATAGTCTTAGGACAATATAATCTGGTACTGGCTGCTTCGAGGTGTGTTTTAACACTTCAAACGTGTCAAGAACTTTTTTGAATCCAAGAACTTCACGAGGACTGAAAAAAGAATACCTGAGGTACAAAATTTATACTATAATTTAATAATTATTTATTTTTTTTTTTTTTAAAACTTCAAAAATGTCAACGTCAATTGTAACCCTTTCCAAATCAATTGCCACGTATATCATTTCAATTGCAATCTTTTCCATCTCAACTGTAACTTTTTCCATTTCAGTTCTAACCTTTTCCATTTCTATTGTAACCCTTTCCAAATGAATTATCACCTTTTCCATTTCAATTGCAATCTTTTCCATCTCAACTGTAACATTATCCATTTCAATTGTAGCCCTTTCCAAATGAATTATTACCTTTTCCATTTCAATTGCAATCTTTTCCATCTCAACTGTAACTTTTTTCATTTCAATTGTAGCCCTTTCCAAATCAATTCTCACCTTTTCCATTTCAATTGCAATCTTTTCCATCTCAACTGTAACTTTTTCCATTTCGATTGTAGCCCTTTCCAAATCAATTATCACCTTTTCCATTTCAATTGCAATCTTTTCTATCTCAACTGTAACTTTTTCCACTTCAATTGTAGCCTTTTCCAGATAAATTTTCATCTTTTCCATCTCAATTGTAGCCCTTTCCAAATCAATTTTCACTTTTTCCATCTCAATTGTAGCCCTTTCCAAATAAATTTTCACTTTTTCCATCTCAATTGTAGCGCTTTCCAAATCAATTCTCACCTTTTCCATTTCAATTGCAATCTTTTCCATCTCAACTGTAACTTTTTCCATTTCAATTGTAGCCCTTTCCAAATCAATTATCACCTTTTCCATTTCAATTGCAATCTTTTCCATCTCAACTGTAACTTTTTCCACTTCAATTGTAGCCTTTTCCAAATAAATTTTCATCTTTTCCATCTCAATTGTAGCCCTTTCCAAATCAATTTTCACTTTTTCCATCTCAATTGTAGCCCTTTCCAAATCAATTTTCACCTTTTTCCATTTCAATTGTAGCTCTTTCCAAATCAATTCTCACCTTTTCCATTTCAATTGTAGCTCTTTCCAAATCAATTCTCACCTTTTCCATCTCAATTGTAACCTCTTTCCAAATCAATTGTCACGTATTCCATTTCAATTGCAATCTTTTCCATCTCAACTGTAACTTTCCATTTCAATTGTAGCCCTTTCCAAATCAATTATCACCTTTTCCATTTCAATTGCAATCTTTTCCATCTCAACTGTAACTTTTTCCACTTCAATTGTAGCCTTTTCCAAATAAATTTTCATCTTTTCCATCTCAATTGTAGCCCTTTCCAAATCAATTTTCACTTTTTCCATCTCAATTGTAGCCCTTTCCAAATAAATTTTCACCTTTTCCATCTCAATTGTGGCCCTTTCCAAATCAATTTTCACCTTTTTCCATTTCAATTGTAGCTCTTTCCAAATCAATTCTCACCTTTTCCATCTCAATTGTAACCTCTTTCCAAATCAATTGTCACGTATTCCATTTCAATTGCAATCTTTTCCATCTCAACTGTAACTTTTTCCATTTCAATTGTAGCCCTTTCCAAATCAATTATCACCTTTTCCATTTCAATTGCAATCTTTTCCATCTCAGCTGTAACTTTTTCCACTTCAATTGTAGCCTTTTCCAAATAAATTTTCTTCTTTTCCATCTCAATTGTAGCCCTTTCCAAATCAATTTTCACTTTTTCCATCTCAATTGTAGCCCTTTCCAAATAAATTTTCACCTTTTCCATCTCAATTGTAGCCCTTTCCAAATCAATTTTCACCTTTTCCATTTCAATTGTAGCTCTTTCCAAATCAATTATCACCTTTTCCAATTCAATTGTAATCTTTTCCATCTCAACTGTAGCCTTTTCCATTTCAATTGTAGCCCGTTCCAAATCAATTTTCATCTTTTCCCTCTCAATTGTACCTTTTTTCCATTTCAATTGTCATCTTTCCAAATCAATTTTCACCTTTTCCATCTCAATTGTACCTTTTTCCATTTCAATCGCAACCAAATCGGACTAGAATTAATTCTATTTTGTTATTAAAAATAATTATTTTAATTACAATAATGATTTTTGATATAATTTTGGCATATTCTTCCAACATTTTTTTTTTTTTTTTTCGTTTCGTTTATTAGATGTTATATTAAGTTTATTAGATGTTGATATTAAGTGCTAATTTCAAGAAGTTGAAGTTTTTGAAAGATAATTGTTTTTGTTTGGAAGGGGAAGTGGATTTCATCGATTTGGTTACCATTAGGTTTTCGAAGTTTCTAAGGTCCAATTTAGTACCAAAATTTGGTTCGGCCACGAGTATTTCTATTTAATTATTAGTTTCAAAATTTTTCGTTATAAGTATTCGTTTTTAGGCTTCCGAGGGCAGTATTCCCGAATTTACCATCGGATTTTCGATCGCGCAAGCGCATTTCGATTTTCTGTTTCTGTGGAAGTTTTCAATGATAAAGGAATCGTTTGTTAGGTTTTCGAGGGTTCTGATTTCATTTTTTAAATTATATTCTTGATCGTGCATGCTCATTTTGCTTTTCCATTACTGCTGAATTTTCGATGATAGAGGGGTCGTTAAATAGTTTTTCGAGGGTCCTGATTTCATTTTTTGAATTAGACTTTTGATATACTAATGCTATTGAAGTTTTCTTTCTTGTGTTTTCGCGGGTTCTGATTGCATAATTCAAATTTTATTTTTGTATCGAACAAGCTCATTTCAAATTACCATTATATTTGATATTGGTTTTTAGTATATCGTCCAATAAAACCCAATAAACAATAAATTCACCTAAAAAAAAATAAATTGTAATGATAATTCGAAATGATCATGTACGATAAAATTTCCAATTCGAAAAGCTGAATGAGAACCCTCGAAAATCTAATAAACGACCCCTTTATAATAGAAAACTTCATCAGAAACGAAAAATCGAAATGCGCTTGCGCAATCGAAAATCCTTTAGTAAATTCGGAAATAGGACCCTTGAAAATCTAATAAATGATACCGATAAAGACATTTTTTGAAAAATAATAATTAAGTAGAACAAAATTTCAATAGTAAATTCGACATTAACAACTTCGAAAACCTAATGAATATTCACCAAATAGATGAAATCCATCTCTCCCTTCAAAAAAAAAAAAAAAAGATTTAAAAATAAATTTTAACTACTTGAAATTAGAACTTAATATCAATTATCTTATAAACGAAAAAATGTCAGAAGAATATGCCAAAGTAATTTGACAAGTCATTATTATAATTAAAATAATTATTTTTCAATAATAAAATAAATAATATTGAATTAATTCATGTCCGGTTGGGTTACAATTGAAATGGAAAATGTGACAATTAATTTGGAAATGCAACATGTATTTGGCAACGCTTGTCTCCCATGTTCTTCCTGCCAGAAGCCATCCGAAATCTCTCGGGCTATGAGTTTCCCTCATCAATCCCGAAATAAATCAGTTGCTATCACAATTACACAGATAGGACCAGGAGTATGGGAATTTGAGATTCCAATATCTTAAGCACTAATACATCCAATTCCGAAAAATAGTAATGAAATTAGTGAAACGATACTAATAAAGGTTCACAATAGTGAGGAATAAATACTAACGTTACGATTTAGGGAATTAAATATGACCGAAACTAGCTGCTTTTTATTGGGTTGTAAAAGAGAGGAATAATAATCTATGATAAATATTTCAAACATAATAGTATATAAAACCATTCGATAACGATGAATATAAATTGCTAGGGCTTGCTGATGATATAAACAAGTAAAGGATACCTCAAAAAGATAAATTGTATCAGCTATCTTTCTCAAAGCTTGTTCTCCTGTTTTTACCCAACACTGGTTTACTTATGCAGCCATTGGGCCGATAGTAGCTTAATAAACGACAACAAAAAGCCTTTTCAAGCCACAAATCGATTTCCTTTCAATTCTTGTATAAAGTCCCTGATGAAAAATAAATTGTCTATTGTGTCTGGCAGGTTTCCCAATATTAGAACTACATTGTTTTTTTTTTTATTCCCAGGAGTTTATCGCTTCCATTTCTCAGAGATAAATTCTATATGTAGGATGATGTGGGGCAACTGCGCACTAAATTTTACAATGTTCGACTCTACAGGACTTTAAAATTTATATTTTTGAAGCTAGATTTTTCCTCTTTTTTTTTTTTTTTAATATTCCTTAGACGATTGCACAGGCCAACAAAAAAATTTTTTTTGAAAACTTTTTTAACTTTAATAGTTGATCTTTATAGACGTGCTGAATCTAAATCTGACATTAGTTTTTTTTGTATCAACCATAGTTTTCCAGCAATATGCTTTGTAATATATAGTATAAACCCCTACCTAAACCCCTATACGGTCGGTATACGGGGAATTAATGAAACACTATGCTACATCATAAGCATGGTTTGTATTTACAGTGGCTACTTAAAACAGTGATATAATGTGCGAATACAGGTTTCACTTGTCAACTGGAACTGGTCTATACTTTCTTTCTCTTTTTTTCTTTGAAGCTTCTTGTGTAGTTTTTCTACGATGAGTCGCTTGTTGAACTATGAAAAAAACTTTTGTACTGAAAATACCTTATTCCTATAGTTTTCAAGGTGTTGAATCCAAATATGATATTAAAATAGCTGTATCACCCACAATTTCTTCACATTTTATAATTAAATTTATTAAATTAAGCAATTTTTAAAGAATTGAACAGCTTTAATAGTTAAGATTGTGGGTGTTACAGCATTTATAGTATCATATTTGGATTTTCAGCACATTAAAAACTATAGGAATAAGGTATTTCAGTACAAAAGTTTTTTCATCGTTGGCCTGTGTTATGTTTAAATATAAAAGTTATAAAATTTAAATTCAAACTTACGTTTCAACCATGTCCATTTTGATTATATTGATCATTTCTTGAATAGTACTCTCCTCTGCCTTAAGGGGTAAATGCGTACAAGGTATCTGGAAGATTCATTATTCAAGCAAGAGCGGTTTTGGGGCGTGTAAAATAGTTCGGAGGATTATTAAACTGGGGTAATCATCGAATAAAGTTAAAGCTAGTCAGAGATTCACATTTTACAATCTTCATTGATTTATGAAAGTGGGATGTGGAATATAATAGAATCAATTTATTGAAAAAAAAAAAAAATTTTTGTTATAATTCGATAGTCTGTAGTTGCTTCGGAAAAAACATGACAGTAAAGGTAAGTGTACACCACGCACACTTGTCACAAAACAGATGTCTGCACTTGCCCCTACTATCATGTTTTGCTGGGTGATTGCGAAAGAGCGAAAAAACTGTCAAGGAGAAATGTATATCAAAAAATATTTTGAGGAACAGCTGCTGTAGGTTCGATTCAAGCAGATAAAAAAAAAAAGGAAAGCCTTCTTAATAGATCAATACCGATACAGCTGTACTGCAAAAGTTGAGGGACACAACTTCATCAACAGGTTGCAACTAATATTATCATAACTCGTTATGGTTCAGCTTACGAACTTGTGTGGCTCATTTCTGATACATCAGTGTTTAGGCTTCATGCTACTTAAAGGGCAGCTCTTACCAGTAGGATTTGGATGCCACCCCAGTGATAAACTATCATGAATAAAATGTTTGGTTTGAAGGTAGTTAAACTGGAAATTTAATTTATTTTTATTTATTTATTATTATTTTTTTTATTATTATTATTTTGTATATTATTTTTAACTTTTTATTATTTATATATTATTTTTATGTATTATTATTATATATTATTTAATTTATTATTTTTTATTTTTATTATTATTATTATTATTATTATTTATTATTTAATATATGCAACTGCATATAAAATATCGATTATAAAGCTGGAAAATATCCTAATTAATCTTAAGAAAACGGTCTTTGTGTTGTGAAATAAACCTCAGTACAGAAAATCTTTTTACCATGATAGTTAATATAGTTTAAATTCGGTATTGAGATAAAACTGCCAACTGGGTTTTATTTTTTTTTTCTACATAATATCTATGGCTTATTAAAATAAAAGGGAGCGGGGTAGCTCAGTGGGTAAGGCACTGCGCTACTAATCTCAACGTCCCGGGTTCGAGACCGGCTGAGGCAGATAATTATTTATTCTGTATTCAGTCGCGGATCGACCCTGTGGGATCGGGGGACCCTCCTGGGGCTCTTATATCTATACCTTATATCTATATCTTATATCTATACCCTCTGGGGCTTTATAGAGGCTGGGTAGCCTCTATAAAGTGGGTACCCTTAATTGGGCGAAAAACCTGGCGGTTGAGCGTGATCTCGGCCAAATCACCTCATTACACAACCGTTGGCTTAGAAACAGTACGGTCCTTACCCAAGTACTGAGTCCAAGACCCTTCACGGGTTGTAGTGGTACAGGTATTAAAATAAAAAAAATGTCGTAGAATCGTAAAACTATCGTATTAGCTAAAGTAATTTGATAACTTTAAATATCTGCTAGATTAGTAAATAGTAGTAATACATCAGAATATTAAGTTTATATTTTAGGTATGGTGAAACTGTTTGAATATTCACTATTTGACGCCTTATAATATTCGACGATAAAGTATTGTGTAGAATATTTGGCCCAAAAAGAATAAGTTCCTTGAAAATTTAGAAGGCTACAACACAGTGAACTTTCAGTTTCAAAATACCTTATAAAGTACTTAATATATAAAAACTAATTTAAGACACATTATTAACTGATTTTAGTAAAAGCCACTTTGTTTAACAATATATCAAAATTGATGAAATAAATTTGTTGTAGGATTGAAAAATTATATGAATAATTACAGAGTAAAATGTAAGTTAATAAAAGAAAGTATAGAAAATTAAAAAAAATAATAATGATTTCAATCGTATGCTAATTGAAGATTCCTTTCATTAATTCAATATAAAAATTCGTATTAAAGTAAAACATTTTGAATTCAAGTAAGTTGTTTTAAACTATTTTGTTTTCACCTTTGACTCGATTTTGAAAATAAAATATAGAAATCTTTATTTTTTAGAGATATAACATACTTCTTAAGCTAACTGAATTTTTTTATGATTTTTTTTATTTATTCAATAATAATTGGATTTTTTATTATTTATAAGATCACGGTATGGTAGAGCAGTAAAATAACAAAAAACAAACCATGATACAAAATAATTAGGGATTGATAAATTATTTGCCACTTTTATAAATTTATTTTATTGAAAACTAGTTTCGAATGTTATACATTCATCTTCAGTACTAAAAACACACAAAAAATTCAAAAATAAGCAATTCAAAATATAGTTTGGTATTTATAGAAGTGACAAATAATTTATCAATCCCTAATTAGATTGATCCTTCTATACCATCATGCGGATGTCAACTCATGACACAATACTTAGCCATACGAAAACAATCATCATCATACTTATAATCTTAAATTATCATTATAAAATTAAATTACCTACTGCAAAATAATTGCAACAACGAAACAAATATCGAAAGGTTAAGAGTTAATGGAAATTTCATGAATGGGGATGAGAGGAAATAATTCAGCCCATCGACTGTAACGTCAAAGGTAGAAAGAAAAAAAAAAAGTTTAATAAAGAAACCCGTTTGGCGAGAACGGTAGAACGGTAGAAGACATTTACCGAAAAGGAAGAACTGAACAAAGAAAACGGAAAGCAATACATTTTCGAGTACACTTCCTTCAATGAGGAATTTTCCAGACTCCTGTTCCCCTCGTGTGTTTCAATAAAATGCCTTTGTGCGGGAGGTTCCTGTATAAAAGGCAGCTACCTATCTTCTAATATATTCTGGCATTTCTGTAATCCACCTACGTAAAATTATTAGGAAGTTTAGTTAAGCAAAACGTTTTATAATCTATAATAATAAAAAAAAATCCTATTGGTGTTGAAGTAATACTTTTAAATCTTGGTACTTTTAAATTGACATATTAACCGATTATAAATAATCCAGACATGATACTGGAACTAAGGATCAATACTTCGTATTTATACTGTTCAGTTATACAGAATACCAGTGACGGAAAATATTTAAAGAGGAGATGGAAGAAAAACAGAAAATTAAAGTTTTGTGATATTTTTTTACTTCCTTGTACGCAGTAAAGGACGCATTGCAATCGCTAAAAATTTTCGGTTTTTAGATATTAAAGGAAATATATCTTTTGACCATCCCTGAATCCATTTTGACTAGTTTCGTATTGACGTATGTACGTACGTGCGGATCTCGCATAACTCAAAACCGGTCAGCCGTAGAAAGTAGAAATTTTGTATTTAGGATTGCTATAAAATCTAGTTGTGAACCTCCTTTTTTGGTCATTGCATGATTACCGGAAGTGGTACTTTACTTGAAGGTCATTATTTATTTTAATCAAAAACTATATTAAAATATAATGCAAAACTTCTCAAATTTGGTATTTAAAACTTACATACTAATATAAATAGCATAGTAAATTTTGGTTAACATAGGTAAACCGGAAGTGTTACTTTACTTAAAGGTCATATAAGACTTTCATTATAAATTATATTAATATATAATGTAAAATATCCCAAATTTGGTAAATTAGAATTTTATATCAATATAAATAATATAATAGATTTTAGCTGAAATTGAAGTACCACGAAAGGGATAATTTACTTAAAGGTCATAATAAACTTACATCAAAAGGTATGACATTTAATATAGAGATCATATGGTTCGGTGATAAAGGTTATAAACCCGATTTTTTTCCCGCTCTAATTAAACATTTTTATTACTTGTTTTAAGGGTTAAAATCGAGTGTAAAATAATTGTTTTCCTCCTCATTCGTCAGCGGGTTCTTCCGCTTAAAATGTTGATTTCCAATGCTTTATCTAGTGAAATGGACAGTTCTAATGTTGTCTAGGAATACGAAGCAATCTCTTGGGAACTTGTTACCAACTGAAAGAAAACGACATATAATAACGGAATGAGACCTCCAGAAACAAGAGCTTGTGTATATCAATTTAATACCAATCAATATAATCAATTTAATGATGTCGCGACGCCGAGTGTCGTTTTTGAGATACAGCTACCTTCGGAAACTAGTAACCAAATTCAGGATCACTTTTTGAGCCAGCGATTTATAGTTTAATAGGCGTACAAGGAAGTCATGTGTTGGCCACATCAGATATTTTTAAATAAGTCACGTGGTTTGTTGATTAGGAAGCAATAAGATAAGGTAATTGCACCCAATGCACCATCGTAAAGTTCATATAATTACCTTATAAATTACCTTTAAGAAATATAATTTGACTAAATCCATTGTAAGGGAGCTTTCCGGAGGACCAATAACGAAATGTTTTATTTATTTATTTATAGTGAATGATTTTCTCAGTCCTTTGATGAGCTTCAGACACCCTACTTCTGGGAAAACATCTAGTTTTATTAAGCTTAAATTACGTATAAATGAAGAGGAAGAATTTGCTTATAAGGTTCCTATAATAAGTATAAAGTTATTAAATTCTCCAACGGAGATGTATTTTTAGAATGAAATTTATCAAATTCATTTTGTTTGTAGATAAATTACGGGAAATCAGAATAAAAAGCTTCTTTGTGAAATGAAACAAAACTTTACCCTCCCCTCCCAAAAAAGAGAGGTGTAAATTAACCAAAACAATTTTGAAATAAAAAATGAAATGAAAATAAAAATTAAATAAACATTGAAAAATGCGTAGATATTTAAAAGAAAAAAATAATCTTACCACTTTACTATTAAAAAATTACAATAATTACTTAAAATAAAAAATATTATGAGCAAGAAAATAGAAGAGCGACAGACTCTTTTAAAGATGGAAAGGGCATGTTGAGTACTCTCTTTGGAACTTTTTTGTTTTTACATTTTTGATTGGGTGTGGGTATCAGATTTGAAGAAATGTGGCCAATTGATATTATTTATTTTTTTAATGAAACGTTCCGCAGAAGTTTCCAATTTTTTTTTTTTAAGACAAACTTCTTCAACATCATCTAAATGTCATTATTTAGGTACCGGGGCAAAGGCCTCGTTAAGATATGGTTTAATATCCGAGATA
The DNA here is from genome assembly GCA_948150685.1 of Rhaphigaster nebulosa. NCBI lineage: Eukaryota > Metazoa > Arthropoda > Insecta > Hemiptera > Pentatomidae > Rhaphigaster > Rhaphigaster nebulosa. Next base: position 152,427,068 of record OX411309.1, read on the forward strand.
CTTATATTTTTAAATATTTTTATTTAGAAACAAATTTAATTTACGGAATCACTAGTAAAAAAGGAACAAACGTTAAAAGTTTTATATTAATTTGGCGAAGCCATCCAATCCACGAAAGTCGAATATACCTCCTCTCCCTCCCTTAAGTTCAAAATTCAATTGTAAGTTGTAATTAATTTACTTTCAGGAACGGTAGTTGGATAATTGCCACCAATTACACAACTCGCCTTCTGTTTTCTAATTCTGGCATTTTAGTTTATTTTATTCTGTGAGTGGAAAAGTATTTTGGACTAATTTTTAATAAAATATTTCCTACCTTGGTTTGACAAAGTTGTAATTGATATTTTGGGCCAAAAAGAGATTGTTAATGCTTCTGGCTCTCCTTCGTCTAAAGCACACGAGAAAATAACTCTATCTGTACAGAAATATCCGTTTTACTAATACTACTAAAGCCTAACTGAAGGAATTTGTTTACTTAGTGCAGTTTGACAAAGTCGTATCACGGCACTGGTGATCTATGAATAGGTATTTCACAGATTATGGACATGTTTCATGATAGAATTTTAATAATATTTACAATATTTAAATAAAACACTTTTAAGTATCTACATCTTCTAATGATATCCAGCTCATTAATCTTTAAAAGTGGCAAAGATCAAAAATGTTGTGGGAAATATAAAATTTTAAATTTTCAGACCTTGAGTTCAATACTTATTTTAAGATCTAGGGGTAAGGAAATAAGTGTAATTGAGGGCTCTATTATATGTATAGGAAATTATAAATAGTCATCTAGACAAAAATATTTTTTAATTTTGGATAGGAATCCATTTTTTTTACAAATTTTTCCGAAGTTTCGGGGAATTTCCACATCTTGAAGACAACACACTAAAATTGACCGAAACGACATTGTAAATTTACATTATAAATAAGGAAAAACTATAAAATAACAAAAATCTGTACATAAATAATTATTCACATATAGTTATCTTCTTTAAAAAGCATGTTTAATAATTAAGATCTAGGGGTAAGAAAATAAATGCAATCGAGCAAAAGTTAAACTGCATGTATAGGAATTTAGAAATAGCCATCAAGACAAAAATATTTTTTAATTTTAGATAGTAGTCCATTTTTTACACATTTTTCGAAGTTGAGTGGAATTTTCCCATTTTCAAGACAGCACTCTAAAATTGATCGAAAAACATTGTAAATTCACATTTTAAATGAAAAACTATAAAATAACAAAGCTATGTACGTAAATTATTCACATATTATTAATTTTTAAAAACAAAATCTTTAACAATTAAGATCTAGGGGTAAGGAAATATCTGAAGAATGAACTAGGGCCCTCTATGTATAGGAAATTATAAATAGCCATCTAGATAAAAATATTTTATCGTATTGTATTTATAGTACAATATTCACAAAAATAAAATTAAAATAATTATGCTATTTTATAAAAATTTCAAGTCGATTTTTATTTATTTTTTTTTTTTTTTTGTAGAATAGACTAAGATTCTTAATTATCTATATATAAAGGTACAAAAACACAAAAAAATGCATGTAGCAACAGCAATTCGGACATGGTAATGACAAACTTTTCAACTTGCTTAATTTCATTTTCATGAACTACAGGCCAAAACCGCTGTAACTAATATTTTAAAAAATTGTTTCTGCCAACAATGGGACGATTATTTTTTTTTTTTTGTTATTTTGCGACCCCAGGATACCCTCGGAATCCGGCAATAACATCTGCCATTCCGTTTCAAGCTGGGGCCGAATGAAGGTTTCAAATGCCCATATCTAGGCAATTTACGAAAATAAGAAAAGTAATGTTGTGAAATACCAAAGCCAAAAAAAAAAAAAAAAAAAAAAAAAAAAATTAATTTATCCAAATAATTTTTTTTTTTTTAGATATCTATTTGTTAATTATAAATCAAGTAATAATTTTTTTCAACCGTTCATACTGACCTTTTAGTAATAAAAAACAATTGGCATATGATGATGGTATAGAAGGATCAATCTAATTAGGGAAAATTATTTGCCACTTCTATAATTTTGTTTTTATTGAAAACTAGTTTCGAATGTTATACATTCATCTTCAGTTTTAAAAACATACAAAAATTCAAAAATAAGCCATTGAAAATACAGTTTGGTATTATTATACATATTAAATTAAATGTAATATAAATTAGTATTATAAATAAAACATTTATGAATTATGAATTTAATTAAGATCAGAAATCAAATACATGTTACTCACCAAGGTTTAAGTATATTATATCAAACAGAAAAATTTGTATACACACATGGTGAGTACCAACATGTATGTGATTTCTGGTATTAATTAAATTCATAATTCATAAATGTTTTATAATACTGATTTATATAATTTAATATGTATAATAATACCAACTATATTTTGAATTGCTTATTTTTGAATTTTTGTGTGTGCTTTAGTACTGAAGATGTACGTATAACAATTGAAACTAGTTTTCAATAAAAACAAAATTATAGAAGTGTCAATTATTTATTTATCAATCCCTAATTATAAAAAACATAGTTTATATTACTATTAATTATTAGAAATTCGGTATATAATCAGTTGGTTCTATGTAAAAAGGAAAACCAAATGCAATAAAAGACATCATGACTCGGAAGAAAATAAACAAAAAGGGAATCTGTATATTTAGCCCTTCCGCAGCCTTAACGATCCGCCCCTCACAAAGGCTGCAGTCAAATCTTCAGATCCCACCTCGTTATTTTTAATTCGGTCGGGTGTGAACTAAAAACGATACAGTTCAACTACCAGAGCTGCAAGAGCCCCCAGCTCTTAATAAATAATTTTAATGTATTTATGCCATACGAATAGCAATGAAATACACTGAATACGTGTGATTTACTTCAACACATATCATATTCCGTTTTCTTATACAGATCAGAACAATAAATAATTAAACACTTAACAAAACCAATTTGGCAAACCAGTTGGTCAATGCTATTTATTAATTTTACACTACATACATATGTAAAAATTAATAAAAGTAAAATCGATTTACCAAAATATACAAATTGTAACTTGGCAATATCTTCGCCAAGATTATCTGGATGTGTTTATATTATACTTTATACCTATCTGCAGTGATTATTAACTGATTGTTATACTATAACTTTTATTTTAAACAAATATTTTTTTAAAAATAAAAATGTAAAATCAGTTCAATTAGGGATTGATAAATTATTTGCCACTTCTATAAATTTGTTTTATTGAAAACTAGTTTCCAATGTTATACATTCATCCTCAGTTCTAAAAACAATAAAGAAAATTCAAAAATAAGCAATTCAAAATATAGTTCGGTATTATTATGCATATTAAATTAAATGTAATATAAATCAGTATTATAAAACATTTATGAATATGTTTAAAATATGATTTATATTACATCTAATTTAATATGCATAATAATACCGAACTATATTTTGAACTGCTTATTTTTGAATTTTTTGTGTGTTTTTAGAACTGAGGATGAATGTATTAACATTTGAAGCTAGTTTTCAATAAAAACAATATTATAGAAATGGCAAATAATTTATCAATCTCTCATTAGATTGATCCTTCTATACCAATCCAAAAAGGTTTCTAATAAAACTTCGCTTTATGCAAGTTTTCTACAAACAAGATTTGAATATTTTGATTTTATTAAAAATGATTTTACCAATCGGATTCAATCCAATTGTTTTCGTATAAAAACTAATTTTTTAGACGATTTTTTCGGCAAAAACAAAAATTAAAGTTAAAAATGTTATTGTTATCTCTAATTTTTAAAAAGAACAGCACAAACATCGATGGGGCGTTTATTATGACCCTGAAATTATTACGATTTTCTAATTTATTATATGTTCTTTAAAAATATCCCAGCGAGGAGCCAACCAAAAATGATTTTGATAAGGGTTTAAAATCGAGAATTAAAAATAAATGGATAAAAATTAAATCTATTCGAAATTGTTATCTGGTAATTTTATAAATCATTTTATGATCTTTATTAAGAGTGATTTTTATTTTGTGATTAGCAGTTTGAAAATCGTATCTCGATCTTCATTTCTGAACAAAATCTTTTGGATCAACAATAATGATCATTAAGTGAGCAATTTTTTTTTTTTAATTTTATCTAATTTTAATAATACACAAATCTGAAAATATGTTTGCCTGTTGCCACTTCATACAAAACCAATCAGATCAATCGGCCAAGATTTGATTTTTTTTTTTTTTTTTTTAACTTTCTTTTTATATTTCAGGAAAATATAGACCCTGTTAGGGATAGTTATTATTAATAAAAACAATAGTTTCTGATAAAAGCATCAATGAAGTAACAAAGCACATTAATATTCATCCATATTAGTTGGAACAGGAAGAGTTTCACTTAAAAATCAGTATCTTTTCCATGTGCTCAGGCGTCAGCTGAGAGCGATAATGAATGAAAAGGCTCGTTCATTCATGAAAAGTAAGAGATCCATAGTATTTTAGTTTTTCTTTTATATTCTACCGAACTCTCATCAAAAGCACATAAATAAATAAACACTGCATCAATAGGTAATGTTTTTAAATATATTAAATCATAATGATTATACTAAAAGCGTGTATAATATACAATATACAATTGACTTACCAAAACCAGCAAGTAAAAGAGGCTTACCTGAAATAAAAAGAAAGAAAATCAGTTAATAGGTATGTCGTTAATATGGAAATTAATTTGGCATAAAAATAAATGCAAATATTAATAATTCCTATAAAATTCATTATTTGATATTATTTTAAAAAAAATGATTTGAATTAGTAAATCAGTTACTAATAAAAAAAAATCCGTGAGCAGTAGAACTCCGTCACTAAAGTCGTATTTTCACGTTAAAAAAAAATATAAAAACGTAGGAATAAAAAAAAATTGAGACCGACAAAAGACAGTTCTTTTCCCGTACTTTTATTATATGGTTCTGCCTCTCCGCTGACCTTCGATACTTCCCCAACACCAACTCAATTCACTTACAAATTTTCAGCGCTATAAACTAATATGTATGTATATCAGACATCTCCAAATCTTCCATAATCGTGCTCTAGGGGTTATGAAACGGATAGAAATCGCAGTCCCGCCGCTCACCGCCGAACTTCGATCCACTGCAATAGTCTATTTTTTCGGGGAAATTTGTTTTATAGATAATTTAATTTCCTTTCGAATGAAACAGATTTTGAGCTATACCTAACTTGGAGGGGCTTTAAAGGTGCGCAAATGTTTTAAAAAATCGGAAAACCCAGGAGGGTGGGGGAACCTAGTCGAGACCCCCAAAGGATACTTCCCCAACACCAACTCAATTCACATACAAATTTTCAGCCCTATAAACTTAATATGGTGGAGCTGTAGCGATGCGCAAAACTTAAAAAACGCCGAAATTTCAGGTAAACATACCGAAATTTTGATTGGAATTTACCAATTCTTTAATGGTATCGTTCTGCCTTGAAGAAAGTCCTACATACCGAATTTCAGCTCATTTGACCCAAAGGGGGCCGCTGGAGGTGCTCAAATGTAGCGAGGAAATATATATATATATATATATATATATCAGACATCTCTAAATCTTCCATAATCATGCTGTAGGGGTTATGAAACGGATATAAATCGCAGTCCCGCCGCTCACCGCCGAACTTCGACCCACTACAATAGTCTATTTTTTTCGAAGAAAACACGACTAAAAATATCGCTATTTTTAGATTATTATAAAATGTATATTAAGTAACATTATGAATGAAGGTTATACATTAATTCACCTTATAATAAAGTCATGCGATATATAAGCTAAAAGCTGTGGTCAAGGATGTATGAAAATGTTGTAAAAATGTATGAACTGTTAATAGTTAATGGGCAATCCAGGATATATTAACAAACTTAACAGTTTATGTATGACTTTGTTTCACATCTGTTTTAAGAGGTACTTACGGCTAGGGTTTCAAGGGGGATTTACGATAGACCATTAGAAAATTAATCTTTGATAGACAGTAAAGTATCGGAAATATAAAATCTCTTATGACCAACAAACATTAGCTAACGAGCTTTTTGTGTATATATATATATATATATATATATATACTTTTTTCTTTTTTAAACCTCCCATAATTAAATAAATACAGTTGATATTATTTTAATTCATCGTTAATAGTTGCCATAATTAAAAACCTAATTCGATTAATCAATTATTTAATTTTCATTGCATTAACTCCAGATTTACCATTTTGACTCCAAAAACTTACAATGAATCTTATACATCTTACAATGAAACCCCCTTATCCGGATAGGCCATATCCGAAACGTGTCGGTTAGGTAAGTCTGTTGTGAAATTGATGTAAATTGAATCGTATCTAACTTTCATCCCTTATAGTTTTAAAAAACGTGTAAATGATTTGTATTCGATAAAGTTATGCGAACATCATATAAGTACGGAGCATGGATTTGGTGGGTAAACGATCCCTATAAGCTAATTACAGTTACTGAGAAAATATGGATTGAAAATTTTAGTAGAAAGCTCTCCTAATTCTGTTTTGAGTCTCATACGCGTTTGAACTGATATTTCAGTTCATTATTATCAATCCTAATGTTAAAGTTTTTCATTCCTTTTTTTATTATATCGCAATTAAACAAAATGTGTTTTTAGTAGTTTTGCGTTATATATAAAGTTAAAAGTGACAATAAGTCTAGTAAAAGTTAGGGAGTAGTAGTCTTTATCGAATAAGCAATTCTATTGCACACTTATATACGGTGCCGCAGGACGAAATGTCAGTTGTATCAATAAAATATATTAAAGGAGGGATAGTCTGTTAAAAATGTAGTTTAGTCCAGCCAACCACATCTTCATATCTCAATTCGTTTTCGAGATGTAATTTTATAAATGGTTTTTCATAAATTATAAAAATATAAAAATAATTTTATATTTTTATATTATATATATTTATGGAAGGTATTATAAATTAATTAAAAAATATCTGATGTGGAAAACACATGACTTATTTGTACGCCTATTAAACTATAAAAAGATGGCTAAAAAACATGATCCAGAATTTGGTTACTAGTTTCCGAAGATTGTGATAAAAACGACACTCGGCGTCGCGATCTATGGACACACAAACACAAGCTCTTGTTTCTGGAAGTCTTTTTCCGTTATTAAATGTCGTTTTCTTACAGTAGGTAACAAATTCCCAAGAGATTTCTTAATGTTCCGTGACAACATTACAACTGACAATTTCAACTAGTTTATATAATTTTCACTTCATTGGAAATCGAGGATTGCGACATTTTAAGCGGAAGAAACCACATAACTTATATCTTATTCTCCTGCTGCAGAAATGGGGTTCGAAAATGGGGAGGAAAACAAGTATTTTACACTCAATTTTAACACTTAAAACAAGTAATAAAAATGTTCAATTAGAATGTAAAAAAAAAACTTTATTACCGAGTCAAATGATCTCTGTATTTAATTTTAATATAAATTTTTCAATAACATCAATAAAAAATATTAAAGAAGGGATAGTCTGTCAAAAATGTAGTTTAGTTCCGCCAACCACATCTTGATATCTCAATTCGTTTTCGAGATGTAATTTTATAAATGGTTGTTCATAAAATAAAAAAATAATTTTATTTGGATATTCATGTACGGAAGATATTATAAATTAATTGAAAAATATCTGATGTGGAAAACACATGATTTATTTGTACGCCTATTAAACTATAAAAAGATGGCTAAAAAACCTGATCCAGAATTTGGTTACTAGTTTCCGAAGATTGTGATAAAAACGACTCTCGGCGTCGCGATCTATGGACACACAAACACAAGCTCTTGTTTCTGGAGGTCTCATTCCGTTATTATATGTCGTTTTCTTTCACTAGGTAACAAGTTCCCAAGAGTTTCGTTTTCCGTGACAACATTAGAATTGACTATTTCACTAGATAAAGCATTGGAAATCGAGGATTGCGACATTTTAAGCGGAAGAACCCATATAGCTCATATCTTATTCTCCTGCTGCAGACTTGTTAAGCTCACAAATAGGGAGGAAAACAAGTATTTTACACTCAATTTTAACACTCAAAACAAGTAATAAAAATGTTTAATTAGAATGTAAAAAAATCGCGCGTACAACCTTTATTACCGAATCAAATGATCTCTGTATTTAATTTTAATATAAATTTTTCAATAATATCAATAAAAAATATTAAAGGAGGGGTAGTCTGTGAAAAATGTAGTTTAATGCCGCCAACATGTTCATATCTCAATTCGTTTTCGAGATGTAATTTTATAAATGGTTGTTCAAGAAAACAATGTTTTTTTCACAATTAAAGTTTTTTATTGCTACAAAAACAGTGTTTTTCGTATTGAACATTTCTTTAACAATTTTAAATTTAATTTATTTTTTAATCCTTTTTTTTAAGGAGTAAAGGTGGTTACCACAATTCGGTTAATGGACAGACGTTGTAGTATTTGTTTATACTTCATTTTCTAATTACCCTTTAAAAAAAAAAAAAATTAATAAGATATAAAATGTTGGAAAAACGACAAAGACCAAAATGAAAAACACTTTTTGCAGTAATAAACCACTTGAGAAATTTGTTTGGAATAAATAAAACCACAGTAAGAGATAACAAAACCAGGACAAACAAAAAAAATTAATTGTAAGGACTGGTATTGCTGTAGATATCTAATGTTTATAAACTCTCAACTTTAATATCACTTGGAAATTATAGCAGCTTCGAATCTTGGCTATGCCCTTGCAAAGCTGATTAAATGAACTAATTTTTATGAATTCCCCAAGGTAGCAGATCGAAAATTCATTGCGTGAAATTCTACCGAGTATTTCAAAATTTATTCTATTTAAATTATTATTTTTTTTACTTAAAAATATATATGCTATTGCAGTTATGATCGCCAGTTGAAGATATATTTTTCTATAAATTTGTTGCTATCTTATGGGAAGTTCATCGTAGATATTAAAAAATTGTGACGAATGTTGAGAAATATTCAGTTACAGAACAAAAATGTGAAATTTGATTGGAAAAACTATGGTTTTGCTGAAAGCCCATTTAAGAAATCATATCTTGAAAACGGATTGACATATCAAGGTGCGGTCGGCGGTACTGAACTAAATTTTTGATATACTAACTCTATTACTAATATTTCTTCCTGGGTCATCCTGTATAATAAAATGCTTAGAGACGTCCGACCGTGTCTGTTGTTTAGATTCGTTAAACTCCCACAAAAGTTCAGTATTGCGGGCACTGTGTAGACCCTCCCCGTGTCCATTCCTAAGTTATATCATTGATAAATTTATGAGCATCTGATGGTTTGGAGATATAAGTGATCAACTGCATTTTTTTGAAAATGAACAGTTGTTGCTATTTACCTATATTTTATGCTTCATTATTGGCAAAATTGTGAAGCGTAAATTTAGTCCAGGCAAAGGTAAACAGTAACAAACTTATATTTTCATAAAAATACAATTGATCACTTTTAGCACCAAAACGACGATATAGAGAATACACATAGACATATATAAGTTCATAAGTTGACTTCAATACAGACATATAAATAAGGCTAAAAAAATTAATATTATCAATTGACGTCCGCATGATAGTATAAAAGGATCAATCTAATTAGGGATTCATAAATTATTTGCCATTTCTATAATTTTGTTTTTATTCTTAACTAGATTCGAATGTTATACATTCATCTTCAGTTCTAAAAACACACAAAAATTCAAAAATAATCAATTCAAAATACAGTTCGGTATTATTTTACATATTAAATTAAATGTAATTAAATTAATGTAACCTTTTCTGTTTGATATAATCTACTTAAACCTTGGTGGGTAACAACGTCTATTTCATTTCTTGTCTTAATTAAATTCATAATTCATAAATGTTTTATAATACTAATTTATATTACATTTAATTTAATGTGTATAATAATACAAAACTGTATTTTAAATTGCTTATTTTTGAATTTTTGTGTATTTTTAGAACTGAAGATGAATGTTTAACATTTGAAACTAGTTTTTAATAAAAACAAAATTATAGAAGTGGCAAATAATTTATCAATGCCTAATTAAATAAATATTATTTTTTACATTTTTCAAAGTAGTTACAACCGTTCTTGGGGCAAGGGGGGGAAGGGAGAGGCACTCCCCTCTTCCCCCCCCCCCCCCACTTCCCTGGTTACTTTAATAAATTTCATTAATATCAAGATTGGTATGCTTGTCTATTATGCTATTTCTTATCCGGAATCGCTGAAATCATGTTATTTCGGATAAACGGGATGCTATTGTACATACAATTTATCTGAGAAAGAGAGTAACTAGACTGTTAACAGCGGTAAGGCGCTCAGGGGAGAAGTTGGGGATAACAGGACCAAGAACAGGAGCCTCTAATCAGATTAGGGATGACAGATAGGATACAACCCCCCCCCCCCTACCCTCTCAGATAGGGTACACCCCCCCCCCCCCTCCCTCCTCCAGACAATCAAACTTGGCCGATGTATTATACATGTCAGGAGGGGCTATCTTGATTAATAAGACCCCGGGGAGGCTTGCGGTGACTTAGTCTACTCCTGATGGCGTTCTACATTAAACAGAAGATGGTTATGGCGCTACCTGCATTGAATAATGCAACAGTGTTCCCCGAGGTGGGCTACTAGCGAATACATGTAAACAGTATGTCGAAGCAGGTGTCAACGTCGTTCATATAAATATTTATCTGCAGGCTCAGCTGATATTTTTCACAGAAGCTATATCTAAGGGGTTGACTTAAACTTTGTGACAAGAACATATTAATGAACTATTCCCATATTCCAAAAACAATTATATTAATTTATTTTCGTGTTTTATAAGCTTCGACGTCGGTTTGTCGTATCAGTAATCCTCACTTTTTTTTCTCCAGGAGAGGGTTGATTTATCGTATTCCTGATTTTTCGTCCCTACATTCTTTGGGACTGCTTCAGAGAAACTGATTAAAAACTATATATTTTATATTCACCTAATTATAAAGATAAGGAAGTATTGTAATCACGAAAAATTTCGATTTTACATTTCAACGGAAATATCCATTTTGACCATCCCTGAATCCATTTTGACTAGTTTCGTCGTGACGTCTGTAAGTACGTTCAAACGTGCATATTTCACATAACTCAAAAACGGCTAGCAGTAGAAAGTTAAACTTTTGTATTTAGGATTGTTGTAAAATCCAGTTTTGAACCTTCCTTTTTTTGGTCACAACATATGATCAACGGAAGTGGTACTTTACATGAAGGTCATAATTCATTTCCATCAAAAATTAGCTTAAAATATAATGCAAAATTTATAAAATTTGGTAAATAGAACTTTTATATCTATATAAATAATTTAATAGATTTTGGTTAAAATTTGTTAGTCGAAAGGGGTTGTTTACTTGAAGGTCATAATAAACTTACATAAAATATTATATTAAAATTCAATACAGTGATCATATGGTTCGGAAATAAAGGTTACAAACGCGATTTTTTCCCCACTCTAATTAAACATTTTTATTAATTATTTTAAGTATGATTAAAATTGAGTGTAAAATACTTATTTTCCCCAATTTGTGAGATGGACAAGTCTGCAGGAGGAGAATGTTATAAGTTAAGTGGGTTCTTCCATTTAAAATGTCGAACCTGTCGATTGGACAAGGCTTTATCTAGTGACATTGACAGTTCTAATGTTGTCAGGAAACACGAAGAAATCTCTTGGGAACTTGTTATCAACTGAAATAATACGACTCATAATAATGGAATGAGATCTGCAGAAACAAGAACTTGTGTGTTTGTCAATAGATGGCGCGACCCCAAGTGTCGTTTTTGAGATTCTTCAATCTTCGGAAATTAGTAACCAAATTGAGGATCACTTTTCGAGCCACCGATTTATAGTTTAAGAGGCGTACAAGGAAGTCATGTGCTGCCACATCAGGTATTCTTTTTTTAATTTCGGGTTAATAATAATAATACATCTTAATAATAATAATAATAATAATACTATAATAATAATAATAATAATAATAAGGTAACCCGGTTTTCACATCTTGGCAATATCTTCATTTATTTTACCTTTACCAGAAATTTCGATGTATCGCGTATATTCTACTTTTCATATCATAAATACAATTGTAATCGAGTAAATACTTGTTTTTTTTCTGATTCTGAAGATAAGAAAATTTGTCTACCTTAAATGGAGTACTTTGAGAGATCCGAAGTACTTCATGGTGCTTAAGAATGACAACGACATGCTCTCCGATAAAAAATTCCCTTTAAAGTTGACGTATTCACAATAAACATACGGTCATATCCCTATTATTTATCCAAAAATCTTGATTGAACTTACTTCTTGATTCAATTTTTCGTTTCTTAAAGCATTCATGTATCGAAGGTTTTATAAGTGAATTGAAAAATGTTTGATCTATACAACACATGACTTCCTTGTACGCCTATTAAACTATAAATCGGTGGCTCAAAAAGTGATCCTCAATTTGATAACTAGTTTCCGAAGATTGCAGTAAAAACGATATTCGGCGTCGCGATACCCATCTATTGACACACACACACATACAAGCTCTTGATTCTGGAGGTCTCATTCCGTTATTATATGTCGTTTTCTTTCAGTAGGTAATAAGTTCCCTAGAGATTTCTTCGTGTTCCGTGACAACTTTAGAACTGACAATTTCACTAGATAAAGCATTGGAAATGGAGGATTTAGACATTTTTAGCGGAAGAACCCACTTAACTTATATCTTATCCTCCTGCTTGCAGACTTCTTAAGCTCACAAATGGGGAGGAAAACAATTATTTATAATCAATTTTAACACTTAATACAAGAATACAATATAATAAAAATGTTTAATTAGAATGTAAAAAAAATCGCGTGTGCAATCTTTATTACCGAGTCATATGATCTCTGTATTTAATTTTAATATAAATTTTTGATGAAAGTTTATTTTGACCTTCAAGTAAAGTAATGCTTCCGGTTTCCCAAATTAGATAAAAATCTAGTATGTTATTTAGATCAATGTATAAATTATAAATACTTACATGTCCATATTATTATTAAATCTTGGACCATTTGATTTACTTTATTATAATTATTTTTTTAAATGTATTAGTTAGAAATATTTAAAATCAAGGTAAGGAACCATTGAAGGAATACGTGGTTTATTTTAAGTCGTATTTTGTAATAGTACTATCTTTAAAAATAATTTTATAATTTTTTTCTTCAATAACTGGACCAAGTGGGTACTTTGAAGTAATATTGCATTCATTCCTAATTTTTAACACACACAAAAAATGCAATATATATATATATATATATATATATATATATATATATATATATATATATATATATATACATACATAAAATATTTTTGCCATTATATTTAAAAATGAAAACTAAAATCCATCAGAACTAAATGACAGATATGAAAATTTATAAAAAATAGAAAAGCAACATGACACCATGATTCAGTGCCTTCACTGCCTAGACCTTGGGATAAAAAAGCAATGACAGAAGAGTGACTGTGGGGGGGAGGGCGGGTGATAAAGTAAGTATTGACCGGTTAGCGTGTCAGCCCTCGCAGCAATATCTCCACGCGACGACCGGTTACTAAGTAAATATTACTATTTAGTAACCGCTATATATATTATATATTATAATTATTTATATATATATATATATATATATATATATATATATATATATATGTATATAAAAAAATCTGTATGGTTTAATTGGAGTTCGTTAAATCCCTAATAAAAAAAAAACATAATAATAAAATAAACAAATATTACTTATCTGTTCTAAAAAAAAAAAAATTAATGCTATAATTATACTCGTACCCTTTTACCGATCCACAAAAGGAAAATAAAAACTACGTTTAAACGGCAGAAGCATATTATCTTTATGAATTTATATATTTTTTTTTCTATTTCAATTTCATTTCTGAAAAGATAATAACTGGTATTTACGAGTCTTTATTATTTTAAAATTATATATTTGAACAGTTTATTATGAAATTTACTCCCGTTGAAATTAACTTTAAAAACAAGACAATTTTAATTTATTGTAAAATAAATCAGAGTTACCTCTTGACAAAAATTAAAAAAATATTTTGAAATTATAAAAATGGAAATCTAATCATAATTTTTCCTCTTAAAAAAAAATCTTAAATTCAATCTCTGGTTTTAATCTCTTGGTACTTCGAAACTGGAAGAACGACTGAGGAATAGGGATAGTTAATCCTTTCAATAATATCTCTGGATGTAAACAGAAGTGAAGGTCTTAAAACATTCCCTATAAAAATAAGCAAAAGGGTATTTTTCAATAAGTATTTTCATACCGTACGGTTTTAATTGGTCAATTTTAATAGCAAAATTAAATTTTTTTTTTATTGTGTTATTAAATCGGGGATCAAAATATTTACATACATCTTCGATCTTTTTAAAGAAAAAAATAAGTTGCCAAACAGGTAGAATGGCATTCAATAAGAAATTACAAAATATTTCAGCTTTCAAATAACACCATCATTGCAGGGATTTATTTTTTTAAATTGAAAAACATATAAAAGTCTCAAAAGTAAACAAATAAAATAAAAAAAAAGGAAATGGAGGTTGAGAAAAGAAGAGAGGTTGCTATTGGGCAAGTAGAAGGCAAACCTCTTTCTGATTGGTCCTCAGAAGCCCCGCCTATTCAATAGCTATCTATCAGAGGTCCTTGATCTAAGCCAACCAACGCTCTTGATTCCGGATAATTACCCCCACCCCCAGGCCGACCATTATAGTCAATCTATAGCTCGTCTTCATCTCTACTCTTGTTCTCTCCATCAACCAATCATATTTAGCCTCACAATCGACAATTTTCCTAAAATCTATCCCCTGTAATCATTCCCTTCTCTTATAACAGACGTGGTTGTAAGCATAAAAAAACAAAAACAGTCAAACTATAATTCATATGAAATGAAGAAATTATAATTCAATAATAACAACAGACACTGTTATTTATGGAGTTGTATTTAATTTACCAAGATAACTAAAAAAAAAAGAACAATTCAAACCTCTAACTTAGCAGGCTAAATAAAATAACAGGTGAGACAGCAGAAAGTTAACTATCATACCACCTGATTCATGTTAATGTTGTGAGATTTAAACTATCGTAAGAAAAGTATTACAGGAGGGCAAAAAGAAGTTTAAGATCACACTTTATTGCTTGTAGTGGGTAGCCGTAAATATCTATATTTGAAGTATTGTATATTTTACGATGCATATAGCTTATTTACGATAATCGAAAATTATGGTCTGAATAATGAAAATACAATAATAAAATCGAAATAAGCGAAATTGGACATACGGTAGTTTACCAAACGCGTACAAATACGTCATTTTAGGATAAAACAATGCTAAACAGTATGTAGGGTGGTAGTTCAGTTATATGTATTAACTGTCAGATATTTAGCACCAACTGTATACCGGAATAAAGAGTATTTGCTATAATTCGATCTACTAACTACTAAAATTTGCTAATAGAAAATGACAGTTAAAGGCTAATTAGTAATTAATCTCTACTAACAGTTGCAATAATGCAGTAGAAAATATCTGATGTGGACAACACATGACTTCCTTGTAGGCCTATTAAACTATAAATCGGTGGCTCAAAAAGTGATCCTGAATTTGGTTACTAGTTTCCGAAGATTGCAGTATCTCGGTGTCGCGACATCCTTCTAATGACACACACACACACACACACAAATGGGGAGAAAAACCAGTATTTTACACTCAATTTTAACACTTAAAACAACTAATAAAAATGTTTAATTGGATTGGAAACCAAATTGCGATTGTAACCTTTATTATCGAAACATATGATTTATGTATTTAATTTAAATATAATTTTTAATGCAAACTTATTATGACCTTCAAGTAAAGTACCCTTTTCGGCTTACCAATTTTAACGAAAATATAATAAATACATTCACATCAATATAAAAGTCCTATTTACCAAATTTGAGATGTTTTACATTATATTTTAATATAACTTTTGATGAAAGTCTAATATGACCTACAAGTAAAGTACCGCTTCCGGTTTTCCAATTTAGACCAAAATCTAGTATGCTATTTAAATCAATATATAAGATATAAATACCAAATTTGAGAAGTTTTGCAAAGTATTTTAATATAATTTTTGATGGAAATCAATTATGACCTACAAGTAAAGTACCACTTCCGGTGATTAAGCAGTGACCAAAAAAGGGAGGTTCACAACTAGATTTTACAACAATCCTAAATTCAAAATTTCAACTTTCTACGGCTAACAGTTTTTGAGTTATGCGAAATACATTCATATCGATATAAAAGACCACGACGAAACTAGTCAAAATGGATTCAGGGATGGTCAAAATGTATTTTTCCGTTGAAATCTGAAAACCGAATATTTTCGCGATTATAATACTTCCTTTACTTCGTACAAGGAAGTAAGAAGACAAGCGAATGCATTGTTCCGCACGAATTACATTGAGCTAATTCATCAGTTTTGTACTTCATCTCTGTTTTCAGAGAATATATATTTAAAAAAAACATATAAAATCATTATATTATATAAAACACATTTTAATTTCATTTGATTGTAAGAGGAAAAAATAACAAAATTTATCTTTAATTAATTAATTACAACTCGAGTAATAAAATTATCCTTTTCCATGCGAATTCAATAAACTCATTTATTCATTTATATACAATTACATGAAACCTAATTTTCAGAAATACATTATACTAATTTTGTGACTGGTACAAAGCCCACAATATCGATGCACATTATATTAAGTGACGGAAAAATACAAAAAAAAACTCGTTAAAAGTCATTTTTAGAGTTATTAGGTATTAAAAGTTATTTTTAGTTGTCATGACGATTGAAATATTCACTAAAGCAGAACAAATCAAAATTATTACACTATGGTTTATTTATATATTCCTTCCGAGCAGAATATTCCTATATTCCTTTCTGGTTCATTTATTTATACTTCCAAGCAATATTATATACAAAAATTTTTTTAAATGAAAATGGATTTCGTATATCTTGGCCTTATATGTAGCGAAATCATGTGTTGGATTTCGGGGATTCTCTGAGAATCTTTTCAAAAATGGTTACACTTTGATAAGAGCCTCTTAGGACAGGCAAGGGCAAACTAGGGTGAAAAACAACTGAGTAACAGTCCAGTAAAAGAGGTAGCGGCCCGCCAAAAAAGTGTTATTGTTCCATGTAATTTCGTTTGACTGACAACAATTCGTATTATTAAACGTCAAATTCCATAATAGGTTTGTTTGTAGAACCATGGGTTTTTTTTTTAAGCACCTGATCTCTCCCACACTCCACGCAATGGTGTATAATGCTACAGTGGGCGGAGGGTCAATTTCTCCAACGTGTACTTACTTCAGTTAACTTGAATAATTCATAAGCTAAAGCTGATGTCATAATAGTCGAAGCTGATAGCGCACCACAGCTTATACCGGATAGCTAGAGTACAAAGTCAATAATAAAATAATTAAAAGCCATTTTCTAAATTAATTTAATATCTAAACATGTAAGACATAATAAAAAAAAAAAAAAAAACCTGTACCACTACAACCCGTGAGGGGTCTTGGGTTCAGTACTTGGCACGGACCGTAGTGTTTCTAAGCCAACGGTTGTGTAAGGAGGTGATTCGGCCGAGATCACGCTCAACCGCCAGGTTTTTTCCCACTTTATAGAGGCTGGGTGAGCCCCAGTGGGGTCTCCCGATCCCACAGGGTAGATCCACGGCTGATAACAGAATAAATAATTATTTTTCAGAGCCGGTCTCGAACTCGGGATCGGGGGCATGGTAACATAGTGCCTTACCACTGAGCTATTCCGCTCCAGACATAATAATCATCAATTAATTTATACCAGTTTCAGTTTAATATCGTCCAGATTAAGACTAATGTTGTAATATAATATGTTTTGCCATGTTGCAGTAGGTTAGTTCCTTTCATGAAGCAAAGCGCAATAAATTATTCTGGACGATTGACTGACAATTAATTGATGATTATTATGTCTGGAGCGGAGTAGCTCAGTGGTAAGGCACTATGTTACCATCCTCCCGATCCCGGGTTCGAGACCGGCTGTGGAAGATAATTATTTATTCTGTTATCAGCCGTGGATCGACCCTATGGGATCGGGAGACTCTCCTGGGGCTCACCCAGCATCTATAAAGTGGGTACCCTTCATGGGGGGAAAAACCTAGCGGTTGAGCATAATCTCGCCCAAATAACCTCCTTGCACTTAGAAACAGTACGGTACTTACCAAGTACTGATAGCGCAATGTTGCCAACGGAATTGAATCATGCTAAGCTAACACAGTGCCTTATATGAATCCCCTTGTATACTGTTTCATAACTCGATTTCGGTCACAATCAGTAGCAACTCAAGTTATCCTCTGAAGATGCTGTAATTGACATTGTGATTTTCACCGCTCTCACTTGAAAGACCTGTAGGAGCCTTACCTGTCGGCACTAAGTGCCAAGATATCTTTATAGAATCCCAAAACTGTCTTTAATCCCAAAAGATTAGAGAATGAAATATAATCTAAAATATGTTATGAGAGAAAGTAAAAACACGGATAAGAGTTTAAAAGCCAAAGACATATAACAATAAAATGTAATTACATAAGATTCTGCTAATGACTCTTAGGCTGAGTTCACAGCAGTGCGGTAAGATATTTATCACAGAAGAGATAAGATATACCATTTTTATCTTAAAATATGCAAGGTTCGTATCCAAGCGATAAGATATCGACTTCGTTATTTGAAAAAGGCATTTAGCAAACTTTAAAATAAACACATGAAACGTTTTCTCCGAATAACAATTTTTTTTTTTTATTTCATACTTTATCGTGTACAGTAGGAGTTTATTTATTTATTTATAATTACAATATATTTTAAAGGCTTCTAGCACTGATTAAGACCAGATTGACTACTGAAAGTATTTGGTGCTTACGTCATCAATATGTCCATTTTCAATTTTTTTTTCTCGATATGTCGTGAGTGGGAATCACTAGAGGTGGTATTTAAACCTTTTTAAAAAAACGACATCGATATGGTTTCGTGTCATCAATTTTGACCTCGTCATCGAGGGAAGATGAAGTTGTCAGTTACTGCTATATATAGTAACTATAGTTACTGCTATATATAGTAACTATAGTTACTGCCTTGATGATTCTAGTGAGTAATTCCACAAGCACGGACATGATTCCATTTTCTGAATGAAAGAAACGACAAAACCCATTTCCTCAACCTTTGGATTTGCCATCTTCAATCTTCGCAAGATCGTAACCTCAGGTTTACAGATTTCATCATTCCTCCTTGTTTTCAATGTACCCGAGCGATGCGTATATTATCGCCCCGGTGTGAACCGCACCTTAGGTGTGAAAGAAATTAATAAATCTCGGAGAAATTTCAGTAATATGATATCTAAAGCAATGATATAAGTTGTCAAAATAAAAATAAAAGACGAGATAAAATGTTATCCTTAATATAAACCAGCCAAATCTGACATTGAGCATGCAGCAACGCAAAACCAGTTCACACTCCTCATATTCTTATCAGGTGTTACGGCCCACTTGATGAGTCATAGTCAGTTCGAGTAATGGTTTCCAGTCATTTATATTCACTGCCATTGCCTCCCAGCTCCTTGAACCAAGCAGTGTTTTTGTGTTGGCAGTCACACAATACTTTCAACGAAGCTTGGGACATCCCACCCTATCAGTTCCAAACAAAAGTTTTGAAGAAATTTCATTATTGTTTTCATCCCGATGAAGGAGACCACACTGATCTTTTAATAAATGATTCAATTCAGCATTGGTTGGTGACTCGTGGTGTTTCCCAAGGCGCAGTTCTTTCTCCCAATTTATTCAATGTTTACACAGATCGCGTCATAATGGTAAACCCGGGGAAAACAGATCTCGGGGTATAATCTTCTCGTTTCAGAAGAATAAAAAGAAATTGCCCACCCAGTTTACAGTAGACGGCGTGCAGAGGCGGATCTATAGAAGTATCGTATACCTCGGTATAAATATTGATAGACATTTAATTTTTGCAACCCATTTTCGGAAAAAGCTGGCAAATGTCGGAACAAAATAAAAATTTACTCACCTCCTTACCTCACCACACTTAAGCCTACGACTTTAGTTATTAATTTATATCTGTATCATTCGACCAGCTCTGTTGTACGGTGCTCCAATGTTCGAACACATAACCTCTCATACAGCGAAAGGGCTGCAACAATTCCAGAACGGGGTAATTAGAAGAATATGCAAGCATACTTCCCTTTGGAGACAAAAAGCTGCTACCGTTCATAGCATTCTAGAAATACCGACAGTGAAACAATTCCTAACGCGACGCCGCCATGTCAAGTTTTTCGATTCGTTAACTCATGTCGGTAATACGCTGTTTGATAGCATTGTACCTCCACCAGCTCCGAAACGATGGCAAGATGCTTAAAATGTATCCAAGCTACAGAAGAAGGATCAAAGACCAGAAATTAGCTATTAAAAATTGATCAAGATGAAGGCAAAAATGGGGATTGGAAAAAAAAAATTGTTCGTTTGTAATTAGTTGTAAGGAATTTTCTCTATTGTATATATTGTACATTATGTATATGACAGAAACTTAAAATAAACGGAGGATAAGAAAAAAAAAAAAGATTGGTTCGTCTTCTCCTGGAACCCTCCTTATATCATGTACACCGTCATTTATAATAAATACATTTCAGTTCAGACTCCATTGTTTTAATTTAATTCAAGCTATCACTCTTTATTATCCTTATCTGGCTAAAAATATGTTAAACATTTCGGTACAATCATTTGCTAATTTCACATAAATAAAGATGTTGAGTCATAATTAGGGTCTGGACAAATTTAAATTTAAAGGATAGAAAACATCTCTACAACAAAGGTCATTTTTTTAAAAGCTAAAATAGAATTCACACATCTTTTTCACTTTAGTATGCACAGAAATTGATATGATCTTAGAAAGCCCAAAGCAGAACTAAGTATTTTCATTCCCACCTCTGCCTAACGAATAATAGTTATAATTAAATTTGAACAATAATAATAATAAAAGGCTTAGCGAACCCGAAGGTTCGATCTATCGTCCAAACCCAAATTCATTAGATCACCCTTAATACAATGCTCTCACCTACGTTTCGGTCTACCCCTCGGATGTTTACCAGTCGGCTCAGCGTTTACTAAATTTTTAGGAATTCGTTCGTTACTCAGCCCAATAACTTTGTAAGCCCATTTCAACCGTGGCGATGATATTACTTCGATTTTATTAACAGGGTCCATACTCCGCAATTCCACGTTGTGTAACCTCCTAAATTCTCCATTTGACTCATCCTTTTTCGGACCAAATATTTTACGCAGTACCTTATTCTCGAAGACCTTAAGGCGCTGTTCGTCCTTCAAGGTTAGCGGCCAGGTTTCACACCCGTACAGAACTGTAGGCAAGATAATAGTTTTGTATATTCTAAGCTTTAAGTTTCTGGACAAAATGCGCGACCTAAGTAATATTGATACCGAAAAATAACAAGCATTTTTCACCTTTAATTTATTTCATATTGAATTTCGTTTTTAAAGTTGAATAATACTAATTGAAAATTGGAAAATAACACCCATATAAAAAAATACAATTATCTAACAAATACGAAGATAAAAAACTTGACGGATGATGAGAAAGGAGACAGGATATCCGAGTTAGCCTTTGAGAGCCCTGTAAGAAGAGACTCTCCGAAGCCGAGGGACCGGAACCATCGGCGACAGTAACTGTAAGACAAAACGTCCTTTGAAAAGGATACTTCGGGGTAGAGCGGTTCTACAGACGAGAAGGTAGGATCGAGAGCTTGTGTCAGGACCGCCTTCTTCCTTGGTCCATGTATCATTGAGGGTCACACTCTAAAGCAGGTTCATCTGGAAATGCGGTAGTCAATAATTCTGAGCCAAATCACTAACAGGATTCAAGAGAACTGATATCGGAGCACTCGTTGATAAGAATTATTCCTCAGTTGATTCGTTGTTATTGAAAACTCGTGATCTTAATTGTAACATATCCACATGCATATGGGCCTTAAATATGCAAGCGAGTACAGGAAGGATTATCCATATCAACTACATAGCTAATAAATAAACATTACCTAGAACTAATGGTTACTTGGGATAGTATTCTACAGTGAATACTATAGGCAAATCAGAATCAATTCCCGAGTATATCTAAAAAAAAAATTATAATTATTATATTATTTTTGGCCTTCTCCAGTATTCATTCATTTTCTACAGGGGAGCAGTTCCGTGGCCACACTTTTTTTATAATTCTAACTACGTAGAGCCTTACGAAATACGTTCAGCTGAGTAATGATTCCTGGCACACGGTTTAAAGCAATGGTACTTAATTTAAATTTTGTTCGGAGAAGAGCAGCGCCAAGCAAGAAGGGCGATCCGCATTAACGCATTGTCTATTTTATGTCTTATATAATATCTAATATATTATATATGTGCCAATTTAATATATATATATATATATATATATATATATATATATATATATATATATATATATATATATATATATATATACACATAAATTGTTTATATGTAACATTATACCAACCTTATTCAATTATTCATTTATAAAAAAGGAAAGTTCTAAACAGTGAAAGAAAAAATAGAAATTACTTAAGTTTCTTGACTACCATTAGATAACTTACCAGTCACGTTTCGTTAATTTAGGACAAAAAAAAAAAATACAAAACCAAATAAATGCAAACTAAGACAGCAAATCACAAATCAACAGATGAAAAATACACATATACTGGGGACTGCACATCTCTCTAAGACATCTCAATACATCTATAGTAGCCGACACGAAATTAGGCAGGTCTGAGAAATTGCGGCGTTGTTAACTCTTGCTCTATAACCTAACTCCTAATTTACTGACGAAGGTTTGGAATACTGAATCTGACGTTTCACTGTTCGTTGTAATTAAATTAATATTGCTCTAACAAATTATATTAATGCCTAAAACTATTCTTAGATAAATTCTAATCTATTATGTTCTTTCAGCAATGAAAAAGTTA
Organism: Rhaphigaster nebulosa; assembly: GCA_948150685.1. Classification (NCBI taxonomy): domain Eukaryota; kingdom Metazoa; phylum Arthropoda; class Insecta; order Hemiptera; family Pentatomidae; genus Rhaphigaster; species Rhaphigaster nebulosa. The sequence continues at coordinate 152,450,292 of OX411309.1, forward strand.
AAAATTAAAATTTATTTTTCCTAGTAATGGGAATGCTACTTGTTGCCAAATACTTCATGGTTGACGTTGCCGCTACTCAAATTTTTAAGTATTTTACATAAATACATATAAAAAATATAATGATAAACAAACTGTTTATAGATAATGGATTCGATTTAATAACACAGGCCAACAAAAACAATTTTTTTGAAAACTTTTTTAACTTTAATAGTTGATCTTTATAAATTTTTATGTTCTGAATCTAAATCTGGCCTTAGTTTTTTTTGTATCACCCAGAGTTTTCCGTAGATTTCAGGCTCATCAAACATCCTAACTTTTTAAACTTCTGTAACATTTTAGCTACAATAGAAACATACTCTGGGTCTTTTTCATTTCCCAAGAACTTTGTAACGACTTGCTTGAATGATACCCATGCTTCTTTCTCATTTAAGATCATTGTGGATTCAAAGTTAAGTTTAGCTTCTGAAAGGCGAGGAAACTTTTGGAAGAGATACTTGAAACATGGTGCATCTTCAGGCAAAGCCTTTAAAAATTGTTTCATGAGGCCTAAGACTGAAAGCTGATCAATTCTTTAAAAATCGCTTAATTTAATAAATTTAACTATAAAATGTGAATAAATTGCGGATGATACAGCTTTTTTAATATCATACTTGGATTCAGCACCCTAAAAACTATAGGAATAAGGTATTTTCAGTTCAAAAGTTTTTTTCATCGTTGGCCTATTTAATTAAATGAAAATACCGTTAAAATTTAAAGAATCTTTAAAGAACTGTAAAGAAGACACCCCTTAGCAATGCGACCACCTAAAAGCGAAATTGAATGGGAAATAACTGAACGGTAAGGGGACGAAAGAGGCGGACTAGAATGAAATTATCGCTACCGAAAACACAAGAGTATGGTAAAAGTCCTGGATCCAAAGCGGAAAGAGTGGCGAGGGCTGGTGGAAATTTGTAATCTAACTTTGAGATGAGTTGGCCACCGGAGGTGACCATGTCCACTTCCCCCCCCCCCAACTAATTTAACTAAACCTCCATCAGCCACCTCTCCCAATTAACAACACCCTGGGGGTGCCCACCCCTACTGCCTGAAGGTTCTTCCTTTACAAAACAGCAGAAAGGGAATGGGGTGTTCGTGTAGTAAGTTAGCAGGAAAGCAAAACTTCTTAACAGTTTATTTAAAAGCACATTGGAAAACAACAGAGCAAGAATAACAACCAGTAAATAACTAACCAGTCAAGGTTTCGCCAATTCAGACAGCATCAGGACAGAAACAGACAAGATCATATTAACGCAGACCGTAGACAACACAAATCTAAAGCAGCCGACACCAAATAAGGCGGTTGGGCATTTTTTTTCCATGTTACCGCACTAAGTAACATCAGTTCAACATTAAAACTGTTAGAATTCCAATTACTAGGCAAGATCAATTTTAATTTTTAACTTGTTTGTTGCTGAGAGAACAGATAATATCAATTTAATTGACAATAGAATTTTTTTAAGAATAGTTTAGGCATTAACATAACTGGTTTTAGCAATTTTAATTTTAATACGACGAACTGTGAAACGACAGATTAAGGATTCCAAACTTTTCGTAAGTAGACCTGCCTAATTTCGTGTCGGCTACTGTATATGTGTTGAGATATCTTGGAGGGATATGCTGTCCCTAATAGACGTCTATTTTTTGTCTGTTGATTTGAGTGCAATCTTATCGTCTTTAGTACGCATTTATTTGATATTGTAATCTTTTTGTCCTGAATTGACGAAACGTTGACTGGTCAGTTAACTACTGGTATTTAAGGCTTTGATTTTGTAATATTATAAGTAATTTCTATTTTTGGTCGCATTAATTAGAACTTTCCTTTTTTATAAATGAATAATTGCGTTATTTTAAAATTCTAAGATTGGTATATTTGAGTGTATATTATGAGAACGACCCAAAAAACGAGTATTAAAAGACACACCCGATTTAGTTATTGCTTTTCTGAATTATAATACAGCACGCAAATCATTAAATGTAATGAAAAAAAAAAGTTCAGGAGTTCTGTGAAATTATTTATTATTATTTTTATCTCCACAATACTTATTTCTTGATTCAATTTTTCATTCAGGACTTATCCTTTTATTATTCGAATCATCTTTATCATTCTTCTAAATCCTGGATACATATTAAGATATTTTGGTGAAATACCTAAATATTATTGATATTATTTAGAAATGTTATGATAACACAGTGACAGAGCTTACTTCTGACTGTTTCTTACAATTATAACTTATCTCGAATTTCACTGTATTTATCCATTAGATGCTACAGTATCTTGCCACCTTTTTGGGACTGGTAGAAGTGTGAAGCTATCAAACAGTGAATTTTTAGCATGTTGTAAAGAAACAAAAAATCTGGTCTGGCGTCGGCTTATGAATAGTTCCATTGTTGGTAATTTTAGAATCCTTGAACATAAGGAGCATTTTCTTTCCAGAGCGAACGTATGTTTGAATATTTTTCAAATGACATCATTCTGGAATTATTATAGCACTTATAATGCTAGAGAACATTGGAGCACCATAGAGCTGACCGAATTATATTGTTATAAATTTTAATAACTTATGTAATTATATGAAATTATTCGATATATATATATATATATATATATATATATATATATATATATATATATATATATATATATATATATATATATATATATATAAATAGTTACGAAGTTTCTGAGAACAGAAAATGTTTTAAAACCTTAATGCTAGCATATATTAATATTTATTTATATTGGGCAATATTATCCTTAGGGACAAATTAAATATAACAAGCACAAGGTGCGGACAAAAGATGATAAGGGACGAGCAGGCAGGTAGAAAAGTAACTGGCAGGCGACGGCAGATGTCACCACAACCTTTTTCCGCAGATGTACTTGTAAGTAATAAGTTAGTTTAAAAACCTACCGAGAAGTGGGCAGTGTGACAAAGGCAAGAGGTGGTCCGTCCGGGAAGATGTAATCAATTTTAGGAAACCTGTCAACCTGAGATCCCGGCTGGCGTACCGATAATTTCACCGTACTGATGAAACTATACACTGAAATCCTAGAATTTCCTCCCTCTATAAAACTAGTCGGCCAATCACGATAACGGTACCGCCTGGTGCCGGGAATCTAACCAACCAACAATGTCTTCGACCCCCCTCTAAGAAAGAAAGGGAGACAGAAGCCGAGGAGGTACGGAAAATGTACTTCTAGGCTGATCTCTGATAACTGTTAGGACAGTTAATGGCTAGGTCTAGTCTGAATCATTCCATGGTTAACAGTTTATTGTAACAGTTATTATTTTCTGTTGTAACAGTTTATTATTTTAATTTTGATGAATAAAGATAAATGTTAGGAAGGTTGTTCTTTAGTAACCATGCCCATTATTCATTTGATTAGCATCATTATTAAACTTAGATGTACGAACATTGTCTTGGTTAATTATTAAATAATGGTAACCACAAATCAGGCCCTTGGAAAGGTATCCAATTTAGTGGACAATACAAATAATTCATTATTGACTTATGATTTTTGGGATAATCATCCCCAATGATTGCCCAATAGTATCCCTATGTACAGACTAAAACATTATCAGCTAAATATAAATCAACTTAATTTAGATAAAACAGCAATATAGAATATTAGATAATGCAAAGAAGTGATTACTTAAAAGTAACCAAAAATAATAAGAACTTTCCACAATCTTCAATTACGTCTTGAACGTAATAGATATCAAATAAACAAAAAGATGCTCTGGAAACCGATCATGAGACAGTAATAGCCAAATAAGAAAGCTTGGTAGCGAACTAGTGAAGAGCTGATAGGAATAGATATCAGATCCAAACCGTAAAATTTTACTATCAGCCGTTGGAAAAGGATCAATTTTATTGCCTATTTTTACTGCTAGGATAAACATAAACTTCCTCCTTGCAATGTAACTGTTCAATATCAGTTCACATAAAAAAAAAAAAGAAACAGTACATTATTACTTTCCTTATCACATAGCTGAGGAAAGTATTGTAATCGGAACAAATTTTCGATGTGCACTTTTCAAAAACGGATTTCTGGCCATTGGTCTGAGTGTCTTTACCCCGATTACCTCTTGAACTAATAGACAGATTTAGCTGTTTTTTTTTTGGTTTTGTAGGGGTTTGTCCACTGATGCCTGTGTATCAAACTTTGCAGGTTAATGTAGTTCATACCCGAAAAAAAGTAGGAGATAATGTTAATAATGAAAATAAAATATTATTTATGCTTAATTCGAAAAGTGATGGTGTTAGTGTGGTTATGGGTGTGTGAAAAGGTATCTATATAATCATTCGGAAGGAAATTAAATTCCTTACAAAACAATAAAAAAAAAAATTAATCAAAACCGGACAATTATTAACAAAGATAGAACGTATTGGACTTTTTAGTCATGTTTCCCTATATTACAATCCCATTCTGTGCATGTTCCCATGGAAACCCACTTACTTTCTTTTTTAGTTTTTGGGATTCCCCTAAACTATATATCTCCCGAAACATTCCAGAAGCTCATTTGGAAGATAATTAAATGGCCTTCAAAGCAAAATTAAAAAAAAAATAAAATAAAATTCATCTACATAATATAATCATGTACATATAATTTTTTTTTGCATTGGACATTGCAGCCAGAGCGATAGGGAAAATCGTTGACATAGCAGTTATTTAAAATATAAAAAAGTTTTCCTTAAAAAAAAGTAAGATAACCGGATCACGTCTTCCAGATTTCCAAAGAGCTCTAATTCAAACCGAATTAAAAAAATCTAAAAATGGAAGAAATATACTATAAAATAGCAAACATACATTTTGAATTGAAACAGGACAGTCTAGTGCAGCTGTTTTTATAAAAGAAACTTGTAATGACAAAGTATTTTAAAATAGTTTTTTTTTTTTTTTTACATATTTTAAATGAACATTTTTCAAACATCTGACTGTTCTTTTCTTGTTTGGATATATAGACATATATAATGATATGTAGACATATAAGTATGGTCCTGATGATGGAGCAGAAATCCGAAACGTTGATGTAATTATTAATAAATTTTAAATTAGGAAGATCTTTCTTTTCACTATCCAATCTACTGGTGAGAACAAGATATCTATACCAAAGGTTCTCAAGCTGTGGGTTGACGTGAAGAGTGTTGAAATGAATCAAGTAAATATTTAAAAAAAATAATATAATTGCGACTGCACTGCGAAGTAATAATGGCGCTGATTTGATGTAATAAGAAAAATCGTAAATATTACACCAACAGTGATACAGAGTATTTTTTAAGTCAGATTAATTCCTCTCATATTTCCAAAACTAAGATTAAATTTAGTGCCAGTTCGAAATGAAAAGAGGAGGACGCACAGACATAAAAAAAAAAAAGAAAAAAAGAAAAAAGAAAAACCTTGATCTATACCAGAGGTTCCTCCCAAACCCTGGTACGCGTATGCAAGGACGTTCAAGATCCTACGCGAACAAACCAACAAAAGCCATGAATAAAATCATCTTTTTAATGAGGATAAAGATTTTTTTTAAATTATTATTGAATTTATCAATCATAAGATGAATAACCACGCTCAACATTTAATAAAAATTATTCAGGATGGGGTTGAAGAGGACTTGAGAATCGAGTTAAAGCCTAACATTGATGCTCTGGTTTGTAAATAAACAAAATTCTTCTTATTGAAAAATAATGACCACACTTTTTATTTTTGAAGAATACACATTTATCTGAATAACACTGAGGAATAAAAAAATAATATTTTCTTGCGTAATAGATGTAGGGCGTGAATAGCGATACCTTAATGTACTAAGGTACACGATATATAGTACTTTGTTCAAATTGACTCTATTTTTGTAAAACAATCTAGGTTAGTTACAGTATATTGCCTTATATTTATAGTTTATATATATATATATATATATATATATATATATATATATATATATATATATATATATATATATATATATATTGCCTTTATTTAAAAAACTATTGCCAATTCCGCAAATCTGATATTTTCCTGAAATTTAGGAGACTGAAATTATCCAGATTCGACTTGAAACCCTCCACCGCCCGAAAAAAAAACTTGAGAAAACTTTATTTTCTTTCTTTTTATATAACAGTGTGTATTGTCTTTATTTCAAAAAGTGGAATAATTTCAGCAAATCTGATATTTTTCTTGTATTTAGAAACCTGAAATTCTCCAGAATCGACTCTGAAACTGCGCCGCAAACTCAGTGTTGTCCGAAAACCCCTCCAAAAATATCTGACGTGGACAACACATGACTTCCTCGTACGCCTATTAAACTATAAATCGGTAGCTCGAAAAGTGATCATGAATTCGGTTAATAGTCTCCGAAGATCGCAGCATCTCAAAAACGACATTCGGCGTCACGACATCCATCTATTGACACACACACACACACACAAATGGGGAGGAAAACCAGTATTTTACACTAAATTTTAACACTTAAAACAAGTAATAAAAATGTTTAATTGGATTGGAAACCAAATTGCGTTTGTAACCTTTATTACCGAAACATATGATTTATGTATTTAATTTAAATATAATTTTTGATGTAAACTTATTATGACCTTCAAGTAAAGTACCCTTTTCGGCTCACCAATTTTAACCAAAATATAGTAAATACATTCATATCGATATAAAAGTCCTATTTACGAAATTTGAGATGTTTTAAATTATATTTTAATATAATTTCTAATGAAAGTCTAATATGACCTTCAAGTAAGGTACCGCTTCCGGTTTTCTAATTTAGACCAAAATCTAGTATGTTATTTAAATCAATGTATAAGTTATAAATACTAAATTTGACAAATTTCGCATAGTATTTTAATATAATTTTTGATGGAAATCAATTATGATCTTCAAGTAAAGTACCACTTCCGGTGATTAAGCAGTAACCAAAAAGGGAGGTTCACAACTAGATTTTACATCAATCTTGAATACAAAATTTGAACTTTCTACAGCAAACCGTTTTTGAGTTATGCGAGATACGAACGTACGTACGTACAGACGCCACGACGAAACTAGTCAAAATGGATTTAGGGATGGTCAAAATGGATATTTCCGTTGAAATCTGAAAAACGAAAATTTTCGCGATTACAATACTTCCTTTACTTCGAACAAAGAAGTAAAAGCCATGCGTTTTTCTCTCAATATAAGAGTATTTACTGCCTTTATTTCAAAAACTGGAGTCCATTCGGCAAATCTGATATTTTTCTCGTATCTAGAAGACAGGAATTATCCAGAATCGACTCAGAAACCTTGCGGCGCCAAATCACTATTGCCCTGTGTAATTTATTGTGTTGTTATGTGATTTCAATTTCACTTTGGATTTTGGATTTTTGAACTTTATTTTCAATTTATTATTTTCTAAAGCAAATTTACTGTGATATATATTTTTTTGTTTTAGTAAAATTTGGTATCAGTTAGTATTTTTTTATGAAGAGAAATGTTCAATACTAATATCACTATTAGTATTGCCACATCACAACTATCTCTGTATGCTTTACACATTACCAAACCGTCATACTATTTGTATTTTTAATTAATCGATTTCATATATTTCACTATTCCCTGTGTAAATATCGCATTATTTTTATTTTCAATTAATTTTTACATTGTTATTTCATTTATTTTATTTTATTTTACTTTTTCATTTGTCTCTTGTATTATTTAATTTAGTGTTATCTTTTTCTTTTTATAATTCATACTTTTTTATCTTACTTGTAATTTCTGTTTTTATCATTTTTTACTGTTACTGGTACTGCCTCTGTCTTTTTTCATTGTTGTTATGTTGTTTTCCTTTTAGCACTAAAACTTAGGCCGAAATGTCGGCACAAAATATATAAGTTTACTTATAACAGTGTAATTCTTTGACCGCACCCCCCGACCAACTTCTCCCTTTAAATATACATATACGGTCAACAAAAAACTTCCTCTAATATCAGTATTGGTTTATGAAGATAAATGTTCAATACTAGTATCGTAAGATCAGGTAGTGGTACTCACAGTTATTTGTAAAGAAGGTAAAGTGACACATAAATTTTGGGAACTCTGCCTAGATAAATAAAATAAATTATTAATCAATTTTAAATTAACAATAAAATTTAATTCTCTATACAATATCAACATTCTGCTAGACAATAAACACAATTATCATTCATCAATATCCAAACCACTTCCTTAGCAAAGGCGATCTAGTTTATCGAGAACTGTTGCTGGCCTTTGTTAAGCGAACTGCGACACTCGGCATTGACGGCTGGTTTGCTATTCAACGGCTGTCAATCGATAGTGGCAACTTCGTCGGCCTCAAATGGAATATAACGAAACTCCTACCATTAGCATTTCAATAATAGAAATAATTTGAATATCTGTAGGCTTCATTTATAAGCATTAAAGCAGAGATAGGCATATAAAGCTGGATTTTAAATAAGCCTAACGATAATCCATTGAGAAAATTTAACTAGTCATAGTGTTTAGAATTCCTGGATAAATTTACAAAAGCTGCAACCATACTTCATTAGGAAATCATAGGGCTTAGTGCCAGGTACTTTTCAGCTAAGAAGCAGATTAAGAAAATGAAATCCCTTCTCTCCAGCACATTTAAATTCGGCATTAGGAGGAGCTGGAGAAATTCGGACAAATCCAAGCGATCATATTTACAATCAAATGGCTTACAGCTTATGCAGATTCCTAAAGAGGCTAATCTAATACAAAACAGCGATAATGTTTTTGAGAATAATTGAGAAAAGACGAGTAGTATCCAAAACTAGTAATAAATACGAAATACATTAAAATCACTACTTCCAAACCTGGAGCAGATTTAAACAAAAACTTCTATTAGCCGTACGACACAGTAAACTGAGTAGTAATCAAAGACATAAGTTACGCTAAATTTTCTGATAGTTTATTTTTATATTTTGAGCTAAAACTGTTTCTAACGATTCATGGTTTACAAAAAATAATTTGACATTAAAACTGAAAATCGGTGGAGCCGTTCGCCCAAAAAATCGTTCCAAACCATTACCCTCCTTTTGGCTTCGCCGTTGTCGGATAAAAATTATTTTAAAGCAACTTTAAAAATTTTATAATTATTATAAATGATAATACATCATAAATATTTATATACAATATCAACATATCGATTAGTCCAATCTTAAATTTATTTCCATCTATAACAGAAAAAAAAATTACTCACCGGAATTACTGGAAAACCTCGAAAAAACCCCGACCTCTAAACCGTTTACCTGTAAACACCCCGCCTTTCTTCCATTGCTAGTTCAGTGCGAGAACAAACCAATATATAATTTTCTGTTTGATATAACCTTGGTGAGTACCAACATGTATTTGATTTCTTGTATTAATTAAATTCATAATTCATAAATGTTTTATAATTTATATTACATTTAATTTAATACATATAAAAATAACAAACTGTATTTCGAATTTCTTATTTTTGAATCTTTGTGTGTTTTTAGAACTGAAGATGAATGTATAACATTCGAAACTAGTTTTTAATAAAAACAAAATTATAGAAGTGGCAAATAATTTATCAATCCCTAATTTTATCGATTAAGTCATTATTAATGCCATAACAGCAATACACTCTTACAAGGCCATATGCTATCAGAGCGTGGAGATTATATGTTAAATCAATAAACGGCTCTCTAACTGGATTACTGTGAGAAAGAATGAAGAAAAGTGTCATAAAATTAATCACCCGAGACTAAAGCTAGACCGAACAGACGAGGAGAAAGATGTACAGAAGTTCAGAAAATGCGGGCTGAGGTAGTCGACAGATTGGCAGTAGTTCTCAGAATCAATGAGTTGAGTCGGAGACATATTAATAAAAAAAAACAATGGTTTAGAAGGAAATAATACATCTTTAGATTTATATAATACTAGCTGTTGACGTGGCTTTATTTATGGTAACAATAACTATAATGCATATAATAATTGTTTCATATTGGGTATATGCGTGAGGTGGCCCCGCTTCTGCCACTCCACAGGATGCATGCAACACCTACTAGGACCGAAAATGGAGCCTTTGTCAAAGCATGCAAAAGTCGAACCTCTGTATATCGAACTTCCATAAATCGAAAATCACCTTTTTTTAGAAACCTTGAATTTTTATAGAAAAAAATGTTCTTTATATCGAATAAAATTTCTATATATCGAACAAAAAATTCCAATTTAAAAAAAATATAAAATGTGGTTGTGATCAAAAAGAGCCCTTAGTTTGCCTATATACGAATGGGTAATAATTAAATAACAAACAAAAATGTTTCGCTGGTTTGCAAAGCAATGGAAATTCAGAGAGGATCTTCGTCTCAGAAGAAGCACAGGAGTAACTTAATTTTCTAAATTTCTTTCCTAACAACAAGAGAGTGAAATTTTCATTTTTAATTTTAATATAACAGTATATTATAATATACTTAAATACTTTTTATAAATACTTGTATACTTAAATATACTTGTTATAATATAATTAAATTATATTATGACAGTATAACTTTGCCTTTCTTGAGAACATTGCTCCTAAACATGACTTCGGTGATGAATTATATACAATTAGACATTAGAAGCTATCTCGTGAGAAAAAAAAATATGTTTTACGAATGTTTGCATATTTTTAATACATGTCTTTAATTAAACTATGGTGAGTATCAGCATGTATTTGATTTCTTGTCTTAATTAAATTCCTAATTCATAAATGTCTTATAATACTGATTTATATTACATCTATTTAATATGTATAGTAATACCAAACTGTATTTTGAATTACTTATTTTTAAATTTTTTGTGTGGTTTTAGAACTGAGGATGAATGTATAACATTCGAAACTAGTTTTCAATAGAAACAAATTTATAGAAGTGGCAAATAATTTATCAATCCTTAATTAGATTGATTCTTCTATAACATAATGCGGATGTTAGATTACAACTATTTCAAACCCAGCCTTATTGCACATCTAGAACATAAGCAGAAACACGATTAAAAATTTAGGTATTGTCTTTTTTGAGATACTGTGATGACTGTATAGGTGGTAACTTGTTTTTTTTAGAAATAGATAAATAATTTTATGCTGAATGAAAATTAATCAAAAAGAAAAGATAATTAGAAAACGAAGTACAAAACCTAGGACGAGATTTGACGGTACAGAAAAATAAAATCAATAGTTAAATGAAGGAAAGGGAAAAGGGGTGGAGTACAAAGGGAATGGAATTAATTTATCCAGGATAGAAGAGGCAGTGGAAGAAAAGATACCGCAACCCAAGCCCACAGCCAACGCCATCAAAGGAGGAATAATCAAGGAGTGCTCCAGCGGGCCCAATAATCAAATCTACCTCTTTCTCATTGGACAAACAGATTCCCCTTCCCTCCCCCCTCATCAATCGAGAAAACGTTTTCGGCTACTACTCTTAATTGACCCTTGGTAAAAAAGATGCTGGAAAATACATTAGGTTATTAAAATTGGTGTTTTTAAAATATTTCTAGCTATAATTATTGAATAGGAGAGCTAAATACCACAGTAGTCGGTTCCATATTACGTCAGTGTGGTCGAAATACAGATATACGTAGTATGCTGCATAAAGCCAAAGATTTTTGCTACTTATCATTATTTAATTGATCTAAACTCACTCGATATTCATAAATTAATAGAATTAATGCAATATTCATGAGAAACAAAGTAGTTTTATAGTATTTATTAATATAAAAATAGTGAAAAACGGTTTAAAAATACTAAAAACAAAATCTAGAAACTTAAAAATAAATAAATAACGATGAAAGAAATGTGAAAAATACCAAAATCGCCTCTGCCATGTTACTTTGGGCTAAGAAAACGGTTCATCGGCCACACTCTCTCCAGACAGACTTAACTCCATCTGTATAATAACCCTGATTCGTCCTGTTCTGCTATATGGCTCAGAAACTTAGACTCTGACGAACAATGAATCCTTATATTCGAAAGAAAGATCCTCCGAAGGATGTTTGGTGGAGTGTTCGTGGATGGGATTTGGAGAAGACGGACTAACCGGTAAGCATACCAAACGTTTATAGAGCCTGAGATATCGTCCAGATTTTAAATTTGGGGAAATCTGGCACGGATGGAAGAAAATGAAATACCGAAGAGAATGCTTACAGGGCCGTTCCATGGGACCAGGAAAAGAGGCAAGCCAAAGCTGAGGTGGTTCGACGGAGAAGTGACAGACTCGAGGGACATAAGGAATTGGATGACAACTGCACAGGATCGTGACGATTGGCGGAGGCCAAGACCCGTCACGGGTTTGTTGCGCCGCAATAATAATAATACCAAAATGAAATAATATAAATTTAAGAAGATAAAAAAAAATAGGAAAACGCAACGAAAGACAAGCAAAAGGGAAGAAATAAAAAACCAATAAATTAGAAAATCTATTAACAATTTATAGCTAAAATTTTGCTTCGTATATTCTATGATTGACTGAGAGCTGACAACAAGTCAATTTAACCCGAAGGATCAAGATTAACTAAATATCTAAATTGGTAGAATCTAGGGTGCTAAGCTAGAATCTGTAGATCTTTGAGACAGGAATACAAAATGACGGCCAGTCAAAGTCGCACAAAATTGCACTGAATTTTACCCACAAGATCTATTTTTGGACGAGGGCTCATTATAAAGCTTTGACCATCCATAGTAAAGATACAGAAGTCACGCAGTCCAAAGTGGTCGGATTCGTCACGCCAGACCGCGTCAACATTGCCTAAAACTGCATTAAATTTAACCTAAAAGAGGTTCTCCTGGTATTCCAAAAAAGATCCAGTTTTGGATGAGGGCTCATTTTAAAGTTCTGACCACTCTCTGCAGGCCTGACAGTGCGATGCAGAAAGGACATAGCTTTAAAATGAGTCCTCATTCAAAAATATATCTTTTTTGGAATTCCACGAGAGCCTCTTTTGGGTTAAATTCAATGCGATTTTGGGAGATTTTGACGCAGTACATCCTGGGCCATAGCAATTTAGATATTGAGTTAATTTTAGTCCTTCGGGTTAAATTGATGTGTTGGACTATTAGTTAGCAAAGATATTTTTTCACATTTCAGCGGATTGAAAACTAAAACAGCAGTAGTGGATTCCAATGGAATCAAATTATGAAAAACTTAAACAAGAATGTTTACGGCCTCTTGGATGTAAAGTTTTCGTAGAAATTTAACAAAGGCACTCTTTCCAAAGAATTCATTGGGGCATTATTGAATTTGATCATTGAATATATTATATCAAATTCTGTATAATTAATTTTTTTACTATCAACAAAATAATCTAATTATTTTAGCTCTTTAGGTCTTTTGAATGCACATACAAAAAAAAAATCCGTGAGCAGTAGAACTCCGTCACTAAAGTCGTATTTTAACTTTTTTTTAAAAATATAATGAAAACGGGGGATTAAGAAAAAAATTCGAGAACCACAAAGGACAGTTCCCTAACAAACCGAAATTCATCCGTACTTTTATTATAAGGTTCCGCAGATCGGCTAACCTTCCATACAAAAAAAGAAATATACATACATCAGAAAATACGACTAAAAAGGCATTGAAACAGTTGAAATAGCCATGTCTTTGCTAATTCTGGTCCGATTTCGATGAAACTTATTTGTTTTTTAGGTAATTTAATTTCCTTTCCAATGCAACAGGTCCCTAACTCAATTTGGAGGGGGTTTTAAAGGTGCGAAAATATTTTTAAAAAACGAAAAACCCGAAGGGTTGGGAAAACCAAGTCGAAAACCCCAAAAAATATTTTTCCAACACCAACTCAATATAAGTGCAGCTGTGCGAGCAGCTGATGCGCAAAACTTAAAAAACGCCTAAATTTCAGGTAAACATACCGAAATTTTGACTGGAATTTACCCATACTTTAATGGTATCGTTCTGCCTGGAAGAAAGCCCTAAATACCGAATTTCAGCTCATTTGACCCAAAGCGGACCGCTGGAGGTGCTCAAATGTAGCGGGGGGAGGGGAATATATATATATATATATATATATATATATATATATATATATATATATATATATATACACACACAATGTTATATCTCAAGTCCTTACATTACCCGAAGGCATTCCAAGACAAAGCTGTATTATTTATATAAAATATATATTGGAAGATTTCCGGTTTATTGATATGGATATCTAAACGAATTTATTTTTCATATATTGATTTATTTATCTATTTTATAACGAATGTGACTAAAAAAAAAAATAAAAAAAATTCAGCATATGATAAGCAGTATCGTATCTTAAGCATGGATCGCTCAATAATAATATTATTTATTATTATAATAATTAATCATGCGTTTAAACACAACGAAATAGTAAGTACATGAGGTAATATAAATTTTCACCTTCTTATTAATGGATCCTGTCGCCATCCAGACATCTTATGCCAAGGACTAATTCACTAACGAAGGAAAATCGATAGAAAACTAATTCCCACGAGACAATAGAATCCAATAAAAGGCAGCGTTAATCTTAGTTAGTAGTGCCCCAAATAGTTCTTAGCCCGCAATATAGCTAAACTTCCTTTTTCGTTTTTCCAACCGATAGACTTTTACTTTCTTATATTCTTATATTCTTATATTAACAGAACGGGGAGGGGAATAAACTTTTAAGCCATTAAACCGAAACATAAAAGCAGTAACGAAATAAATACAAAAAAATACTACTTATTTTTAATAAATGATACGCTAGAAACGAGGCGAATCTTCAAACAAAAAGGAAGCTTATAACTTGGGAGCAATTACAACAAAACGACTTGAGGGACTAGAAAAAGTATGAATTAAAAGATCAAGTAGGTACCATAATTACCTAAAGTAATTAAGGAAATAAAATAGTATAATTACATTATAATAAATTATTATATTATAAATAAAACATTATTCTATTCTATTCTACTATAAGGACTCATATGTTTTCGCTATGTACTCAGTAGAAATGGCGAGGAAGCAATGCTGACCTACTTGCTACACTTTTTTCATTTTTTTTATTTTTTACTTAAAAAACAAATAAATTTTTTAATGCTAAAATAATTAGCAGTGAGGTAAACATCCCGACAACACATAACTTTATCATTTTAAAAGTAAAATACATAAATAAATAATTTCATTAAACAAATACCAAAAATAATTAATTATCAATTCTACGAGGGAAACGCTGTTTTGCCAATTCGGACGTAAATGCTATCCTCGCAGTACGGTTACCTATTATTGAGTACAAGCCTGGAACTGGAGGGAACTGGAGAGAACAGAGCAATGCCCCTGGAAATTCTAATATAATTAATTCTAACCAGGTACAGTTTCGGCCTAGTCTGCTTCAGTTCCTCTTCTCTCCTCAGGCCCAAAAGCCGAATTCCATTCGAATGATTACAATATTCCAACTATTTGGAGATAGCGGTAAATAAGCGCAGTAACAGTTATATTTAATGGTTTATTTTTTACTAGAACCGAAACAATTAATCGGCGAATTTTATTCTGAGAAGTTTCAGCTTTAAATGAAAAACCGAAGCATGTTGAAAACAAAAATACGTTGATGACACACGTATACTATTTACGAATAATGACTCAACTGAAAATTCCAAACTCAGTTGTCACACATCACAGCCATTAGGGAATGGTATCAAAACTGGATATTTAAAATAAATACCAACAAATACCATCAGATCATTTTTATTCTACGTCATAAAACCACGATATTCTGTCTTACATTTCCTGTCGTTTCTTATAATGTTTAATAATATCCCACTTATTCTTGTCCAACAGACAATAGGGTTTTGACAATCTTGATAGGGTCTCACACGGAATCCTCATACAACTAATATGTATTGATATTGGACAATATTATCGTTATAAAATTTAACCAGACCAGGTGCGAACAAAAGAAATAAGGGACGAGCAGGTAGAGAAGGGTAACTGACAGGCGATGACAGATGTCACCACATAAGTGATAAGGGATAAGTTAATTTAAAAACCCTACTGAGAAGTTAACATTGTAACAATGCCAAAAGCTGGAACATCTAATCAATTTTAAGAACTGGTCCCCTTAGGCTTGACTGACCGAGGCTGAGGGAGGACTAGGAGACTGATAGGGGCTGATGCAAGACTGTGACTCTGAAGATGAGAAAAGCGCTCTGGCTCCATGACTGAAGATATGCAGGGGAACCCGAGGGAGAGATGCTGAGGAACCATCAACAACAACTAGTACAGAATTTATGTTAAAACAATTAATGGCTAGGTCTAGGCTGAATCATTCCATGGTTAACTTTTTATTGTAATAGTTTGTTATTATAATTTTGAATAATAAAGATAAATGTTAGCAAGGAGGTTGTTCTTTAGTAACCATGCCCATATTTAATTTGAATATATTTCATTAAGATAGCAGTAACTTTGATTAACATTAGCATTAAACTTAAAAGTAGGAACATTATCTTGGTTAATTATTAAATAATGGTAACCACAAACCAGGCCTTTGGAAAGGTACCCAATTTAGAGGACAAGGTAAGAAATTCAAAAATATTCATAAGCTTACTTAATTTTGAGATAATCATCTTCAATGATTGCCCAATAGCATCCCTATATATATATATATATATATATATATATATATATATATATATATATATATATATATATATAGACTAATGTATTAGCAGCCAGATAGATATCAAGCTCAACTCGAAACTAGGAAACATAGCACAACAATGAAACGACAAAAAACTGCTTAAAGATACCGATTACTACAACACTTACTTGATAAACATTCTACAGTTTTAAAAAAAAAAATACCTGTACCACTACAACCAATGAAGGGTCTTGGGTTCAGTACATGGTAAGGATCCTACTGTTTCTAGGCCAACGGTTGTGCAAGGAGGTGATTTGGCCTAGACGTCAGGTTTTTCTCCTAATTAAGATTATCCACTTTATAGAGGCTGGCTGAGCGAGCCCCAGGATGGTCTCCCGATCCCACAGGTTCGATTCACGACTGATAACAGAATAAATAATTATCTGCCACAGCCGGGCTCGAACCTGGAACCCGGAGCTTAGTAAGACAGTGCCTTACCACTGAGCTGCTCCGCTCCACCAAAGTTTCAAAGGTGCAGGTTATTTTCAGCTTAATTAATCCGTTCTACTACTTAGTTTTAATAAAAACATTATGAAGATATAATTATAAGAAATTATCATATAGTTTTTTGGTATTATTATCATTTAATTTCTTATGTTAATTAATGTCCAAATTAATTTGATGCAATTTAAAATTCATTCATTTTTATTTTCAAAGGTACAGGTTATTTTCAGCTAAGACTTAGTTTTAATAGGAACATTATGAACATGATAAAAAAAAAAAAAGTATTTTAAATTATAGTTGACAATTTTCCGGCGAACAGTATTCAGTATTATTTTTTATCCCATTGTTAAAATTAATGATACCAAATATTATATTCAAGAATATAATGTCATTCTCTCGAAAATGGAAAAGAGAGAATTCTTAAAGAGATTTACGATGGGATAAGCGGATGGGGAATACATTATTTATGTACCTGAGGATTTTATATATTCCGGGCAGAATATATTAACATCGGTCAGGAGCAGTAAGAATCCGTACCATTTATCAGCCTTTATTCTCAGCCATTTGCATTCCGAACATGACGAAAGAGACAGTTATACATAATATAATATCTAGTAGAATAAAATATGTAAAGCTCCAGTTTATTAAATACATTTCCTCCATATTTACTGAAAAGGATAATATTAACTATATATTTCCTTTCAAAACTCATTTCATCTGCAACCAGAAAAATCTGCCAGTAATCTCTAATATAAAAATAAAATCTATGGAAAATAAATTGCTATGAAAAAAAAAAATTTAAGTCGGAAAAAACTTGTTTAATCATAGAAATAAGCTAATTTCAGCCTAAATAGCATTCAAGGTAAGTAGAAAAGAATAAAAAATTACAACGCCAACCAGTATGGAAATCAGTCCATTATCTTGAGAGTCAAGTCCAGGCTTTAGGTTAAATAACAATTTATTTATCAGTTACTTTAAACAGGTAACACTATTTGATATTTGTTTCGAACTTTGCCCGACGGGGACCTACATTTTTAAAGCCTAAATAGCAGTTAACAATTAAAATTGATAGTCATAATTGAAATAGTAAAGTGCTTAGAGAAAATAAAAGCAACCCATCTTCAAACTTTAGATTTTAAGAGGCTATGATTCCTATGCTAACTAACAAAGATTTATTTAAACCAAGACATAAGTGAATAATCAAGTTTCTAACTGGGCAAGGGAAAGATGAATAGCCAGTTTAGAGATGAGAGAACTAACTAACTCGGTTATTCAGAACACGTCTTAGAGTGATGAATAAGCACTTACCATTAAGTAATTTAACATCCATTCAAAGAAAATGAATCGTAAAGTCCTTTACAATTCATAAACGGACATATATATGTAATGAAACCTATATATATTATTAAATATTTTTTTATTTTTGAACTGGATCTTTTGTGATATATATCTGGATCTTTTACATATATATATACATATATATATATATATATATATATATATATATATATATATATATATATATATATATATATATATATATATTAGGGACTTGAATAAGTTCTCGCTGTTTCCCGATAGATGGTGTTATCTTAGTCTTTTTGCATCAGGCAATACTATAACCAACTTTATCGCGAAGTTCCACCATTAGACTCGAAATCACAGAATATGATATTCCGCCGAAGTGTAAACAACATACTATTTCATAGCGTTAAACATGTCGAATTTCGTGCCAAAAAAAGAGTATTTGCGGGAAATTGTGCTGAATTCCTTTTTTCAAAAAAATCTGCATCTTAAGCACATAGAATTCTTGTGGAGACTTATGGCGACCATGCTCTGTCGGAAACAACATGCAGAGATTGGTTTAGACGCTTTAAAAATAATGATTACTCATTACTCGCATATTACGCATTACTCGATGAAGACGCAAGTCAGACGCAAAATGAACTTGCAGAATCGTTAGAAATTGATCACACAACAGTTTCCAAATGTTTAAAAGCATTAGGAATGATTCAAAAGCAAGGAAATTGGGTGCCGTACGAATTAAAGCCGAGAGACGTCGAACGGCGTTCTTTCACATGTGAACAGCTGCTCCAACGGCAGAAAAGGAAAGGTTTTTTGCATCGTATCGTGACTGGCGATGAAAAGTGGATACACTACGATAACCCGAAGCGTAAAAAATCGTGGGGTAAGCCCGGCTATGCATCAACATCGACGGCAAAGCCGAATATCCATGGTTCCAAGCTCATGCTCTGTATTTGGTGGGATCAGCTGGGTGTAGTATGTTATGAGCTCCTCAAACCCAACGAAACCATCACGGGAGACGCTATCGACTACAATTAATGTGTTTGATCGGAGCATTGAAGGAAAAACGGCCTATATACGAGGAAAGACACGACAAAGTAATTTTGCAGCATGACAACGCTCGGCCACATGTTGCAAAGCCGGTCAAAACCTACTTGGAAACGCTCAAATGGGAAATCCTACCCCACCCATCGTACCACTTGTTCCGATCGATGACTCATGGCCTGGCTGAGCAGCACTTCCAATCATATGAAGATGCCAAAAAATGGATCGGTTCGTGGATAACTTCAAAAGATGAGTCGTTCTTTCGACATGGTATTCGTATGCTGCTAGAAAGATAGGAGAAAGTAGTAGCTAGCGATGGACAATACTTTCAATGACATGTTCTTTACTAATTTTTTTAAATAAAGCATTTATTTTCACGAAAAAACAGCGAGAACTTATTCAAATCCCTAATATATATATATATATATATATATATATATATATATATATATATATATATATATATATATATATATATATATATAAGATCCAGTTCAAAAATAAAAAAAATTATATATATATATATATATATATATATATATATATATATATATATATATATATATATATCACAAAAGATCCAGTTCAAAAATAAAAAATATTTAATAATATATATAGCTTTATAAATAATAAAATATAAAAGAAAGATTCCACACTCGAAGCCTAGAGTCTCTAAAATACCGTTAAATGCTTATAGGTCTTTTTAGACTGTTGGTGTGAGATAAACTGCATTTTATTTTTATAAATGTGATTTTTTTTTTCTTCCTATCCTCATGATGGCTGAATTTGAGGCTGATTTACCGGTACTTTAGAGACTCTATGCTTTGTATTTGGAATTATATCATAGCCATTTATATCATATCAAGTATTTTATGTCTCTTTTCGAATTTTTGCTCTTTTATATAAATATATTTTGTGGAATAGCCATTTTTTTATATAGACCTGCCTCTGAAATGTATTTTCACTTTAATATTTTCTTTTATTATTATTTTTATTTTATTTTAATTATTCCATTTATTTACTTCATACATATTTGGTTCTTTCCTATGTGTATTTTCTGGTGATCAGCCGTTATTACGTAACCTACCATTATCTTTCTGTATGAGTGTAGATGTCTTGGAGTGAGTTAGTCTCAAGTTGATTTGTATTTTAAGACAGTTTATTTACAGCATTTTGTCTTCATGCGTGTGATTTTTGCTTTCTCACTACCGAAGGCAGGAAAGCTTTGAATTCATGCAGGAAGTGAAAAAATATTTTCACAACAGAATCGAAAATTTCTACTCGCGTTTTACGTTTTAGACATCAAGGCACAAATTTGGTTCCGTGTCCGTCTGTAGTCAAATCCATGTGACGGGCGAAACACTAGAGTTAATCAGATTTTGATTAAATATTTAGGAATATTGTGGATTGGTTCCTATTAGGTTCCATGTAAATTATATCAAATCCCATTCACTGGTTTCGCATATGTAGGTTTAATACACACTTATATTTCAAAAACGGCATGTCCGATTTGGAATGTTGGGGATTAGTAAAAAAATGGTTTATTATAAATTTTATTATATTCCAGTTATTACTTTTACTTACGCATGCGCAAACATATTTTCCTTCACACTCCTTTATTTCGATAAATGTTCCGATTCGGCCCGGAAATGAATGAAAGTTGGGGATTAGTGCGCAAATGGTCCAGTGTCATCTTAACTAAATTATATATTAATATAGACGTATTTTCATTGGCACACCTATATACATATATATTTCGAAAATGGCTTGCCAGATTGGGTCTAAAGTTAGAGAAACGTAAGGGATTTGTGTTAAAGTGGCCAATAATCAATTTTGTGTAATCACATCAACTACTTTCCCTTATGTATGCGCAAACATATTTTCCTTGACAAGCTTATATTTTAAAATATCTGATGTGGACAACCTATGACTTCCTTGTACGCCTATTAAACTATAAATCGGTGGCTCAAAAAGTGATCCTGAATTTGGTTACTAGTTTCCGAAAATTGACACTCAGCGTCCCGACATCCATCTATTGACACACACACTCTTGTTACTGGAGGTCTCATTCCGTTATTATATGTCGTTTTCCTTCAGTAGGTAACTAGTTTCCAAGATATTTATCCATGTTTCGTGATTACAATAAAACAATAAAAAATGGGGAAGAAAACTAGTATTTTACATTCAATTTTAACACTTAAAACAAGTAATAAAAATGTTTAACTGGATTGGAAACCAAAATGCGTTAGTAACCATTATTACTGAAACATATGATTTCTCTTTTAATTTAAATATAATTTTTGATGTAAGCTTATTATAACCTTCAAGTAAAGTACCCTTTTCGGCTCACCAATTTTAACCAAAATATAGTAAATACATTCATATCGATATAAAAGTCCCATTTACCAAATTTGAGATGTTTTACATTATATTTTAATATAATTTTTGATGAAAGTCTAATATGAACTTCAAGTAAAGTACCGTTTCCGGTTTTCCAATTTAAACCAAAATCTAGTATGTCATTTAAATATATATATAACTTATAAATACTAAATTTGAGAAGTTATGCATAGTACTTTTATTTTAATATGTTTTTTGATGGAAATCAATAATGACCTTCAAGTTAAGTACCACTTCCGGTGATCAAGCAGTGACCAAAAAGGGAGGTTCACAACTAGATTTTACAACAATCCTAAATAGGAAATGTCAACTTTCTACGGCTAACCGTTTTTGAGTTATGCGAAATACGAACGAACGTTCGAACGTACGTACAGACGCCACGACGAAACTAGTCAAAATGGATTCAGAGATGGTCAAAATGGATATTTCCGTTGAAATCTGTAAACCGAAAATTTCTGCGATTACAATACTTCCTTTACTGCGTACAAGGAAGTAAAAATGGTTCACTCGTAGATCTGATCCTTGAACGACAAATTATTGACCTTAAAAAAAAAATATTTCTACTTAGGCAATCCACATATAACTGACGTTGATCAAATCTTCTTTACATATTCCATTCATTCACAACATAATATATAGAAGAAGCAGTCGGATACTAAGAACTGAGGATAGCCATCTCCAAGCAATAAATTGAGTACTGAATATGGATCTGGACATTGAACATGATTAATGATAAGTGATCAACATTTCATTAGGGTATCATTGGTACAATAACAGCGACAAGAAAGTAGGAGCCTTAAGGAGAAAGTGGGTACATCCGAAGGGATTGTTTTTTACTTCCCTTTGAGAAAATCCTTCTTTATTCATGCCAACTCATTCCTATTCGTACTTCCTCCTCTAAAGCATCCTTTGAACGCGACTTATCTCTTCGTCTTCAGTCGACCGCATCAATGTAAACAATATTTCTTCAACTAATACGTAAACTTAAACTAATAGGCACCAATTGCTTTTAACAATTATTGATTACACAGACCAACGAAGAAAAAACTTTTGTACTGAAAATACCTTATTCCTATAGTTTTTAGGGTGCTGAATCTGAATATGATATAAAAAAAAAAGCTGTATCATCCACAATTTTAACTATTAAAGCTGTTCAATTCATTAAAAATCGCTTAATTTAATAAATTAAACTATAAAATGTGAAGAAATTGTGGGTGATACGGATTTTTTAATATCATATTTGGATTCAGCACCCTAAAAACTATAGAAATAAGGTATTTTCAGTGCAAAAGTTTTTTCATAGTTCAACAAGCGACTCATCCTAGGAAAAACTACAAAAGAAGCTTCAAAGAAAAAAAGAGAAAGAAAGTATAGACCAGTTCCAGTTGACAAGTGAAACCTGTATTAGCACATTATATCACTGTTTTAAGTAGCCACTGTAAATACAAACCATGCTTATGATGTAACATAGTGTTTCATTAATTCCCTCGTATACCTTATAGGGGTTTATACTATATTTATATAATAGGGGGTTTATATAATAGAAAGCTGGAAAACTATGGGTGATACAAAAAAACTAAGGCCAGATTTAGATTCAGTACTTAAAAATCTATAAAGATCAACTATTAAAATTAAAAAAATTTCAAAAAAAATTTTTTGTTGGCCTGTGTTATTAATAAATAAGTAATTGCATAGGTATAATTTGTAACATACTTAGATGAATGTATATGCAATCTATACAATCAATGATATCCTTAGTGGAAGACAAGTCTCTGAATAAAAGTTAGTTTTCATTTTTTCGAATATATCACACACACATATGAAAGTTATGCATTTTAATACTTACGCATTTTAATACCAATACACTTTTTTCTAGTTGATATTTCTAGTAAAATCACTCTGTATGTTTGTTTTGTTTAGTGTGCTATACAATGATGTTATTTTATATAGTGGAATGATTAAGGTAATTTATAACTTAATAACACTTTGTTAATTAAAATTAATATAATATATACCACCATTATCATTACCACAGCGACGAGTTATCGTTCCCTTTGATTTATGGCTTTTTCGCAATGGACCGACATCACACCATAAGGAAATAGTACTTTGGGTAGGGCCTTCACTTAGGGCATAATTCTCGCTCTGTTGCTCGTAATGTATATTGTACTCGGCCAAAGTAGGGAAGGCTAGGCACTTCAAAGGTAGAAGTTGATTAAGGTGCATATCGACAATGTATAAGAAAAGCACCTACTAATTAAAATGATATTAACCATACTGTGAAAGATCAGTTCACAATCGGAGACCTGATTTGACACAATACAAAATATAATAATCCTGTACCCCTGTAACTATGAAGCCTTGGGAACGGTACTTGACAAAGACATGGTTACTGATTCTTTATTGATGGTATACAAAGACCTGATATGGTATACAAGACTCACGCTCATCCACCAGGCTAATATCTAAGACCATAGATTTACTTAGATTGTGTGAGCCAGGGGAGAATTGCTCGATACAAGAGTCAATCATCTATTATATTTGTCATAATTAAAGACCGGATTTGTATGCAAATTCATATTTTTTCTGATACGTTGTTCAACGAAAATTAATATCTTTACAAGTCAATACATTTAGCGCAGATATATTACATTTTATTGTGCATATTTTTGCATATTTGGCCAAGCATTTTGTTTAAATAATTTTTCTGACAATTAAAATGGAAAATAAATTATAAACTAGAAAATAAACTAATTTCTGATACACGTTATTATTTAATGTATCAATTATAAGATGGATAAACGCTATCTACGATTAATAAAAATAGTGTACCATAGAATTAGTCTATATTACTAGAAAAATAGTAGTTTTAGTAAAGAATAAGTACAGTTTACCTCGGTCCTACAGTTTACCTCGGTCCTTCAGTTTTCAGTTTACCTCGGTCCTACAGTTGACAGATTACCTCGGTCCTTCAGCTTACATTTTACCTCGGTCCTTCACTTTACATTTTACCTCGGTCCTTCATTTTTCAGTTTACCTCGGTCCTAAAGTTTACTGTTTACCTCGGTCCTTCAGTTTACAGTTTACGTCGGTCCTTCAGTTTACAGTTTATCTCGGTCCTTCACTTTGCAGTTTACCTCGGTCCTACAGTTTACAGTTTACCTCGGTCCTACTGTTTACAGTTTACCCAGGTCCTACAGTTTACAGTTTACCTCGGTCCTACAGTTTACCCCGGTCCTACAGTTTACAGTTTACCTCGGTCCTACAGTTTACCTCGGTCCTTCAGTTTTCAGTTTACCTCGGTCCTACAGTTTACCTCGGTCCTTCAGTTTTCAGTTTACCTCGGTCCTACAGTTGTCAGATTACCTCGGTCCTTCAGCTTACATTTTACCTCGGTCCTTCAGTTTACAGTTTACGTCGGTCCTTCAGTTTATAGTTTACGTCGGTCCTTCAGTTTTCAGTTTACCTCGGTCCTACAGTTGTCAGATTACCTCGGTCCTTCAGCTTACATTTTACCTCGGTCCTTCAGTTTACAGTTTACGTCGGTCCTTCAGTTTACAGTTCACGTCGGTTCTTCAGTTTACAGTTTACCTCGGTCCTTCACTTTGCAGTTTACCTCGGACCTACAGTTTACAGTTTACCTCGGTCCTACAGTTTACAGTTTACCCAGGTCCTACAGTTTACAGTTAACCCCGGTCCTACAGTTTACAGTTTACCCCGGTCCTACAGTTTACAGTTTACCTCGGTCCTTCAGTTTACACTTTACCTCGGTCCTATAGATATACACTTTACCTCGGACCCACAGTTTACAGTTTACGTCGGCCCTTCAGTTTACAGTTTACGTCGGTTCTTCAGTTTACAGTTTACCTCGGTCCTTCACTTTGCAGTTTACCTCGGTCCTACAGTTTACAGTTTACCTCGGTCCTACAGTTTACCCCGGTCCAACAGTTTACCCCGGTCCT
Organism: Rhaphigaster nebulosa; assembly: GCA_948150685.1. Lineage (NCBI taxonomy): Eukaryota > Metazoa > Arthropoda > Insecta > Hemiptera > Pentatomidae > Rhaphigaster > Rhaphigaster nebulosa. The sequence continues at coordinate 152,476,164 of OX411309.1, forward strand.
ACAGTTTACAGTTTACCTCGGTCCTTCAGTTTACACTTTACCTCGGACCTATAGATATACACTTTACCTCGGTACTTCAGTTTACAGTTTACCTCGGTCCTACAGTTTACAGTTTACCCCGGTCCTACAGTTTACTGTTTACTGTTTAACAGTTTACTGTTTACCTCGCGCCTTCAGTTTGCAGTTTACCCCGGTCCTGCAGTTTACAATTTACCACTGTCCTACAGTTTACAGTTTATCTTGGTCCTTCAGTTTACATTTTACCTTGGTCCTACAGTTTACCACGGTCCTTCAGTTTACAGTTTACCTCTGTTCTAGAGTTTATAGTTTATCACGGTCCTACAGATATACAAATTATTCCGAGTACTAATAAACCACTTAGGATAACGAAATAACATTCAAACTCAAACAATGATATTGGACGACAATACTAATAAAGCCAAAAGAGCTGGAAACAATTAATTAAAGAGAAAAGGAGATAAATTAAAAATACAGAGAAAGAGAGGGAGAGAGGTATAGGAACTCAATTTGAAATTAATTATTATTTTTTCTCCGAATTCAATAGCCCTCGCTAATGGATAGGTCCGGACCTGCAGATTATTAAATAAAAGACAACACTTAATGATACATTTTGTAATTGGTAATGAAATACAATATTTTATGTTTTTAATTATTCTTAATTAATAAAATATATAAAGTTTTTATTGTTTGACGAAATCGGAAAAACTGAAATGTAAATGGATAGAATTATGAAAATGATTTTTAATATTTTCCCAATGTAACAAATGCTCCGGATGAAGAGCGTTCCTGTCGGAAATGATATTTGATTACTTCCATTCTTTGACGTAAGTTTTAAATAAAAAAAAAATTGCTTGGAGCATATCAATGACACTTCAATGACTCACTTAGCCTAAACCTTTCTCAAAACCAAATACCTTAAATCGATGGAAAGGAACCACCTCTAAGACAATGTTTCTATTTCTAGGAGTCCTTAAAGTTAATTTTGAAATGGGTTAAAAGTGTATTATTTTTTTAAGTGTTTAACTTTTAATTACGGCGTTGAATTTCTTCTTTTAATTAGGCTGCTTCTTAAAAATATTAGTTTTTGTAATTTTCATATATAATTTATATTACTCTATTTATATTGTACATCTGAACTCGACTTAAAACATAAATGAGTTGGGTCTAATGGGTTTTAAACGTTGACCTCTGCATCGCGCGTAAACGGCTAATAGGCCAGTCAATGAGGGGGTTGTAGACGGAAATACTAGGATGGCCTAAACTGATTTCAGGACTTTATGTGGACTAGTTTACTAAAAGTCCTGAGATCTAGGAGCAGAGGGAAATTAGAGAGGTGGAGGAAGAACGTAATATATATATATATATATATATATATATATATATATATATATATATATATATATATTTTTTTTTTTTTTTTTTTTTTGGTTTGTATCTCGAAAAGGATTTTCCTAGCTTAAAACATACTACTTAAAAAATTGAAGAGCATTAAAGTTCCTAAAATATGTATAATGTTTTTATTAATTTATTTCGTTTCTGTTATAGTTTAAGAAATATAAGCTCTTCAAAATACCAAATTTGGAACGAAATTTTTAAATTTTAAAACATATTATGTAAAAAATTGAATAGCATTAAATTTCCTACAATAATGTTCCTATTAGTTATATTTTTTTATCTGTTATAGTTTAAGAAATATGCGCTCTTCAAAGTAACAAACGATAAATAATAAATAATGTCAAGTATAGCCTATACTTTTCCTTATATCTTCTATATTCTCGTATTAGTTACATTGTAGGAATGTGCATTAGGAACATCGTAGGAAATTAAATACTCTTCATTTTATTACATGTGTTTTAAAAATTTAAAACAAAATATAAAAATTTTGTTTCAAATTTGTTGCTTTGAAGAGCGTACATTTCTAAAACTATAACAGAAACGAAATAAATTAATAAAAATATTATTTTAGAATATTTAATGCTCATCAATTTTTTAAGTAGTACGTTTTAAGCTAGGAAAATCCTTTTCGAGATACAAACGAAAAACATGACCTTCTCCCCCCCCTCCTCTCTTTGCCTCTGCTCCTGCATCCCAGGACTTTTAGTATGCTTACCTCTTAACTAGTCCAAACAAATCACTGAAGTAAATTTTAGCCGCCCGTCATTTCCGTCAACACCATGCTTCTTAGAATTCATTGACTAGACTAAAAAGCAAAAGCCAATGTGATAGGAAGTCTCACGGTAAAATTTGAAATTGCTATATTACATAAGTTATAATCCTCGGCTTGGCTACTTATTTACAAGTACTAATGATACGAGCCAGTAATGACCGAAAATATTAAGGGGTCACTTCAGAAACCTCGAGTGTGCTACGGCGCTGGTTCAAATCCGGCCTTGACGGGTTGAAACATTTCGTGACGGCCCCACGGAATGAATCACGACCTTCCCACTCTGAGTAGAATAGATTGGTAACCTGTAAGAATAACCCGTCCTGTTTGCCTCAATAGGAATAGGAAAGGACGTTAAGCACAAATAAAAATAAAACTTTTTTTTTTTTTAAATATATTTGTTGCCATTGGTATTTGTCCATATCTTTTTATTTATATATTATTTTGATGGTTAGGTGTTCGTTTCTAAAATGTGAGCATTTGATTAATTTTTAAGTAATTTATTTTATTAGTTATTAATTATTATTGTTTTTTAATTTATAAAAAAGAAGGAAGTAAAAAAAAATTTTTGCGGACGGATTTTTTTTTATTCGATATTTGGATTCTACGTATCTTGAAACGTAAAACCTCAAATTTCGAGGGAGGGGGGTTACAAAAAATTTCTATTGAAAGTCTAATGTCTGACCTTCAAGTAAAGTACCACTTCCGGTTTTCCAATTTATACTAAAATCTAGTATATTATTTAAATCAATATATAAGTTATAAATACTAAATTTGAGATGTTTTGTATAGTATTTTAATATAATTTTTGATGGAAATCAATTATGACCTTCAACTAGAGTACCACTTCCGGTGATCAAGCAGTGACCAAAAAGGGAGGTTCACAACTAGATTTTACAACAATCCTAAATACAAAATTTAAACTTTCTACGGTAAACCGTTTTTGAGTTATGCGAAATACGAACGTACGAACATGGATATTTCCGTCGAAATCTGAAAACCGAAAATTTTCGCGATTACAATACTTTCTTTACTTCGTACAAGGAAGTAAAAATACGTTATTTCAAGTAATAGTTGAGCCTCACTGGAAAAGATAAATGAGGGATAGATAGTGATAGAAGATTTACATCAAACAAAAGGAAGAAAAAAAAAATAGATATAATGTGGTCATTTAGAGATGAGAATAATGTATTTAGAGTTAAAATGAAAGAAAAAAAAAAGTTATTATATATACATATATATATATATATATATATATATATATATATATATATATATATATATATATATATATAATATAATATAATATAATAATATAATATAATATAATTTATAAATATAAATATAATATATATAATATAAATATAAATATATATATATATATATATATATATATATATATATATATATACATTATGTCTAGCATTACATAGATAAATTGCTGTAAATAAAGCATTTCTCTCTCAATATATGTAATTATGGAAGACGCATTAAAAAAAAAAATACTCCTTAATTAAAAAATATATACACAAATATGCAAAATAAATCTAAAACATGAAAAATGTCTTTCACTATATAAAATCCGGTAAAAGCACGGGCATAGAAAGAGTTTAAGGTCGGGATGGGGAACAACGTGATATCCAAGGGGTCGTTAGTGTTTTCTAAATAATCCTCCAGAGAGCTCTTCGGACACGAACGACCCCTGTTCTTTTATTTTGATCTATCCAATGGTTGGAAAAAGCTTTCGCTGTCTATACACTATTCGTCAAGGGCAAGAGCAAAACAAACTATTACTTGTGTTTTTAATAATTTGAAGCCGAAGTGAAACAGGAAGAATAATAAAATAAAAAAGAATTAGGATCAAACGGTATCACTAGTCTGTCAACTGTTTTTCCATTAATGAAACCATACCCAAACATTCCACGAATGCAAACAACACCAAAAACAGCAATATTTTCTATTTTAACTAATAATATTATCATGAATAATGCCTTATGAATTCATAAAAATAAGCATTTTCAACTATTATATAGATAATTTTATCTCTTCGTAGTTTTTATCATACATAACACAAGTAAATAAAAAACGATTTATTGTAGTAATTTGTGTACACTTCTTACCATTTATCATTAATTATTATTATTTATTTTTTAAATAAATAAATTGTTATTCATTCTTAACAACATTATCAAAAGTATAATTACTTTGATTTTTTTAATGATAATAAAACACTTTATTTTTCCTCTACCTTAATAAATGGCTGAGATATGGGTGTATAAAATGTTTAATCGGCCATCATTTGCTTTCAAAATGGTGGATGGTAATGTCGAGTTCTGAGGATCATCCTGGGGTGACTGGTGCCTTTGGTGTGAAATCTGAAAAATAAGAAAAATTGGCCCAGAAGTCAGGGCGGCCGACAAATGTTTCTTCCTTCCTTAATTTTTATTCCATTTTTGAATACTACGTATCTTGAAACGTAAAACCTCAAATTTAGAGGGTAGGGGAGGTTAATTTTTTTTTCTTCGTCTATTGCCAATTTTTATTATTAAAAATAATAAACCAAAAAAGCAGATTTTTTTTTTAAACTAAATCGTTTCAAATCCCTTCTCCCTGAAATTTCAGGATCATACTCAACGTACAAATAAATACCTTTTTTATACTGGCATCGAAGATGGAACGGTTTAAGCTTATACTATTATTTAAGAATTACCGAAAACATTCTGGTATCTACAATTTTTGAAGTTCTGTCACGAAATCCGTTTATAAACGTCACTTTTTGTTATTTTTCAGCGATTAAATAGTTAAATTATATGATACTTCTTGAGATTTGTTTTAAAAATGTTCTATATAATATCATATCATACAAATTTAATTGTAAGACAAAAATATTACAATTTTAAATAAATAATTTTTTACTGAACAGTTAAGAATGATGATTGTATAGTTAGAAAAAAAATCAAATTTAAAAATAAATGCACTATTTCACTAAATTCATTTATTTAGATGCAAATTTTCGGCCTTTAGGCCATCCTCAGGCATTTCTTTAAAAGGTCTTCAAAAACTGTTAAAATGGATATAATGCCATAATTAAGTCCAATCTGGACCTAGTCCAATAATAAAGAGTCAAATTTTAAAAAATAAATTAAAAATTAGGGCGCCATCTCAGTTATCACATGTGAAACTACAAAGAAAAAAATCCGTGAGCAGTAGAACTCCGTCACTAAAGTCGTATTTTTCCACAAAAGACAGTCCCCTAACATACCGAAATTTACATATGAAATGACAATTTACCGAAAATGACACATTTTTTTCGAGGAAAAACGAATAATAAGGAGTTGAAATAGCCATATCTTTGCTAATAGCCGTCCGATTTCGATGAAACTTCTTTTACTTTATAGTAAATTTAATTTCCTTTCGAATGAAGCAGATTTTGAGCTATACCTAACTTGGAGGGGCTTTAAAGGTGCGCAAATGTTTTAAAAAATCGGAAAACCCAGAGGGGTGTGGGGACCAAGTCGAGACCCCCAAAGGATACTTTCCCGACACCAACTCAATTCACATACAAATTTTCAGCACTATAAACTAATATGGTGGAGCTGTAGCGATGCGCAAAACTTAAAAAACGCCGAAATTTCAGGTAAACATACCGAAATTTTGACTGGAATTTACCCATTCTTTAATGGTATCGTTCTGCCTTGAAGAAAGTCCTACCTACCGAATTTCAGCTCTTTTGATCCAAAGGGGGCCGCTGGAGGTGCTCAAATGTAGCGGGAAAAAATATATATATAAATATATATCAGACATCTCCAAATTTTCCATAATCGTGCCCTAGGGGTTATGAAACGGATAGAAATCGCAGTCCCGCCGCTCACCGCCGACCTTCGACCCACTGCAATAGTCTATTTTTTTCAGAGAAAAAACGACTAAAAAGGTTCTTTGTTGTTTCACATGTGAAGGCTATAATGACTAAGATGGCTCCCTAATTTTTAATTTATTTTTTTAAATTTCACTCTGTATAATTGGACTAGGTCCAGATTGGACTTAATTATGGCATTATATCCATTTTAACACTTTTTGAAGGCCTTTTACAGAGATGCCTGAGGATGGATTAAAGGCCGGAAATTAGCATCTAAATAAATAAACTTGGTGAAATAGGAACAGTCTGCATTTATATATATATATTTATATATATATATATATATATATATATATATATATATATATATATATATATATATATATATATTGCATTTACCTTAAATGAACAAACATATAATCACATTAAAATTAATCATCATAGGAATGATATGTAGCTGAATGAACACGCGCGGAAAACGGAAAACGGTAAATGCTTTCTTATTTCTAATATAAACTTTCTGCTCCAAAGCTCGATGAATTTATTTGTACGTTTTCCCTTTCCATTTAGTAAAATGATGTAGGATCCAAGAGGAAATTGCATCGCTTCGCTGAATGTAAAGTGCCATGTCGAATATCTCGACCATATTTATTAAACCTTAATCTCGAAAATAATTGAATGGAAATTCCCTGTTAGTCGAAAAGGAAAGGAAAACGAAAAATATCCACCCCGCTTCCAAACGGAATTTCCCTCTAATAATATAGGGATTTTTCGATAGTTAGCGATAGTTATTGGCAAATAAATTTCCATCCCGGTAGGCACTCGACGAAAGTACTACTCCTTCTTGCTAATTTGTTTAGCACAATGCTAAATACAATTTCAATAACGTAAACTTGGGAAACTTTAAATCAATCGGGATTTCAAATTTTAACTTTTTAACTGGGTCCATTGCTACCGGTTTTTGATACGGACAAAAACTAAAATCAGAAACTAAACGAAAGGCGGTAGCAATGAGTCCGCTTAAAACGTTAAAATCAAAATCCCGATTGACTCTTAAATTTACCGCAGTTTACTGCAAGTGTTTCCGAGTGTAAAAATATCTCATATTATATTAGGAGTACTCATAATCTTTTTTAGCATGCTATACGATAGGCATCTTAAATTCTGGATTATAAGGGACTTAATGTAAGTATTATCGTACCTTGCTAAATAGATAAAGTGGCGCTGTCTGTGGTAAGATGGTGTAATTTTGTTGTATTCAAATTGCTTTTTTATTCTCTAATACTTTTTGTGAAATAAGAGTTGTATATTCCTGTGTTCACCTTCTGATACCCTTGTTTCGTATTCTCTTCTCATGTTTCTCCATTAAAGCAACGCGAAATAACACGTTTTAAATTTTAAAACGTTAAATTGTTTTAAGTAAGAAAACAAGTACCTAAACCCTTGTAAAAATACAAATACTTAACCGCGTAAACAAATAACCAATCCTTAGAAATTTATAAGATGAAAAAACAATATGGCAGCCATTTAGTGGATTGAAACTACCCACAGTATACAATCAAGTCTGCTACCGAGCCTGCTATATGATTTGTTTTCTACTGCATGCTATTGATGAAACTCGACAAATAGTATATATAGCAAACTTAATGAGAGCATTGTGAATACCACTTAAACACCTACATATTTCTAATCCAAGTTTTCAAAGGAAATACACTATTTAAAATCTCCTGAATCCTAATAACCAAGTTTTCAACAGAAATACACCTTTTAAAGTCCTCTTTATCCAAATAGCAAAGTACCCCTTATACACCTACAACATTTCTAATCTGAGTTTTCAAAAGAAATACAAGACCCCTGAATCCAGACAACCTAAGTCAAATAAGTTAAAAGTAAAATAAGTACCCCTTATAAGCCAACACATTTCTAATCCGAGTTTTCAACAGAAATACACCTTTTAAAGTCCTCTTTATCCAAATAGCAAAGTACCCATTATACACCTACAACATTTCTAATCTGAGTTTTCAAGAGAAATACAAGACCCCTGAATCCAGACAACCTAAGTCAAATAAGTTAAAAGTAAAATAAGTACCCCTTATAAACCAACACATTTCTAATCCGAGTTTTCAACAGAAAAAAAACTTTTTAAAGTCCTCTTTATCCAAATAACAAAGTATCCATTATACACCTACAACATTTCTAATCTGAGTTTTCAAGAGAAATACAAGACCCCTGAATCCAGACAACCTAAGTCAAATAAGTTAAAAGTAAAATAAGTACCCCTTATAAACCAACACATTTCTAATCCAAGTTTTCAAAGGAAATACACTTTTTAAAGTCATCTTTATCCAAATAACAAAGTATCCATTATACACCTACAACATTTCTAATCTGAGTTTTCAAGAGAAATACAAGACCCCTGAATCCAGACAACCTAAGTCAAATAAGTTAAAAGTAAAATAAGTACCCCTTATAAACCAACACATTTCTAATCCGAGTTTTCAACAGAAAAACACTTTTTAAAGTCCTCTTTATCCAAATAACAAAGTATCCATTATACACCTACACATTTCTAATCCAAGTTTTCAAAGGAAATACACTTTTTAAAGTCATCTTTATCCAAATAACAAAGTACCCCTTATACACCTACACATTTCTAATCCAAGTTTTCAAAGGAAATACACTTTTTAAAGTCATCTTTATCCAAATAACAAAGTATCCATTATACACCTACACATTTCTAATCCAAGTTTTCAAAGGAAATACACTTTTTAAAGTCATCTTTATCCAAATAACAAAGTACCCCTTATACACCTACACATTTCTAATCCAAGTTTTCAAAGGAAATACACTTTTTAAAGTCATCTTTATCCAAATAACAAAGTATCCATTATACACCTACACATTTCTAATCCAAGTTTTCAAAGGAAATACACTTTTTAAAGTCATCTTTATCCAAATAACAAAGTACCCCTTATACACCTACACATTTCTAATCCAAGTTTTCAAAGGAAATACACTTTTTAAAGTCATCTTTATCCAAATAACCAAGTACCCCTTATACACCTACTCATTTCTAATCCCACTTTTCAACAGAAATACACGTTTTAAAGTTGGACTAAACTGAAATTGTATCATGGAAAAAATACCAGCTTGGCCATATCCACATTGAAATAATTTGACGTGGCATAATTGCCGAATTACTAGTAAATTTGAATAGAAGAAACTAATTTATTATATTTTTATGAGAAAAGTCGTGAAAAAGTTGATGCTGCTAAAAAAAATTCATGTGGTGTTAAGTGAATTCTTTGAAATGAATATAAAAAAATAAATAATTATTACCTATTATAGTGAATACTACCCTATTCACTATAATAGGTAATAATTATTATTAATATAAGTGAAAATTATATGACGCGCGCATCGCAACAGATTATTATCCAATCTTGGTATATTCATTTAATTAGGAAAATAGATTTAAGCATACATAATAACATAGAAACGTCACAAAAGATGAAATAAAGGTATGTGAAGTATGAAGATATTATCATTAAAAACATCCATAAGAATATAAAATTTAAATCGATATTAAGTCTTCTAGAAAAGTGTTCTAAATACTGTATTTATTCTAGAAAGATATATATAAATAACATTCCAAAAAATTACACAATTCATCATCATACCGAAACAAACAAAAACTCAAAAGCCGATCAAGATAAGTTTTGATCATATTATCGCTAAACAATATAGTGCAATGCGTGATATTTTGATTACAGATATCTCATTTTTTCTGGAGATTTTTTTTTTTTTTTTTTAAACACCCTTTTCATAAAGTATTAAAAAGAAAAAGTTCTGAAGATTAAGAGAATACAGGACCATTAGAAATTTTGTGGGCTTAGAATAACATAAAACGTAATAATTAAGTGAGATCTCGAAAAAGGATTCAGTCCAAGTAATTAAAGAACTAATAGTTAAAACAATTACTCATTCAGTCCCTGATATGGCAACAAATCAGTAGTTACCACAACCCACACGCCCGATAATATCGTAGAAGGTTAAAAAGGATCTGGATGAGAGATCTCCTAGCCTATCTTACAACTGTATCCAGATCCAGAGTTGCCGCTGGGTATTTCTCTCTATCATGTCTTTGATGCCACTATATATATTTTTTTTTATCGAGCAAATTATCTATGTTGTCCATCCATAAATATCAGAAATAAGAAAAAGGTTTAAAAAACAAAAAAAGTTAAAATTAATATTTGATTTATATCTAGTTGTGCTTTACAATTGATAAATATAGCAACCAATGCTACGTATTATATATGAGGTACATAGGGAACGAAACAGTTTCCAACAAAAACTACTGACCAGAACTAAACATTTTTAGTAAATAAAAGCTGTTAATATATTATATTTATATTAAAATGGTTAAAAGTTCTAGTACATTTATCCCCAATTAAATTATAAAAAATACAAACAATTACAACAGATGTTACCCAGCCCTATCAATTTCGACAATTATTCCAGGGATATTATAACAGCTTAAAAGATAAAGAAAAGTTTACCCATAAGGGCACTGTTGAAAGTTGAGTACTAAGTTTAGAGTTATAGCTTTAATAACCGACCGGATTAGCAGTTTATTTTCCAGCAGTTGGCTTTACGGAGCTATTAAAGATAAATGCTGAGGATAATGATGGCTATCGGGTGACCTCCCCCCCCCTTCTCCTCCTCAGTCCTGAAAGCAGGATCCTCGATCCTTTTATATCGCCGATGAGGGTGGAGTCGTATATCTTTCAGTGGGCCCCCGGGGAACATGAGACATCTCCCGCTAACCATCTCGGGATTTATGAAATTCCTTGCAGACTGATCCGAAGCACGAGGGGCTTAACCGCGAAAAATTCCAACAAGTCAAAAGAGAAATTTTGACATTGGTTGTTCTTCCATTAAGCACAGATAACTAGATATGATCGACGGTAGATATGTTCATTTAAATATGATTTATTCCGTATTATTTAACTTAATATCAATCTAAATATAACTATATAACTATATCAATATAAACTATATCCATATAACTTAATATAAATCTAATCAAAAACATTTAGAAAACACACACCTAGCATAGTTAAATGCTAAATATCGAAAATATAAATAATCGATATCAGAAACATACCTGCGTATGGATATAACTTGCTTGTATCATATGTTACGTTATTTAAACGCGCATTGGAAATTAAGGACATAAAAAAACTAGTTCCTATGAATACCACTTCAATATATATAAAACATCTGATGTGGGCAACACATGACTTCCTTGTACGCCTATTAAATTATAAATCCGTGGCTCAAAAAGTGATCCTGAATTATGTTACTAGTTTCCGAAAATTGACACTCGGCGTCCCGACATCTATCTACTGACACACACACACATAAAAACACAATCTCTTGTTACTGGAAGTCTCATTCCGTTATTATATGTCGTTTTCCTTCAGTAGGTAACTAGTTTCCAAGATATTTATCCATGTTCCGTGAAAACAATAAAAAATGGGGAGGAAAACTAGTATTTTACATTCAATTTTAACACTTAAAACAAGTAATAAAAATGTTTAATTGGATTGGAAACCAAAATGCGTTAGTAACCATTATTACTGAAACATATGATTTCTCTTTTAATTTAAATATAATTTTTGATGTAAGCTTATTATAACCTTCAAGTAAAGTACCCTTTTCGGCTCACCAATTTTAACCAAAATATAGTAAATACATTCATATCGATATAAAAGTCCTATTTACCAAATTTGAGATGTTTTACATTATATTTTAATATAATTTTTTATGAAAGTCTAATATGATCTTCAAGTAAAGTACCGCTTCCGGTTTTCCAATTTAGACCAAAATCAAGTATGATATTTAAATCAATATATAAATTATAAATACTAAATTTGAGAAGTTTTGTAAAATATTTTAATATAATTTTTGATGGAAGTCAATTATGATCTTCAAGTAAAGTACCACTTCCGGTTATCATGCAGTAACCGAAAAGGGAGGTTCACAACTAGATTTTACAACAATCCTAAATACAAAATTATAACTTTCTACAGCTAACCGTTTTTGAGTTATGCGAGATATTGTATTAGGCCGGTCGGAATGAAAGTTGCGCTTCAATAGTATTGTAATATTGAGTGTTTTGAAAATAACATTATAAATAAATCAGTGCCTCAGAAGTATAGAAAACTTTGTCCATTTTGGCTATTATTCGCGCCTCCCCCTCCTCTCCCCCCCGATGACTTTTAATACAGCGGAAAAGCCTATTATTTTCGAGGAAAATATGACAATTAATTATAAAATAAAGCAAGTATCAGATCGGATACTGGAGAAGAAAGACTAATTTTGGTAAAACATTTAGGGAAAACGTATTCCAACAAGATTTTTTTAATTATTTTTATTAATATCCGATTTGATGTTTCCATTAAAAAAGAATTCATTTATAAATTATAGTAGGAAATGCTTTCAGTAAAAGTTAAAGTTATTTTTAGGCAGAATATATCTAACCAATATTGTTCGCTACGTGTAGATTCACTGAATAAATATTTTGCAAATCTTTTTAATTTTTTTTTAATTTTTTAATAAAGTTATAAAATGATTGAATAGATCGGGAAATATCAGTGCGTAATATACAAAATCTGAGAGGTTGCTGATGAGTTTGTACGTGTAGTGTGTACACCATTCTACTACTGTTGAAACAAAAGCATGTCGCAGCTGTGTAAACAAACAGAACATGCAGTCCTCTTCATTTATTTGATTGATATTCCAATATAGCGGTTGGAACAGTTGTCACCTCTCTTTCCACTTAAAACATCGCAATTATATCAAACAAAAGCGATATCTGTTAATTAATTAATTAAAGTGTTAGAAGCTTAATTTACGCAATAAAGTGTATGTTTGGATGTCGCTAAAGGGTGTTTCTATTCAAATACTACCATACTATCATACTTAATATATAATACCACTAGCATGCTATCTTATTCATCAATCTCTCCGAAAGATTTTGGTTTATTATTTTCAATAATGAATCTTTGTAATCGAACAAAAAAATTAAACCTATCACTCAAAATTTGTGATTTTAAGTCTCAAGATGAGTATAATCCAAAATCGAATAAAATTTAAAAAAAATATCGCCACTACTGGGCCGATTTTTTTTTCTTTTTTTTTTTTTTAGATTTGGCAAAAAAATCACACGTCACTCCAGGATGATCCTTAGAACTCGACAATATCATCCGCAATTTCGTTTCAAAATAGCGGCCGATTAGATATTTCATAACTTGGCGATTTATGAAGATAGAGAAAAAAAATTAAATAAAAAGTTTTTTGGACTCATTATACCAAAGACCTCAAAAAAGAATAAAGTATTAGCAAAGATATAGTGCATTGTACTTTGTATACATGTTTTATAAAGAATTCTGTACATGTTCCTATATATAATTTTTGGATAACTTGAAAACTACACATCTCCCGGAGCATTCTAGATACGCGTAAGAAAGATAATTTAACTGTCTACAAAACTAAAAATAAAAAAAAAAAAAATCTTCTACGGAGTAATATTAGCGAAGATATAAAGATAGTAAAGAATTTTTATGTTGAACTTTCACCCAATGCGATAAGGGAAGTCATGGCGTGAACACACTGCTTATTATTGATATATAACTATTTTGAAATAATAGTGTTATAATTCGCAGCGTTTTCTCGAACGAATGAAATTTCTTCATTTAGTCCAGCATTATAATGAGCACCCCAAGGATCTATACTTGCTTCTTTTCTGTACGTCGAATATATAGACGGCACACTGACTCAATTTCCTATATAGACGATATTCAATTCTGATATCATTCCATGATCATAAACTATTAAAATTCGTGAAAAAATAGTACCCATTTTGAAAAAGAAAACTGAGTAAAATAAATTCCAACATAAAACTTTTAATCTTCGATGAAAAATCCATATAGAAGTTTGTGTTGGCAAAAAGTAAGTCCCTCAAGCGGACTCAGATCTTGGGCTGATTGTCAACAGAAGAATGACCCTCTAATAAGCGACAAAACTGCTAGTTATTATACACTCTAGACTATTAAATACCCAAAACTGGATCTCAGACAGAAACTAAATATATATATATATATATATATATATATATATATATATATATATATATATATATATATATATATATGTATATATACATTTATATATATAGCTAAAATACATAAAAAAAATTGATGTTTTCATTCAAAAATATTAAAAATTTTTAAATCGCGTAAGTAACCGTATACAGCAATATCAGGCAAGAACGGAAGAGAAGCTGGATGACAGATCTCCTTCTATTATCCAAGATAGATGAATGAGGAACGTGAAGAGGACTGTTCTTGCCCACGCCCGAAATGCCATTATTATGTTACGTAGCAGTGAAACATTTCGCAGATGGTCACTTTTTATTTTTTGTCAGGTACAAATAAATAAAAAAGAATATAAAAGGAATATAAATCACAAAACTATCTGAGATTTTACTTTAATATTTGTTGTTATACTAATGATTTCTTCAAGCTTGTTGTTCATGGGTTTTACTGATGGTTTGCTTGTCGAAGGGATACTATCTCCTATATTCCACACTTCTTACACCATAAAGTCGCTTAAGATTTCTAAACCATCACACTTAACAATCCAATAAAAAAAAAAAAAAAAATCCTTCCAGAAATATAAAATCTGCAAACGTAGCCATGGTGGATGGTTTGTAATAACAACAGAGCAAATTTTGTCCGCCACAAATAAGGCAAGGTATAATTTGTGGACAGGCAGAATTTGTCCAATCATTATCATTGGTATTACAATTTCGAGATAGTTGAGGAAGACTCGGTTCCGCGGGATGCTATGGAGCCCCCAGGCACAGGGTCGATCCCAGCCTCAGAGGAGTGCAATTATTCTTGGCCGATGAATACCTGAACGGGATTAATCCAATTAGATCTGGAGAGCATCAATCTTTGGTCCTTTCTTATATGGGGCCCTCAGGTCGGGCAATTATCGATTAGCGCCACCGAAGGCCACAGTCGCCGGTTCGAGTGCTCCTGCCTAATTAGCCTCGCTATTTCTTATATTAATATTTATTTATTTTATAAAATTGTTTTATGCAATGCTATCTGATTTTCATCAAAGAAATAAAAAAACAAAAAGATAGCAGCGTAATCTGATGTTTAAGAAAAGAAAGTAATAGAAGACTAATGAAGGAAAAAATATAATAGCATTCAAATCGTCTTATAAAAACTAATACTAAACCTATCAAACTTTTTCTTATCTAGTTTGATTTCTTTAGACAGTTGTTATCTCTACATAATCACAAATCTACAAATATGCAATAGCCCAAGTCTTCCCGATCCCTGGGGTAACCGTGCGCATATTAGAACAGGAAAAATAATCCAAAAGCGACCAAACACAGAAACAAAATTTAACAAAACCGGGGTCTGAGAAAAACATTCACAAGTAAAGAGTGATTTAAAATTAAAAGAAATAAAACTTTTCGCAACTGTTCTCCGGAATGTCTCCATAAAATGGATTTAGATAATAACATTGAATAATTTTTACACTGATCGCTTCTTATTCAACAAAAATCTGGTGCGGTGCGCGCATCACACAACTTTCCCATACCGCCCTGTAATAATTATCTTTTTAATATAATTCTAAAGGGTTCACATAAACAATACTTGAAATAAACTCAGCAGCATTCAATTCTTCTCCCACTTAAGTATAATAAAATAGTTTTTAAAACAATTTTAGTACAATTCTGTACACTGCCTATATATCTTAACTTTGTCAAGTTGCAAATATATTTTAAAAGTTGCTGGTTAAGTTTCTATGGAAACATTTTCTTTCCATTAAATAATGTGAAAGTAGAAATTATTAAGTTAATTTCCGGTTTTGTATTCTTAAATTACTTTATTACAGAGCGTATTGTTTACAACAGATTGGCGGATTGGTGGGAGGAGATTCAGTGGCATCTATCTCCTTTCGGATGCGCTTGGTTATCCATCTATTTTATGCTCCTCATAAAATACACGGTATCGTTGCTAATACTTGTCCGATTTTGATGATTTTTTTAATTTTTTATAATAGATAATTTAATAACCTTTCATATAATTCTGTACATAATTTACTATAAATTGCATACTTTTTAAGCCATGCGAAAATAAATATTCTTTTCTTCATAACTTTTTTTCCTGCATTTTCTCGGTGATTTACTACATAAATGAAAAGTTAAAGGCCTTTATGAAGAATAATTTTGGCAAGTTTAATCAAAATCGTTAGAGCCGTTTTTGAGAAAAATGTAAAAAAGTGTAAAATCCATGATATAATAGCTATTTCCGGTTAGTCCGATGCGCTGTATCTTTGCTAATACTGGTCCGATTTTTATGATTCTTTTATTGTTATTTAGATAATTTAATTATCTTTCATACAAGTGCATACATGATTTACCATAAATTGCACGCTTTTGAAGTTATGCGTAAATAAAATATTCTTTTCATCATAACTTTTTTCCCTGCAATTCCTCGATGATTTACTACATAAATGAAAAGTTAAAGGCCTTTATGAAGAATAATTTTGGCAAGTTTAATCAAAATCGTTAGAGCCGTTTTCGAGAAAATTGTAAAAATGTGTAAAATCGATTATATAAAGTGGCACTTCCGGTTAATCGATTTTGACGAAAATGTTGCTGTAACATCACATGCACGTGCTAACCTTAAATATTTAATATTTAAGGTAAATTACATATGTAATTTCAGTATCGTACAGCGTTCCGTTTTTGAGCTAGACTGATCACATACACACAGACACACTAACACACAGACACACAGACCATTTTGCGAGACTTGGTCATTTGGACTCAGGGGACCTTAAAACATGTATTTCCGTTGAAAACTCGAATTCGAAAATTTTCACGATCGCAATACTTCCCCTTACTATATACTTCGTATATAGGTAAGGGAAAGTAAAAAACGTGACACTTAAAAAAACATAAAACATGAATTTCCTGCTTTTCTGCGTGGAATGGTACCATGGGTCAATATGAACTTTTCTGTTGCTCTTGATGTCTATTACAACATCTTTAAATATTTTCCATTATTTACGGGACTGTATCGTCATGAAAATGGCTTCTTTCGATACAGAAACAAAAAAATATAAGGAACGATACCTTAATCGATTTAATTATGCAAGATATTTTGTGAATAATATGACATATTTGCTTGGTGAGGCAAACTATTTTTTTTCTTTTAAAACTGGTTTGAACAAAGAGGAAGGGCCCCAGCTGCATTAAAACCAGACACAAGTTTTTTCATTGTTGCTATCTTCATAAAAGTTTTATTTAACAGCTCAGCCATATCGTATTCAGTTATTTTTTTATGGCTGTGAGTTGTGAAATGACAATCGAACTCAAGGTATGGTCTCATTCCTCATACATTGGCTAGTATCTTGAACATTTACAAAATAAAATAATCAACGGGAAATCTTTTACGGCCTCAAAAATAACAAAAAAAAATGTTCACCTTAATTTTTTTGTTTTTTTTTTAGCGCATCTATAGTTTTACAAAATGAAGATGTTATAAACAGATAGAAAAAAATTCAATTCATTTGGCTTTCTAGTTTTAAAAAGAAATTTACATAACTAATACAAATAAAAATGATGAGTTTTGGGAAGTGTTGTGCCTCTAAAATTACCTGATCAAATGTTAAAATAATAATTGGTGCTTAGCTGTTAAACAGAAAAAAAAGTCTTAAAACCGTTTTAAAAGAAAGATTTACAGTTGTGTTAGATTTACAGTTGTGTTTACAATTTTTTCCAAGACCTATCAGTGGAAAGTGTTTGAATGTTGTGTATTTGTTGTTAATAATTGTAAAAATTTAAGTGATTTTAAAAACCACTTAATTAGTCATCTATTTAATTTAAACAAATAATTTCGTATTAGGCTTTAAAAATATTTTTAGTAATTAAACTAATTATTGTTTTTTATTTTATTTTTTATTTTTAAAAACAAAGCAGAAGGGTATTAAAATAAAAGATATTTTAATTAAATATAAATTTAATAAAATAAATAGTAAATTTAATAGAAAATAAATTTCGGTTATACAATGATCTCTCTCATAAGCTCGATTTTACGTAATTTTAAACAGTTTTTTTGGTTCTTTTACATTACTGTAACCCTCATTGTGTGTGTGTATGTATATATATATATATATATATATATATATATATATATATATATATATATATATATATATATATATATATATATATATAATATGTATTTTCTGTAATACCAAGTATTGTTATTTCCTCTTTCACCTGATTGGGGTATCCTCTTATGTTTATTTTTCCTATAAACTTGTCGAATATCCGTTTGTTCAACCTCTCTTCATTGATTCTTTTCATGTGCCCGAAAAAATTTAGTCTCCTTTTCCTCGTTGCTGTTTCCAATTCTTCAGTTTCCTCATACAGGCCAGTAATTCTTCTCCTACCTTTATTGGTCTATTCTTGAAACATCCTATAGAGAGTTTCTCTGTCCACCTTATCGAATGCTATCTCAAAATCGAAGAAAGAGATGTATATTTTTCTTGCTCTAGCCATGTTATTATGTACTAGTTTGTTACGAAAGTCCTTGTGCATGAACACAGGTAATTCCAACTCTCATAATTATCCTATAAGAATGTTTTTGTTCCTACTATTTATGTCAATATTTACTTTGATTATTCCTTTAATTCCTAGTGACTTGAGTTGGCTTTAAGGGGGCATTCACATTTTTAAAATTCACGTGCAATGTCAGAAGAAAAAGTCGTGATTCGCGTTCTTTCGAGACATTAGTGAAAAAAAAATTGAAAAATCAGCCGACGAAGAAATTTGTGCCATAGAAGGAGAATCAATTATATATCGAAATAATGAAGTACAACCAAGATCAGGTCGCGCATCGGTCATTGATGATGACGTTCATTTTGAATGTGTGAACCAGGGCCCATAAGCGACTACTCGTGATTTATCGGCCGTAGTAGGTACTAGAACTTCCACTGTGAACAGCTAGACAGAGTTTAGCAGTTTTGATTTTGCAACACGACAATGCCCCTGCACATCGCTCTCATTTGACCAGGGAAACATTATCGGAACTGCAAGGAATAAACGTTTTTGCCTCGTCCTGAGTATAGTCCAGATATTGCACCATCAGATTGTGGTTTGTTAAGACCAATAGCTCATTTATTAGAAGGTCAAATCTTTTACAATTACGAGGAAGTAAAAATTGGATGTGAAGAGTTGATTGCATCAAATCCAAAGGAGCGGTACCGGTATCAAATCCAATTACTGGCAGAAAGATGGGTATATGAAATATATATGAAATGAAATATGGTATATGAAAACAATGGACTTTACTTTGAAGAGTACTTTGTTAATAATGTTAGAAATATGTATTCTGAAATAAAGCTATACTAATGCACAAGGACTTTTATAACAACCTAGTATATTTTAGGATATAAAAAAAAATTGAATTTGTTTTCATTTTTGAGCCTACGGGTCTCCTTTAATATTTTATTTAGTTTACGTTTTAATCTAGCCCTCCAAAGCCGTCTTTACATGAAGAGACAAGCACTACGAGCATGGTAATAGATGGCAATGTAGCCAACAAGCCGTCCCATCAGAGAACAAGATAAGCCATTAAGGACTGGCAGATAGAATTGCAACGGGTAAAAGACAAGAGGTAGATGGAAGAGAGGTGAGTGACACATACACTAAGACATAAAGTACACTAGCTAACCACCCACCATTAGACTGGCTACATTACAAGAGCTCAAGCAAACAAACTTAGCAAAGATAGCCTGAGGTAATGGTCCAGACGCAGTCCCCCTTTATTTAGCCTGACAGTAATTGAGTTCTCCCGGGGTACCTCGGAATGGGGCCCCTCCCTCGTAATATTACCCGCTATCTCTGTCGCCCCGGCTGTTTCGGGGCTGTAATTCACTGTTATATGCCCTCATGCTTTCTTCGCCCTGTAGTTGCTGCCGCAGATGTAACATATGTCCTGCCATAATGCTCCTGCTGGGAAGGCTGAAATTGCCGGACAAAGACTATAATGTAAGCCAAAGGGGGAAAAATGTAGAAATGAAAAAGAAAAATCCTATAAATTAAAACATAAACCCAGTTATTCCCTTGCCCATGTTATATGAATATATTTAATGTAAGAATAAATTTTTTACTTCCTTGTACGAAATAAAGGAAGTATTGTAATCGCGAAAATTTTCGGTTTTCAGATTTCAACGGAAATATCTATTTTGACCATCCCTGAATCCATTTTGACTAGTTTCGTCGTGGCGTCTGTACGTACGTTCGTATCTCGCATAACTCAAAAACGGTTAGCCGTAGAAAGCTGAAATTTTGTATTTAGGATTGATGTAAAATCTATTTGTGAACCTCCCTTTTTGGTCACTGCTTGATCACCGGAAGTGGTACTTTACTTGAAAGTCATAATTGATTTCCATCAAAAATTATATTAATATACTATGCAAAACTTCTCAAATTTAATATTTATAACTTATATTTTAATTTAAATAATATAATAAATTTTGGTTAACATTGGCAGACCGGAAGTGG
The DNA here is from genome assembly GCA_948150685.1 of Rhaphigaster nebulosa. Classification (NCBI taxonomy): domain Eukaryota; kingdom Metazoa; phylum Arthropoda; class Insecta; order Hemiptera; family Pentatomidae; genus Rhaphigaster; species Rhaphigaster nebulosa. Next base: position 152,496,873 of record OX411309.1, read on the forward strand.
TACTTTACTTGAAGGTCATATTAGACTTTCATCAAAAATTATATTAAAATATAATAAAAACATCTCAAATTTGGTAAATAGGATTTTTATATCGATATGAATTAGATTAATTAGATTTTTGTTAAAATTGGAGAGCCGAAAAGGGTACTTTACTTGAAGGTCATAATAAGCTTACATTAAAAGTGTTAATTCTTGCCTCACAGTTTGAGTGTACCGATATCGAAAGTCCGCGGTAGACGAGTTAGAAATAATTTCGTTGTATTTTCTTTTACAACATTCAAAACTATTTGGAAGTGTTTATAGGCCCTTCATAAAACAAAAATAGTAAGAACAGGTAAATAATTTTTATCGTTTTATCGGTACTGACTTCACTTGGGGAATGAACTTGTATTGTTATTTTTTCCATCGAAGTTACAATTTTTATTACAGGAGTTACATAAACCTGCTGTAATATATTTAAAAGACCCCTATCGAATATTGAATATATTGCGGGCAGTATCCTCCATACATATCTTCCATATCAATAATAGAACTAGAATATATTCTGATAATATCTATTAATAAATAGTGGTAATTTAATCTTTTACACAAAAAAATATTATTGTCGGCATATGGGAATGCTGATATAATGAAGTATTTGCCAGGTTCTTAAAGGGACAGAGCGACATGTTTGAACCGCATTTTTTCCGAGTTATCAGAACTCTATGAAGGGTCGAACCTTATAGGAATCCCAGCCTATCAATTCAAATATGAAGCCCTAGAAAGCCAGGAAAAGTCTGTGGACTTATCCTCATAAAATAGAATCCTGGAGTCGCTATGGAAATTTCTAGGGTGAAGGAGGGGGAGAAAAAATATCTAAGGAAGAAGCTGGTTGTTCTTAATTGAGATAGTTTCAAGTTTTTAGTTTTCTTGTAATTACTCAATTTTTTTTCTTTATAATATTATATTTTAAAAATATATTAATCATATTTTTAAAATGGTAAAATCAAATTGTATCAATTCCGCCATTTTGTCTCAAGATTGGGGATAACATTTTAATGTTGCTAAATAACAACAATATTAAGTTTGGTCAAAATTGGTTTAGCCATTTTTTAATGAAAAGTGGACAAATATCTAGGTTTTAGAACCTCCGCCATTTTCTTTCAAGGCAGATTGATACTGCCTCAAACCTTCTTATGGCTCTGTATAATGACGGAAAAAGTTTCTTCGAATTCAGGTTAGTCGTATTCTTGTTAAAAGCAGCGATAAAAATTTAACATACATATAACAATTTAAATTTGTTATTTTATTTATACAATTTAAAATGGGAAAATCTGGTCCGAGTTGTCCCATACAGTATTTCATTATAGGATTATAAACACATTGATACTTTCATTTGAAAATATAGCCATTTAAATTATAAAAAAATCTAGTTTGCCTATACTGCTCGTAGTTTTAGAACCATCTATATCGTTAATGCCATTATAAAGTATCGATTGGGAAAAAAATCCATTTTTAAATTCGTCACATTATATAATTTTATAAATGTAGTCTTTGGCCAGATATTTTGTCTGCTTTATTTTTTACTTGCTAATACTTTTTATTCTTAAGAGTCCTAATCCCGGAATGAAGTTTATTTTTGTATTTTATTCCATAGCAGCGCTGGAGGGACCATACGCAGGATGGTTGAATGTTGAAAGTTTCATTCGCTCAAGAAAGGCTAATTAAGTAGGAGTACTTTTGTTAACTACTTTACATTTGAACAATAAATTGTTCAACTTTTTATTACATTTCCATCCTCTTCTCAAAAACAAAATATAACCCGCTGATGCAGAGTGGGTCAAACAGCAACTTTAGCACGAAAAAATTCAAATATTTAATATTGAAATGGAAATTGCTCGTATCCAAACTAGACTAATTTCCATAGTGATATTGGACCCGAAATATTAGCCTCGATTGTTTACACTAATGGTTCAATAAGACATGTCAAAACAAGAAGAATAAATCCTTGTATTTTCTCTCATTAAGTTTTCATTCACCATTGGGTACAAATTTTCTGCTAAAATAGAAGCTACTGAAGTTATATAACAATGAAAAAACAAATTTTGATTGATCATTTCACAAACAGCCCGAGTATTTCAGTTGACCGGAACTCTCTGTACAAAAAATGTATTTTTTTCTTAGATGATTTTTTAATTAAAAATAAGGCAATGCATGTCCAGCAATTTCTGTACCTTTTTTTAAAATCGATTTAGCGCTGTACGCATTTACTTTAATATAAAAATTTGTTTTTTCATAATTATTTTCATAATTTCAGTACTAAAAAATTTGTAATCAATGGTGAATAAAAACATAATGAGAGAAAATACAAAAAATTATTCTTTTTGTTTTGGCTTGTCTTATTGATTTCCATTTCAATAATAATATTAAATATTCAAAATTTTAATTTGTTCATGCTAAAGTCGCTGTTAGACCCACTGTGTGACGTGAATTACCAGCTGAGGGGTCAAAACTAAATGTTATATTGTCTCATGATACTGAGTAGTTGTATTTAGCGGTTTGTGAGTCTGGAAAAAGGGAACCCTGGCTTTTCCTGGGGAGGGGATGGGCGGGAGGGGGTTCTTGATCAGGGGTTTTGGATAAACTGAGCCCTCAACACAGGTGTATGCTCTGTTTTTCTATAAATAGACCTCCGATGGTATAGTCTAAAAGTTGACTTCTTATTTTGACGACGTGAGATACCTCGCGGTCTTATTTATTTATAGTAATGTTTATTTATACTTCTCTAGTTGATCCAAGTACTTGATAAACGAACAATATCTAGACCATTTCTTGTGATCTACGAAAGGATCGTCATGTTCTAACCATTCGTGTAATATTACTCCACAAAAAGGGCACCTTGTCCGGTCCGATTTTTTCAAATAACAAAAACCCGCAGATGCAAGCTTAACGGCACTCACTGATGACGCCCAACCAACAAATTTGGAGAGACCATCTTCCTCATACCTTAGGCTCCAGCCTATTCGCTTTCCCACCTTGAACTGGTTGAAAGAACGGCAAAGATTAATAACCGGTTACTGGTGGGGGATCTGCCGTCACTGACGCAACACTACTGTAGGCGAAAACCAGAATAAGAATCAGAGTGGGACCTCCCATAATAAACTGAGCTCAATCTCCAAAATTTTCACCAGTTCAATACTCACACATCACATCTGAAAATGTCAATGAACTTAGTTTACTGTTGCCAAATCCAACATGTCATGGCGTCGGGCAAAGACCTCTATGACGTAAGCTAAAGGAAATAAACTCATAAACCACATAGGTCAGGGTGTCGTACTACTGTGCGGTAAATAAAAAAAAGGCCATGAGGTAGCTCACGTTAAGTCGAAAATAAAAAATAAAAAACTTGAGCTAGATCGAGCACATAAACAAAACTTAGCGGGAATTCGATGCTTACGTAACAGCGACACTGGCCTTCGCGAGGTGGCTCACGTCAAGTCAAAATAAAAAAATAAAAACTTGAACTTAGAGGAAGCGAGAACCGATTCGCTGCAGGTCAACTTTTAGAAAAACAGAGCATACACCTATGTTGCGGGCTCAGTTTATCCAAAACCCCTCATCAAGAATTCCCTCCCGCCCATCCCCTCCCCAGGTAAAAAGCTTGGGTTCACATTTTTCAGGTTCACAAACCGCTAAATACAACTACTATACTGAAATGGATAATTTCAATAATCTTAAAAAATAAATAACGGATTAATAATGTAAACTTCAAAAAATAATCAAGCATTTCTAGATATTATTTTAATCACAATACAATATTTTTTTATTTGAAAAATAATACCAGCTGCCACACTTAAGGGCAATAGGTATTAGGGCTATAAGGACAATACAATACTAGACTTTTAAATATTAAATGGTGAAAATTACAATTAAATGGCCATCCAGAGAAGAGTAAATCACAAAGCAACTAGTGTCTGTTTTGGGACATTTAACTTTATGATTTAGTTGATATGGTACTAAAACAAGTAGAAACATCACTGTTAAAGTAAATTGCCTACTTTGAGAACCTTTAGCGATGCCCCTAATTCGGTTTGAATTATTCAAAGGGTTCCCGATTTATAAGCGATTATTTAGATCCTTAAAATAAAATTTGTACTAACGGAGATACAGTAAATATTATTGAGTCATACCGACGAATAATTCGTACTATTATAATAGCTATTATTATTATTATTATACATATTATTTCTGTATAAAATAGAGAGATCCCTTTTCCAGAACCTTAAATTGTTGTAAAAGCTGTAAATTATTTTTAAATTAATTAAAATCCTTGGGAAAAATTTTAGGTTAAAAATTATTACTTTTAGATTCATTCGTTCTATTACAGTGCTAAAATCAAATCTTGACGGGTTTTAAATTAAAAAAAAAATATGTTAATATACTTCACTCCGTAAATAATACCTTTTTCACTAAATAAAAAATCCGTGAGCAGTAGAACTCCGTCACTAAAGCCGTATTTTCAGGTTAAAAAATATATAAGAACGGAGTAGTAAGGAAAAAATTGAGACCCCCAAAAGACAGTTGCCTAACCGCCGAAATTTCAGGTAAACATACCGTAAATTTGACTGGAATTTAATCATTCTGTAATGGTACCATTCTTTCTTGAAGAAAGTCCTACATACCGAATTTCAGCTCATTTAACCCAAAGGGGGCCGCTGGAGGTGCTCAAATGTAGTGGGGAAAAAATATATATATAAATATATATCAGACATCTCCAAATTTTCCATAATTTCCATAATCGTGCTCTAGGGGTTATGAAACGGATAGAAAACGCAGTCCCGCCGCTCACCGCCGACCTTCGACCCACTGCAATTTTTTTTCGAGAAAAATACGACCAATAAGCAATACACATTTCAAGTCGCTCTAAAATCAATTATTTGGTTTTAAAAATCTGGATCAGGAATAATGTTTGTATATTACTTATAACACATTGAATACGGCCTTAAATATTCAAATTACATTTAATATACAATGGCATCCCAAGCAAAACTGTGTTCTTAATGTACATGTCAAATGCTATTATAACCAGACCGAAAACCATATACAAGATCATAATTCAACGAAGTATTGAATACATAAAAATATTACAGACAAAGCTTATTTTAAATATAATGTTCGATACGAGAGTCTAAATAAATTGTATTAAAATTTAAAAACTGGTAGGTAGGAAAGCTTTAATAGTCTAGGGACGATAGTTTATTTTTTTTTAAATAAGTTGCCACAAGACTTTCCTAACGTGGTAATAAGCTGAAAAAATTGTAGAAACAAATTGTATACGTTTTAGATAAAATCGGTATGTATTAACATGGTGAATAAAATTCATAAAGATGCCGAAAAGTGGTTTTTCACGTTTAAGATATGAACATTTTTCTCAAATAAATTTTTTTCATATCTATTCGGCACCTTTATGAATATTTTTCACCAGGTTGCTACGAACCGATTTTATCTTAAACCTATACAATTTGTTTCTACTATTTTTCTTCTAATTATCGCGTTGAGAAAGCCCCTTAGCGATTTATTTCCAAAACTGATTATATTTATTTTATGAAACCAGGACTATAATCAGGATCCTCTGACTTATCCTGAATTGAAGATAAGGATAACAAGAGCAAAAATAATAGAGCTTGATATAACTATAAAAACCATGCAGTAAGATACATAATTATAAAAAATAAATTAAAAAAACTCACCAAAAGTATAATTTGGTCACTCACCTGAAACAAATTAAAATTTTATATTAAAAAGAGATGGGGATATAAAATAATTAATAGTTAAAATGCATTACCAAATGCTGGAGTGAAAAAAAAATAATAAAAAATCCGGCAACTCATTATACCATTAATTTGTCCACTAACCAGCCAGCGCATTATCGGTATATGAAAACATTATAATAGAGTAGTAAGACTGAGTGAGTCATAAAACTGAATAACTGAGGCAATATAGTATTTTACACAATAAAATATAAAAACATAAATATTATTTTATATATATATATATATATATATATATATATATATATATATATATATATATATACATATATATATATTATATATATTATAATATTATAATCGGAATTGTCCAAGTAAATCTTATATGATTAGCTAAATAAAATTTAGTCAATTAAAAAATAGTAATAGCCAAGTTTCGAGAACCCCTAAGCTTCTTACCTAAAATTTGAAGATGTCGCTATAATACAGATATCGCTGTATTATTATACATAATAATACAATGTTAGTTATCAATTGTATTAGTGCATACAATATAATTTGATATAATATTTTATTTTTATTAGAATAACAATAAAAGCCAATTCGAGGCCCGTGACATTCTCCACTACCCTGCTAATGAATACCCATATCAAATATTCTATTACACCATTAAATTACTATTAAACGATTACGTAGCTGTAGCCATTAATAAAGTTTTATAGCTGGATATCCCATATCTACAAAGTTAAACTTGTAATTACACGGTCCATTAGTAATTCCTCTATATCTTATAAAATTAGAAAGAAAAAAATACATTTTGTTTTCTGAATATTTCTGTATCATCATTGTTCAAGGACGAGAACCAAAATAAAATTTAACCAAATTATTTTTTTCATTTTCCAACTTCTTTATAATGATTCCCTTCCAGGAAAAAAAAAAGGATAAAGGGTCGGCTGGATTTCACAAGTATCAACTAAGTCCCTAACTAACTTTATTCCAGTATAATGGAAGAATTCATGAATAAAATTATGACTTTACAAAGTTAAAAACTTAGTTGAAGCGAAACAAACATATATATATATATATATATATATATATATATATATATATATATATATATATAAAAGAAACATTGTTAAACTAATATTATTTTAGTTAGTTTTTTATTTCTCATTTTGTAGTCTAAAATATCGATATATTTTGTAGCCTAAAATATTGATATATTCTGTAGCCTAAAATATCGATATATTTTGTAGCCTAAAATATCGATATATTTTGTAGTCTAAAATATCGATATATTTTGTAGTCTAAAATATCGATATATTTTGTAGCCTAAAATATCGATATATTTTGTAGCCTAAAATATTGATATATTCTGTAGCCTAAAATATCGATATATTTTGTAGCCTAAAATATCGATATATTTTGTAGTCTAAAATATCGATATATTTTGTAGTCTAAAATATCGATATATTTTGTAGCCTAAAATATCGATATATTTTGTAGCCTAAAATATCGATATATTTTGTAGCCTAAAATATCGATATATTTTGTAGCCTAAAATATCGATATATTTTGTAGTCTAAAATATCGATATATTTTGTAGCCTAAAATATCGATATATTTTGCAGTCTAAATTATCGATATATTTTCAACTAAGAAAATTCTTCATAAATACTAGTGATAAATTATTATTCCGTATACCAAATTTATCTTATGTTTTTGTGTTGGATCGGTTTGCCAATATTGTTTAACTGCTAAAATATACACAACTTCAAATGAAGAATTAAAATTGAAGGGTTAAATAGATGAAGTTGATAAGTAACACGTTTCCAATTCTGCTAAAATTAAACTTAAATCAATTATTGATGATAAATGTGATGTAAAATTATGGAATAAATAATCAGGATTCATCAAAGTATGATTTTTTTTTTTTTATAGTAAAAGCCGAAACGTCAGCTTTTACAGTAAAAAAAATCATGTTGACTGAATTCTGATTCTTTATTTCATTAATTGAAATCATCATTATTCACTACAAGGCAGTATATCGTTGTATATCGTCATTTGGCACTTTTATCAACTTAGTTCTGAACCAACTATTGAGTTTATGTGAATAGAAGGATCCATAATCTAACTACTAAATAATTTTGTTTTTTGAAAACTAGTTTCGAATATTATACATTCATCGTCAGTTCTAAAAACACACAAAAAATAAGCAATTTAAAATATAGTTTGGTTAAATTTATTATACATATTAAATTAAATGTAATATAAATTTAATTTAATTTATATTACATCTAATTTAATGTGTATAATAATACCAAACTATATTTTGAATTGCTTATTTTTTGTGTTTTTAGAACTGGAGATGAATGTATAACATTCAACAAAGTGGCAAATAATTTATCAATTCCTAATTAGATTATTGATCCTTTTATACCATCATGCATATGCCAACTGAGAAGGAGGAAATATTAAAAATATGTCTCTTTACACCCTCATCCATAGGAATAATTAATTTTTTCCAAAAATGTCCTCCATCACCTTTATCCACTCGACCCATCAATGGACCATAGACCATAGACCATACCGAAAATTATGATTTTTAATTTAAATATAATTTTTGATGTAAGCTTATTATGACCTTCAAGTAAAGTACCCTTTTCGGCTCAACAATTTTAACCAAAATATAGTAAATACATTCATATCAATATAAAAGCCCTATTTACCAAATTTGAGATATTTTACATTATATTTTAATATAATTTTTGATGAAAGTCTAATATGACCTTGAAGTAAAGTGCCGCTTCCGGTTTTCCTATTTGGATCAAAATCTAGTATGTTATTTAAATCAATATATAAGTTATAAATACTAAATTTGAGAAGTTTTGCTTAGTATTTTACTATATTTTTTGATGGAAATCAATTATGACCTTCAAGTAAAGTACCACTTCCGGTGATCAAGCAGTGACCAAAAAGGGAGGTTCACAACTAGATTTTACAGCAATCCTAAATAAAAAATTTCGTTCCTAAACCGTTTTTTAGTTAAGCGAAATACGAACGAACGTACGAACGTACGTACATACAGACGCCAAGACGAAACTAGTCAAAATGGATTCAGGGATGATCAAAATGGATATTTCCGTTGAAATCTGAAAACCGAAAATTTTCGCGATCACAATACTAATAAGACATTACGCACCTATAGTCACAGGATTATCGTGTTTTACAGATAAAAATGAAATAAGCACTCATCAATTTTTATACAATAAAAAGTAGACGATGTATTTTTTTTTTTAATCATAAATATAAAACAATAAATTCGATAGGATCGCAATAGAGCATCCGGTAAACAGAAGCATTGAGCGAGATGCAGTGTCAACACAATTCGTGTCAATGATATCATCATGAAGGTCATCGGAATTTCATGGCTTCATGAATTTGTGGTAGAAAATTTTCCAGAGGACGCACTGGACAAATCAGAGTCAACAGGCTGGAAATATTAACATTGGAAGGTGGAGTCATCAGCTACTGATGCCCGCTCATCTGCCACGTGGCCACAATATTGACCCAATCATCTCTTCCATTTTATATTCCTTTATGCATAAAAGATTTTATATCCTCCCTCTTCTAAAAATATTCTGAGGGAGGGGGGAGGGGAGAGGGAGTATTCACAAGATTTGAAAAGGAGAAAGTCGAATCACTTCAAACTGTAATAAAATGCAGTTATGTGCATCCTGTTTAATCCATCTTGAAAAAGTCTCTGATTTGTGACTGATTTTTTATTTTCTTTATTATTATTGTATTTTTTTTTTTCTTTTTTTTAATTTTAATTGTATTTTCATTATTATTATTTTGTAATATATATATATATATATATATATATATATATATATATATATATATATATATATATATATATATATATATATATCATTTGAGAGTGAATGACCACCTGCCACTGGGGTACAACGCCTGTTGATGGGCTATGTAAATAAATAAATCATGTTATGGAAGGCAAACATATAAACTTATTGAAGGATATAATTCAATACAATTGATAATAATTTTAGATACATATATAGTTTTAGTGCACCACTACCATGCACAAATTGTATAAATAAATGCTTTCAGAGCTAACATACCACTCCCAATAAACATTAAATTATATATAAATCGTTATCTATTAATATGGCTAATCACGCTCTCGTAAATATTATAACAGGAAACTGACCTGACCACACTGAAACACTAATGGAGAGCCAGCTAATTGAATTACCATGATGTTCAAATGTTCGCTTCCAATTCATGTCATGTTCCAGAAGCCTGTATCAATAAATCACGGAACTCGCCAATGTAATATTAACCTGCATTATTTATTTCACGAGTAATATTTTTTTTAAATAATACATCAAGCTTTGATATTCACAGTGAAGGGAAATAAGAATAAGTAGAAAGGAATAGTGGACTGGCTGGTGGATGAGAGTTCCAGCTAAGATGCAACAGCTATTCAAAGTAATACGATCTTGGCCCCTTACAATCGATTTTTAATGCTTTAATTTAATCTTTAAAAAGATTAAAGATAAAAACCTAATAAACACCAGTATTAGGTTTTTATCTTCAATGTTTTAATTGTTTTAATTAACCTTCCGATAAAGCTACAAATTTCATCCTTACGTGCTACTTTAGGAGGAACGTCCTACACCTGGCGAAAGCGAATATATCCATTGATTGGCGTTTTTCAAAATTTCAATTAGTTTTAATGACATATCCAGAAATTGTAGATTCATTTAGAACCAAAATGAAAATCCTTATGAAAAAATGATACATCGCAAAATTAAAATAAATGTCTTCATTGCTAATTCATAACATTTTAGGTTCATCAATTAAGTGATAACTATACTAATAAAAATTAGAAAATAGTTCGTGCTACATGCATACTTTATCAGCTACAACCATTATTTATTTAAATTTAATTTAATTTTTGATTTATTTTTTATTAAAACTAATTGAAATTTTCAAAGACACCAATTAATGGATATATTCGCTTTAGCCAGACGTATAACGTTCTAATTAGGATTTGATAAATTATTTGCTCTTTCTATAAATTTGTTTTTATTGAAAATTAGTTTAAAATGTTACACATTCATCTCCAGTTCTAAAAAAACACAAAAAATTCAAAAATAAGCAATTCAAAATATAGTTTGGTATTATTATACATATTAAATTAAATGTAATATAAATTAGTATTATAAAACACTTATGAATATATGTTTTATATAGTCATAAATATTTTATAATACTAATTTAATATTACATTTAATTTAATAAAACCTAATAAACATCAGTAAAGGAAAATATTGAAAATCTTTGCGGAAATTGAAAATCTTTAAAATTCAAAATTGGCATAAAGATTTGAGAGATCGTGATGTTTATTATCATTATTACATGATGTTTTTCATAATAAAGGATAAAACATCGGACCGTATTATTTTTTTTTTTTTTTATTTTGTAGTATATACTTACGTTAAGAAAAATATAAATGCAAAATTCAAATAAAAATTAAAAAATCATACAAAAAAGTAAGTTCTGCTTTCCCCAAGACTCAAAAGATTGTTGTTTCTAATGATTAGAGCCTCTCTAAATAAAAATGTAATCTTCGTCGTCTTCCAAGTAAATCAATTAAGAATAAATAAGACATTTATTTCATTTTAAATACCACATCACGTTTAACAGTTTGGATTTCATAAATTGTTGCTGTTAATTAATTAAGAGTACATAAGGACCCGTCCAAGACTTCAACCAAGGCAGACAGGACCTTCAGGTTACCAAACTATTCTAGCCATAGTGGGAAGGTTGAGATTCATTTCGTGGATCCGCTTTGAAATAAAAGTCCAACAGTCCAGATCGGATTCGAGAATGCTACTAAGGTGTTGCCTTAACACGCTCGGTTAGATATCGATTTTAGAAATTGTTCACAAATCACAATATATAGGAGCTAGGCAAGGCTTCGTATAATAAACTGCATACATTTCATAAAGTAAAAATAAGAGTATAAAGTTTAAATTTTATGAAATATATTTAATCCAAATAAATGAAATTTTCAACGATAAAATTAATGCAGCTCTCTCAACTATATATATATATATATATATATATATATATATATATATATATATATATATATATATATATATATATATATCCTCAACTAGAAGTTAAACGAATCATGATTAATTTTTATCTTATTATTTTATTTAGAGAAATGAAATCGACCATTGGTTCTTTCACTCCCTCCCCCTCTCCAGGAATAGAGGTCGCTTTTGCACCTGCCCGTGGAAAGGTTGCCCAACTATCCATAATTCGACTGCACTAATGAGACTGGCAACACGGCTTAAGCACGAAGCCTCTTGTAAGTACACAAAGTACATGCTGTTGCTGCGCTGGCAGCAGTAAACACCCCCAGGTTATCTGTCTCTACTTTTTGTGAGTTTTAATCAAAGTTCTGAACGTCTTTCACGAAACTATTCCTTAAAAAATATATTATAATTAAACGTTTTTTAAAACAGAAATAATACTGTACAGCGTATATGCGTAATGTTACTTGGTTATAACATAAATATATTTCCTTTGGAGATATTGATTAGGACCAATGGGAATTATATATATATATATATATATATATATATATATATATATATATATATATATATATATATATATATATATATATATATATATATATATATATATATCATTTGAGAGTGAATGACCACCTGCCACTGGGGTACAACGCATATATATATATATATATATATATATATATACACACATACACATACATACATACATAAATATATAAAGAATAAACGAGAAAAGGAAAAAAAAATATTCTGGGATCATGTACTTTATTTATAACATTAATGAAAAAAAAACAAAAAAACATTTCACACATAAATATAATACATTTTTAGTCTAACTCTTGAAATAGCATTGCCAAAAGGAGGGGTATAGGTGGATTGTATTAAAACATGTTTATTAAAATCTCACTGATAATATTAAACTAAAATTGAAGAATACATAGGAATCCAAAATTAGTTGTTCATTAATAAAGTCTAAAAAAACAAGTAGTCGTATCTCTTAAAGTATGGAATTTTTTAAATCCTTTTACTGGCATCGAAATTATTGTTCATGCAAAAAATATACATACTAATGATAGAATAAGTATTCTGCAGTTTTATTTCTCGGGGATTGTTCTCCTGATTACAGCTAGGATTTAATATAAATGATGATTTTATTTCATTCAAATTTGCATTCCCAAAATGAATTTTGGAATTAAATTACATCATGAAAAAGCTTTTAAAAATAAACAATTTTTGTATAATTATACATGGTCAACTATCTGTCTTCATAGGGACATACAATTTTTCGAGAAAATAAAATACTTGAAAAATTCGAATTTTGTCCACGATTTTAGCGTTTTGTTCACTATGCGCTGGCTTGAATAATAAAAAACTTAACACTTTGTTTTTCTAAGTCGCCTTGCATGATTTCCTGATAATCATCACATTATAATCCATATATACTCGATACAATTAACTATCTGACATCTCCAATACAGAAGAATAGAACAAGGAATCTTTAAAAAACATGTAATAACTAAATTTAATATTATAATTATTTAATATAATAATCATGGTTGATTATATTTATTGGGTCGTATCACCAAAAACTGGAATAAACATTAAACTGGTGACAAATGTTTATTATTCTGGGAAGGTATATTACAAAAAGAGAGAACTTTTGAAAATTGGATGCTAATATATTATGGAAAAAAATAAGCTAAATATATAAATAATCGTCTGCAAGATAACTAATAACAATATATAATTTTATAAAAATGAAATTGATAAAAACAATATATTAAAATGGGATTAAGACAAAATAAAATATTAAGAAGGTAGGTTGCCCTTTGTACTTTTAATAAATATTTTCTAAAAGGTTATCTAATAGTGGAAGATAAAATCTTTATTTATCCGGAGCTGGAAAGGACTTTTTTTTCAATAGATGAAAGGAAGCAAATTAAAGTAGCCCATAAGAAGGACCTCTTTTATGTCTATATTTTGAAGAGGAGTGTTAACAACGCAAGCAGGAACAGAGCAAAGAATCCTAATGAGCATTAACTTTTACTGCTCATTACAGCTTCCTCCAACAACGCGAGGCCTTTGTTAAAAAGCCTCATCCGCAGCCAAAGGAAAAGCAAAAAAAGAAAAATCCAAAGGGAAAAGGAAAATGGCGGTTCTGAGAACGAGGGGGGTAGCAGATATGAGCATTGCGCAGTGTTTAAATCGAAAATTTAGAATAAAAAAAAAATCAAATATCAATTTTTGTTCAATTTTTAAGTACTGCAATCGGGAAAATTTTCGGTTATCAGATTTCAACGGAAATGTATATTTTGAACATCCCTGAATCCACTTCGACCAGTTTCGACGTGACGTCTGTACGTAGGTAGGTACGTGCGTTTCTCGCATAACTGAGAAACCGTTAGCCGTAAAAAATTTTGTATTTAGGATTAATGTAAAAACTAGTTGTGAACCTCTTTTTTTGGTCACTGCATGATTACCTGAAGTGGTACTTTACTTGAAGGTCATTATTGATTTTCATCACAAATTATATTAAAATATAATGCAAAACTTCTCAAATTAGGTATATAAGACTTACATATTAATATAAATATCATAATAAATTTTGGTTAACATTGGCAGACTGGAAGTGTTACTTTACTTGAAGGCCATATCAGACTTTCATCAAAAATTATATTAAAATATAATGTAAAACATCTCAAATTTGGTAAATAGGATTTTTATATCAATATAAACAATCTAATAAATGTTGGTTGAAATTTAAGAGCCGAAACAGGTACTTTACTCGAAGGTCATAATAAACTTGCATCAAAAAATAAATTAAAAATTCAATTCAGAGATCATATTTTGGGGTAATACAGATTACAAACGCGATTTTTTTTTCCAATCCAATCAAACATTTTTATTGCTTGTTTTAAGTGTTAAAATTGAGTGTAAAATAATTGTTTTCCTCCCATTTGTGAGATAAATAAGTCTGCAGCAGGAGAATAAGATATTAGTTTCCAATGCTTTATCTAATGACATTGACAGTTCTAATGTTGTCAAGGAACACGAAGAAATCTCTTGGAGACTAGTTACTTACTGAAAGAAAACGAAATCTAATAACGGAATGAGACCTCCAGAAACAAGAGTATGTGCGAGTGTGTGTGTGAACAGAAGGATGTCGCGACGCTGAGTGTCGTTCTTGAAATATTGCAATCTTCGGAAACTACTAACCAAATTCAAGATCACTTTTTAGTTTAATAGCCGTACATGGAAGTCATGTGTTGTCCACGTCAGATATTTCACTTAACAATGAAATTATAAAGTACAGGTAAAAATAAAAAGTCAAATATGTATGGAAAAAGTTTGTAATGAGTAAAATAATAAAATTACTAAAAAGTTAATAAGTGACAAAAAATTTGTTAATTACATCGATATCACCAATCTGGAATATCTCATATATCGATATCTCATACAGCTGGAGGAATATTATTAAAAAACGTATGAGAGGAAGGTTACACGTAGTAAACTTATTCAGGTTGGGATAAGTGTTTGGTAAACGAACGTTGTAATTTGTAAATTGGTAAATATCCAACATAATATTTAGTCTGAAAAGAATATATTTAATGTTTAAAGAAATACACGAATAAGTAGGATACAGTATCACAAATAACTCAAGGTGATATTACGTTTAAAGATTAAATAAAATTACAACATTATCAAAAATATATTACAATCTGAATAAGTTTGCAAAGCGTACGTAACCTCCCTCTCATAAGTTTTTAAATAATAATCTTCCAGCTATATGAGAAATCGATGTATGAGATATTCCAGGTTGGAAATATCGATGTAATTTACTAAGATAATATTTATAAAATAAAATACAATAATATTACTAATTAATACATATTAATTCTAAGTTTCTAGTTCTCCGGTTTTCCTCCATCCGATGTGAGGGCGTTGGTATCTGTCAATCATTGGCAGTGTTTTGCTTACGTTTTTCATGTAAAGTATTTTTCTTGTTCCTGTTTCTCCATATTCTTCTTTCCTCTCATGTTACTATCCTTATTCACTTTTTTACCTACATATGATATGAACATATATTATATTACATTATCTTTAAGCTAACATAACATACCTACATATCTTAGTTCTTTATTTTATTTTGTCATTTTTACTTAAACTTTTTTTCATATATTTTATAGCATTTTATTATTATAGTTTCATATTCCTTTAACTTCATCACAGTTTTTCTTTCTTTTCACATTATTATAATATTCATGATATTGAATAGTTAACATTACTGATCACCATCATTGTTTCATTATTTATTAAATTATTTGTTTTATCGTAATACCTAATCTTCATATACTTTTCAAACTTCTATAGTTTTCATGTATTTTATTATATCTTCCATTTAATTCATAATCTGCCTTTATTTCTTTGCATATTATTTAATTTTCATTATTTACATTGTCAGCAATATTGGTTAACACAACTTCTTATTATTTACATTACTTGTTCATATTTTTATAACTTCATACTAGTAGTTATCTTCTAATATTACTGTTTGTTGCCATCTATTATTACTGTTTTTCTTAGCTCTGATGATGGCCTAAAACTTAGGACGAAACGTCGGCACAAAATTAAACAAGTCTTCTTATTATTCGTTCTTACTCACTAACCACATCTCCCCTCCCAAGCAACTTTTCCTACAATATTAATCTTCTCTATCGGTGTCAAAATATGATAATTTTTAGTAGGCTTAAATTTTATGAACTGTGCATAATATCGTTATATATCATAGATTTTAACAATAATGCAATTTGAGATAAAAATAGTCTAAAAAATGATATTACTAGCTGCAAAATAAATATAACTAATATATTGTTGCCATTTTACGCATCCATCAACTCAATCCTCAGATTGCTGAAATCCACGAGAGACAGGAAGGAGTTGCCCCACCTGGAGCGGTAGCAAAGCATTAAGCATTGATGATGGAGGTACATTATACGTGAGAAGACAAATATTCCAGCAGACCACCAGCCCTGACCATACAGTGCCGACAGCTAATACAGTTTGTGGCCTCATTAATAACACAGAGGGACACTGGGTTAATACTACTGCATAAATGGTAGATATAATAATATTATAACTAAACTATATTTAAAAATTATTAAGCACCAAGATATTTAAAAAAAAAAAATAATATCGGAAACATTCATGATGAAATATTCTGAAATACTGCCAAAAGTTTTAGTAAATATATATTAACCATTTTAAGTTCAATATTTTTATCTAAAAACTTTTTTTCATATCTACACGTTTTGTTAAAAATTATCACAAGAATTTTCATCTAAGACAGTTGAGTAACTTTGATGAAAAAATCTATGTTTTGAGACGATTCTGTCATCGAAAAATGAATAATTTTAAAAATAACCATGTTTTTACTTCCTTGTACGAAGTAAAGGAAGTATTGAAAATCGCGAAAATTTTCGGTTTTCAGATTTCATTTAATTCATAACCATTTTGACCATCCCTGAATCCATTTTGACTAGTTTCGTCGTGGCGTCTGTACGTACTTTCGTAGGTTCGTACGTTCGTATCTCGCATAACTCAAAAAAGGTTAGCCGTAGAAAGGTATAATTTTGTATTTAGGATTGTTGTAAAATCTAGTTGTGAACCTTCCTTTTTGGTCACTGCTTCATCACCGGAAGTGGTACTTTACTTGAAGGTCATAATTGATTTCAATCAAAAATTATATTAAACTACTATGCAAAACTTCTCCAAATTAGTATTCATAACTTATATATTGAATTAAATAACATACTAGATTTTGGTCTAAATTGGAAAACCGGAAGTGGTACTTTACTTGAAGGTCATAATTGATTTCAATCAAAAATTATATTAAAATACTTTGCAAAACTTCTCAAATTTAGTATTTATAACTTATATATTGATTTAAATAACATACTATATTTTGGTCTAAATTGGAAAACCGGAAGCGGTACTTTACTTGAAGGTCGTATTAGACTTTCATCAAAAATTATATTAAAATATAATGTAAAACATCTCAAATTTGGTAAATACGACTTTTATATCAATATAACTGTATTTACTATATTTTGGTTAAAATTGGTGAGACGAAAAGGGTACTTTACTTGAAGGTCATAATAAGATTACATCAAAAATTGTATTTAAATTAAATACATAAATCATATGTTTCGGTAATAAAGGTTACAAACGCAATTTGGTTTCCAGTCCAATTAAACATTTTTATTTCTTCTTTTAAGTGTTAAAATTGAGTGTAAAATACTGGTTTTCCTCCCTATTTGTGTGTGTGTGTGTGTCAATAGATGGATGTCGCGACGCCGAGTGACGTTTTTGAGATACTGCGATCTTCGGAAACAAGTAACCAAATCCAGGATCACTTTTTGAGCCAGCGATTTATAGTTTAATAGGCGTACAAGGAAGTCATGGGGTGTCAACATCTGATATTTTTATTTTTTAAAACAAAAAATATCACCAGCACGAATGACGCAACATTTTTTGAAGATTTTTCAACTGTTATGTTGAAACATGTTGAGACATTATGGCGGTTGAATCACAAACAAAAATGTGTACCCACACTAACGCCCTCCTCCTCCTCTTCCCACACAGACACACACGCAATTTATGAACTTAATATTTCGCATGCTAGTTTTTACTTCCTAATACGAAGTAAAGGAAATATTGTAATCGCGAAAATTTTAGGTTTTCATATTTCAACGGAAATATCTATTTTAGCCATTCCTGAATCCCTTTTGATTAGTTTCTTCGTGACGTCAGTACGTACATACGTTCATACGTGCTTATCTCGCATAACTCAAAATTAGTTTTATTGTTTATCTTTCTCAGTCTCAGTGTTTTTTGAGTGTTAGATGAAAAGTTTTAAAAGGTAAATACATTATAAAAGTACCTCAAAATGTACTTCTAAGCATCCTCCTTCCAAGTCGGGAGTGGTGACGGTCTTAGTGGTCCGCAGTCGTAGATAACGTTGTTTTTATTTTCTAAATACCAAATAAATGTTTCAGAGAAACTCTAATAAATTTATAATTAGATAAAAATTTCTATTATTATAAATTAATGAGGGATATTAATTTCAGAACAAAAAAAAACTCAATCTTTCACCAGGCTCTTAACGATCTCGCCCAATTTTTCAGCTTTAGTCGTTATCGAGAACAAATTTATTCTAATAGGAATTATTCCGCAGAGGAGAGAAGGCAATAAAGGAAACGGGAAGATCACAAAAAAGAACTTCATTAGAGCTACTTATAAATATCTTTAGAGAAAAAGCAATAGATAGGGTACTTTGAACAAGTTTTAATGAGAAATATAAAAGAGAAGGAGGAAGAAAGACCTGGCTTAATCTTCCGAAAATATAAAGAGCGCCTCGAGAGAGAGAGAGTGAGAGCGTGAGAGAGAGAGAGAGAGAGAGGGGGGAGAGAGAGAGAGAGATAGGAGCTTAGGACTGGAGCTTAGCACAAGTATTATACATTCTTCTAAGTCCTCTCCCCTAGGCAGTCAGTGGGAAGGTAACCGGATAAAGTATCATTACTTCGCCCTTATCTATCTCCGTAGAAACTTCAAATATTCAATAGCAACAGAGGAGAAGTGGGTCAATGAGAAACCTGATAGCCAGCTGTCACAACAAACGCTGTAAATTGCATCAGCCTAATTGTCGAGATACTTAACTATCAACAGTTGAGTGCTTAGACTGTAATTTAATTATAATATAACAATGACTGTTACATCCAGACTAAATCAGACTGTCTCTTATTTCCATATCTTCTGGGACCTTAATACGAGCTAGTTCGATTCAAAAGATAAGGGCCTTATAAGTCTAGAAGAATAAGAGGTGGGGATGGAGAAGGACAGTGAAAAAGATGAGGTATTAAAAGCAGGATAGCAATAAACTAGTAAAAAGGACGCTTTAGATGTGATCTTAAGTAGTTATGGCACTAGAAAGGTGAATAACCAAATAAAGCAAACAAGGTATGTGTTAGATACAAAGACAGACTTTATTGGGGGAGCTATTAACTTGGTCTAGCCATATGTTGCTTTACTATCCTTTCTTAAAAAATAAATATTTCAATGATTTATTTATAAATACTTGCAAATTACTGATCAAGTAAATAATGCTGTGGAATACACCTTTTTCTTCCTTGTACGCAGTAAATCTAGTTGTGAATCACGTTTTTTGGTCACTGCAAGTGGAACTTGTGGAAGGCAACCGGAAGTGGTACTTTACTTAAAGTTCATTATTGATTTTTATACAATTATACTAAAATAAAATGCAAAACTTCTCAAGTTTGGTACATAAGATTTACATATTAGTATAAATAAAGTTAGGTTAAAATTGGCAAACCGGAATTGGTACTTTACTTGAAGGTCATATTAGATTATCATAAAAAATCATATTAAAATACAACGTAAAACATCTCAAATTTTGTAAATTACACTTTTATATCAATATAAATAATATAATAGATTTTCGTTGAAATTGAAGAGCCGAAAGGAGTACTTAATATGAAGGTCATTATAAACCTACATCAAAAGGTATATTTAATTTTGCATTTAATACAGATATCGCATGGTTCGGTGATAAATGTTATAAACGCGATTTTTTTCACTCTAATTAAAGAATCTTATAACTTGTATTACTAATTTTTTTTCTCCCCCTTTTTGAGATGAATAAGTCTGCAGCAGAAGAATAAGGTGTAAGTTGATGGGGTTCTTCCGTTTAAAGTGATGAAGCCATCTATTTCCAATGCTTTATCTAGTGGCATAGACAATTCTAATGTTGTCAGGGAACACGAAGAAATCTCTTGGGAACTTTTTACCTCCTGGAAGAAAACGACACATAATAATGGAATGAGACCTCCAGAAACAAGAGCTTAGGTGTGTGTGTGTCTGTATGTGTAAATGTGTAGAGTCAGAACAGGTTTTGTTCTGAAACTAATTTAAGCAGATTGAAATAGATGGTCGACCTTAGTCCTATAAGTTTTACCTCAACCTTCCTTTGTATTATTTTTGCCTAAGTTCTGTACACTAATACACTAGTTCTGTACACTAATACACCAGTTCTGTACAGTAATACACTAGTTCTGTACACTTATACACATAAAGTAAAATAGAGGATCAGCAAATTATTTTACATATTTTAACGTTTCGTGGTATTTTCCATTCGTAATAAACGTAGAGCAGTGTGCAGTGTACATAAATGAAAAACATTTTATTTAATTTGGATAATTGCAGATAGCATTGCTAATTCAAAATCGAGTAATTTATATAAAATTTCCCCCAAAAAATACATTGACCGTCTTTCGTCCAGTGGATTAAAACTTTTCTATTGAAAAATATTCTTGATAAAAGATGAAATTACCCTTTTAACAAATACTGAGAATTTTCCTCTTCCGATTCCTAAAATTATTGAGTTAACAAAAAGATGTATGTTTAAAAAAAAATTATCTCATCCCCTAGTAATGATATATCTATTTAAAATTGTGTTTGTGTAAAAATAAAGTTTTGAAATTAATGTAGTTTCGCTGCATTATAACAAAAAAAAAGTTGTAACACCAAAAACACCGTAAAGGAAATTAATAATGTGAAGGGGGAAGACTAGACTATTACAATAAAAAAATTATAATTTGACCCTCCAAAGTTTGTCTTGTTCAGTTCTTGGCGCTCTCAATCGTCGAATTAGGAATGGAAACAGAATTATTGCCTCAGACAGAAATGAATTCAAGTGATAAAATTGATCAGCCAATATTTATAGAAGTAATAAGCATTAGGTGAACAATATAACAGTAAAACCTTGACGACATGAAGCGTTAAGAAGAACTTAGGTGTATATAAACGATGGAGATTAAAGTTGTGAATAGTTCGTTCAACTTAAAAAAGCTTTAACTGACCTACTCTATTAGCAAGGTTATCTGTCCAAAAGTAAAAAAAAAAAAAAAAATTGAAATCCCTGGCCTAAGCCTATTAGTAATCTCTTTATACGACCCAGTTCATCAAAGCTGGCTTATTCGAAATCCCATTGAAAGCCTTGGAGGACTTCAAAGTGAGAGACCTCGGATAAAGTTTTAAGTCACCGACGGGAAGGACAGCTGTTAATGGATCCCCTGATGACGGATATCCAGGCTGACAAAGGATATAGTCCTGTCCTCTACAGCTACTGGAACAGAACGGCTCCTGTCTCCTCTCCTAGGATTTGGGCAAAGACCCTCCTCCTCTTCCTTGTCTGAGAGGATACGACAGATCTCGTAACGGTCGACGTTTTTACGTCCAAACTAACCACAGTTCTAGGCATTGATTCTGGGAGTTTATTGAAAAAGTTCTGTCCTAGCCTCTTAAATACCTACCTCTTTATTAAAACAAACTGAACATTCGTAATAAACTACAAATGGGTATTACGAATGTTCAGCGTGTTCAAAAGTGTAGGAAAAATATCTGATGTGGGCAACACATGACTTCCTTGTACGTTAGTCAAAATGGATTCAGGGATGGTCAAAATGGATATTTCCGTTGAAATCTGAAAACCGAAAATTTTCGCGATTACAAACTTCCTTTACTTCGTACAAGGAAGCAAAAAAAAAAAAAAAAAATTTGCGACGGATTTTTATTTATTCGATATTTGGATTTTACGTATCTTGAAACGTAAAACATCCTCAAATTTTGAGGGGGAGGAGGGGTTACACAAAATTTCTATTGAAAACCTAATATGACCTTCAAGTACAGTATCACTTCCGGTTTTCCAATTTAGACCAAAAACTAGTATGCTATTTAAATCAATATATAAGTTGTAAATACCAAATTTGAGAAGTTTTGCAAAGTATTTTAATATAATTTTTGATGGAAATCATTTAGGACCTCCAAGTAAAGTACCACTTCCGGTGATTAAGCAGTGACCAAAAAGAGAGGTTCACAACTAGATTTTTCAGCAATCCTAAATACAAAATTTCAACTTTCTACGACTAACCGTTTTTGAGTAATGCGAAATACGAACGTACGTACGAACGAACGAATGTACGAACGAACGTACGTATAGACGCCACGACGAAACTAGTCAAAATGGATTCAGGGATGGTCAAAATGGATATTTCCGTTGAAATCTGAAAACCGAAAATTTTCGCGATTACAATACTTCCTTTACTTCGTACAAGGAAGTAAAAAACAACTTTAAATATGATTTACCAACAATTACAGATTTTGATTTGTACAATAGAATCCCGCTTAGTAAGCGGTAAAAAGAAAAAAAATCACGGAGTTGACTAGCTTCAACATTTACTCTATCAACCCTAAATTATTCAAACTAAAAAGGTCACTACGTAACACAAAAACTTGATAGACTATGCTACTGAGACAAAATTAAGTGTGGTTAAACAAAAATATCTGATGTGAACAACACACGACTTCCTTGCAGCCTATTAAACTATAAATCGCTGGCTCAAAAAGTGACTCTGAATTCGGTTACTAGTTTCCGAAGATTGCAGTATCTCAAAACCGACACTCGGCGTCGCGACATCCATCTATTGACACACACACACACACAAATGGAGAGGAAAACCAGTATTTTACACTAAATTTTAACACTTAAAACAAGTAATAAAAATGTTTAATTGGATTGGAGACCAAATTGCGTTTGTAACCTTTGTTACCGAAACATATGATTTCTCTTTTAATTTAAATATAATTTTTGATGTAAGCTTATTATGACCTTCAAGTAAAGTAAGATTTTCGGCTCACCAATTTTAACTAAAACATAGTAAATACATTCACATCAATATAAAAGTCCTATTTACCAAATTTGAGATGTTTTACATTATATTTTAATATAATTTTTGATGAAAGTCTAATATGACCTTCAAGTAAAGTACCGCTTCCGGTTTTCCAATTTATACCAAAATCTAGTAAGTTATTTAAATCAATATATAACTTATAAATACTAAATTAGAGAAGTTTTGCATAGTATTTTAATATAATTTTTTATGAAAATCAATTATGAGCTTCAAGTAAAGTACCACTCCCGGTGATCAAGCAGTGACCAAAAAGGGAGGTTAACAACTAGATTTTACAACAATCCTAAATACAAAATTTCAACCTTCTACGCCTAACCGTTTTTGAGTTATGCGAGATACGAACGTATGAAAGTACGAACGTACGTACGTACAGACGGCACGACGAAAATAGTCAAAATGGATTCTGGGATGGTAAAAATGGATATTTCCGTTCAAATCTGAAAACCGAAAATTTTCGCGATTACAATACTTCCTTTACTTCATACAAGTAAAAATAAATAATTGACTTTGTAATTACTATTAAAACAGAACGATCGTTTTAAACTAAATTTAAGCCTTGGGTCTCCAAGACATTTTTATTTAAAGTTACAATTGATTAATCAAATAAATTTTCTTTATTTAATTATTACAATTTTCAACGTAAGAAAAAAATAACTACTAATTTTTTCAGCCAAAACATTTGCTAGATTATATTACTTTCTTAAATTCTTTCCGGAAATGAATTCAAAAGCTGAGTTTTTTTCAGAGATGCAATGAATTTTTTTCTTTCGGCCAATCAAAATAAACAATAAACACCTTAAGACACGAATATGTGGGAGTGTAAACCGCTTCCACTTCCAGTTTGTATTAAAATCGAGATAGCAATAGTTATTATTAGATTTTTGCTACAGGCACATTTTTACTGTCGCAATGAAGAACCTAAACCTGTTTATACTGATCCGCTACTTAATTTTTATTTTTTTTAAATAGATTGTTGTTGCAAAACTCTCTTCATCCAGCAACCAGTTAACTGCAAAACTACTTATATCACAATTTAAAAAAATGAAATTAAGGTGTTTTGCAATTCACACCATGAGGTATACAAGACGATTCGTCTACATTCCGCGACTAAACAAGGTTAAAAAGCTTGCCGTATAACTTTACTGAATAATTATAAAATATTTTCATAACAACTAAGATATAGTATAGTTAGGGAAAATGAAAATGCATAGGGAAATGTAACATTATAATACAATTTATGTAAGAGCCAAGGGCACTGAGGCACCCTGTTAGAATATTTATGAGGGTGCGAAATTTCTTAGCTGGAGCTAGAAAGGAGACTCTAAATCATTTAAGTTGGCGTGTACTCATTAAACAGGTTCGGCTTCATTATAAATGTGAGCGCTGAATTCAGAAATCTAAGGTAGACGGGACCTTTCATGGCACCATAATAAAATTTTGAAACATGTTTTATTGCTAATGAGTATGTTATAAGTTTTCCTTATTTTTTTTTTTTTTCATAATATACTAAATAATAACTCATAAAACAGGATCAAAGTACGGATGGGTATTTATAGAGCTTGAGGTGATTTCTGTCCATTTTTCCCTGTCACATTTTTAACTTCTGCGTGCCTTTTACGAATTATCATCCAACTTCCTCAACGGCATGGCTTTGAGGAATGTGTTTGCTTGTTTTTCGGTGCTACAGAATCTATCTAGAAGCCTTATTAAGTGTAATAAAGATGGTATGCGACAAAACCAAAGTATTTGCCTAATGATAGAAACATGTGATATAATATATAACTATAACATATATATATATATACATATGTATATATATATATATATATATATATATATATATATATATATATATATACATATATATTATAACATTATAATATATAACTAAATATATAAATATAACACTTTTGAAGCATAGAAGATGGCAATATATAAATAATATAGGTAGGCAAATATAGGTAGAATAAAAAAATAATAATAAGAATGAGCAAGTAAAAAATAAAATAGAAAAAAATGTCTGGCCAAAAACTACATCAATAATAACACAGGCCAACGATGAAAAAACTTTTGTACTGAAAATACCTTATCCTATAGTTTTTAGGGTGCTGAATCAAAATATGATATTAAAAAAGCTGTATCGCCCACAATTTCTTCACATTTTATAGTTAAATTTATTAAATTAAGCGATTTTTAAAGAATTGAACAACTTTACAGGCCAACGATGAAAAAACTTTTGTACTGAAAATACCTTATTCCTATAGTTTTTAGGGTGCTGAATCCAAATATGATATTAAAAAAGCTGTATCACCCACAATTTTTTCACATTTTATAGTTAAATTTATTAAATTAAGCGATTTTTAAAGAATTGAACAGCATTACAGGCCAACGATGAAAAACTTTTGTACTGAAAATACCTTATTCCTATAGTTTTTAGGGTGCTGAATCCAAATATAATATTAAAAAAGCTGTATCACCCACAATTTTTTCACATTTTATAGTTAAATTTATTAAATTAAGAGATTTTTAAAGAATTGAACAGCATTACAGGCCAACGATGAAAAAACTTTTGTACTGAAAATACCTTATTCCTATAGTTTTTAGGGTGCTGAATTCAAATATAATATTAAAAAAGCTGTATCACCCACAATTTCTTCACATATTATAGTTAAATTTATTAAATTAAGCGATTTTTAAAGAATTGAACAGCTTTTAGTCTTAGGCCTTATGAAACAATTTGTAAAGGCTTTGCCTAAAGATGGATGTATAGATGGATACCATGTTTCAAGCATCTCTGCCAAAAGTTTCCACGCCTTTCAGAAGCTAAACTAAAAGAAGGCGTCTTTGTCGGATCTGACATTAGTAAAATGATGTTTGATGTTAACTTTGAATCCACAATGACCTTAAATGAGAAAGAAGCATGGGTATCATTCAAGCAAGTCGTTACAAAGTTCTTGGGAAATGAAAAAGACCCAGAGTATGTTTCTATTTCAGCTAACATGTTACAGAAGTTTAAAAAGTTAGGATGTTTGATGAGCCTGAAACCTACGGAAAACTATGGGTGATAAAGAAAAACTAAGGCCAGATTTAGATTCAGCACATAAAAATTTATAGAGATCAACTATTAAAGTTGAATAAGTTTTCAAAAAAAAATTTTTTGTTGGTCTGTGTAATCAATTGATATTTGGAATAATCTAAATTATAAAATATAAGTAAAGAAACAATAAATAAAGCAAAACGAAGAAAATTCAAATATAAAAATAATGAAACAATCCAGAGTTAAAACAACGTCAGAAACAATTACTCAGTAATACACTATCGGCATGAAAAATATAAATAAAAAGTATGACAATATGAAATTCACGCCTCAGTTCCAAACCAAGACAAACGACTCCTCTGAGGAAACATCTACATCCAATTAGAACCCCTTCCCATTAAGTTCCGTCATCCTAAATGGATCGCCAAGAGAACTTCTATTTAAATAAAAACAAAACTTTATCAAATATACGAATCTATCATCAAATCGACCGATTATTTCCACTTCCAGGCTAACAATAGGATCAACCTACCGATAGGACAAACAACAATCAATAAGAGGAAATAAATATAAACGTGACAGGAGGAAGACAGCGGCCGTGATATATACTTCCAGACTGGAGCCCAAATCTTTTTCCAATTCTGGAACAGCTCCAGCCAACCTTGCCCTTTTCACTAAATAGAATAAACAAAGATTAAGTGGAAACTGGAGAACGCGTATGTCTGTCGACGGTACTGACCTGGAAACGACTGGGAGTCTGTAATATAATCACATTTCAATCAACAATTGGCGCTACGTTCTGAGCAAAGACTGAAGCCGAATATAATATTTTTTAGAAGATTCTATTGTAAAACAGTATTATAATAACGGGTTTTTAAAAACCTTCCTAGGGCACACCCACCCTGAATAAAGTTGGTGGTTAAGCGCGAATGTTGGCCATATTGCGCCCCCACATCTCGTCCACAAAATAACGCTTTACCCATTAGTGAATGAGATTTAAAACCAAAATTAAATAGATAAAAAAAAGAAAAGAATTAACTGAGTTATGAAGGTTGTGTCTACTTCACTAACTGAGCCTCATTCACAACTCTCAACTTTAAATCAGTTTTTACCAGTTAACTTCTTATTATTATTTCTGAGAGTATGGTTGACCATGGAAAAATATGAAGGAGAATCTTGATTGGTCAATAAATGAACACACAATAAGAAAAAACTTTTATAATGTGTGCCGACGTTTCGGGCTAAGTTCTTGGTCATCATCAGGGCCAAAAAAACAAGATAACAATAGATATAACAACAGTGGCTCACCAGTAATAATAAGAAAGTTAACACATAGTAAGATGTATAAAGTATAAAGAAAAATATGTTGATCATAATATGTTATTATTAATGTGAAAAATAAGGAATATAGAAGAATATGTTAATAGTATAAATAACGTTAATAAAAATAACGTTAGTAAAAGAAAAAATGCTAACCATAATGTATAAAATAATAATAAATGATAACAGAGAGAAATGATTTATTTGAAAATCAGTGCTGCCCAAATAAATTGGGTTGCTATAATACACAGCGTATATTATTAGTTTAAGGTTATTAATACTGATCAATCCTTAGTTGGATATAATATATAATATATATATATATATATATATATATATATATATATATATATATATATATATATATATATATACATACATACACAGTCAGTTGATATCCGCATGATAGTATAGAAGGATCAATCTAATTTTGATTGAACTCCAGATCTTATTTGAACATAAGACGGAGTCAGGTTTTCTCTAACGCAGGCGATGTTTTTGTTCGCTGTTGCGTATTTGAGCCTCAATTTGATTTTCAATTTTCAGCCTCAATTTGAGCATCAATCAATTATGTATACACATTTTACATGTCTTCCTTTTTTTCATTCATACACATAATTCATAGCATTTTCGTCTTTATTCAGTTACACAACATTTTCTTCTTTTTTTTCTATGTTTTATTTATTTTTGATTGATTATTTTGATTGAAGAAAAATATGTTAGTGGATAATGACAAAAAAGTTATTTAAAATTATAGTAAACATGTAGAAAGAAAGTCAAATAAAAGGAATGAAAAGAAAGATATAGTAAAATAAATGAAAAATACTTATTATAATAATACTAGAATGAAGATTTAGGAGTATGAAAAGTATCTCAAGTTTTTAGTCGTTTTTCCCCGAAAAAAATGTGTCATTTTCGGTAAATTGTCATTTCATATGTAAATTTTGGTATGTTAGGGGACTGTCTTTTGTTGGAAAATACGACTTTAGTGACGGAGTTCTACTGCTCACGGATTTTGTTTCTTATTGTGTTCATTTATTGACCCCAACCAAGATTCTCCTTAATAACTTATTATTAATTTACTTCATGGCATTACTTTTTTATTCAAAATATTATTATGCTTACAGAAAATGATTTTATCCGTTTCCAATCTATATAAATTTGTGTAATGTTTAATTATTAGGAAACATCCAATACTGTACTGTATAACATAAAATAAAGGCTAAAGCTAGCAGGTTCTTTTAAAAAAAAATGCAAATAAGACGAGAAAAACAGAGAGAACTAAACCAAACATGGCTGACATTATTCTCCGACTTGGACAGTTTGAAAGGAAGAAGAGGAAGGAATGTTGAAGTTGTTCCCGGTGAAGACTTCTGAACAAAGACCCTCCTCGACATCAAGGTTTCCAAGATTTAAGGAACTTTACCAGAACTTTTACGTGAGATAGAATACTGTCCGTTCGGGAATACTCGTCTTATATATCTCGAGGCCCGTGCTTTATTTTGAAATGGTAGAAACTCTGTTTTCATTCTGTATCACTTCGAAACAACGAAGCAACGAAACTGCACCATTACCGTTTTTACTTCCTTGTACGAAGTAAAGGAAGTATTGTAATCGCGAAAATTTTCGGTTTTCATATTTCGACGGAAATATCCATTTTGACCATCCCTGAATCCATTTTGACTAGTTTCGCCGTGGCGTCTGTACGTACGTTCATATTTCGCATAACTCAAAAACGGTTTGCCGTAGAAAGTTGAAATTTTGTATTTAGGATTGCTGTAAAATCTAGTTGTGAACCTCCCTTTTTGGTCACTGCTTGATCACCGGAAGTGGTACTTTACTTGAAGGTCATAATTGATTTCCATCAAAAATTGTATTGAAATACTATGCCAAACTTCTCAAATTTAGTATTCAGAACTTCTATGTTGATTTAAATCGACGCCGAGTGTCGTTTTTGAGGTACTGCAATCTTCGGAAACTAGTAACCAAATTCAGGATCACTTTTTGAGCCACGGATTTATAATTTAAAAGTCGTACAAGGAAGTCATGTGTTGTCCACATCAGATATTTTAATAAAAATTTAACTAGTTGACATCCGTATGATGGTATAGAAGGATCAATTTAATTAGGGATTGGCGAGTACCAACATGTATTTGATTTCTTGTCTTAATTAAATTCATAATTCATCAATGTTTTATAATACTAATTTATATTAAATCTAATTTAATATGTATAATAATGCCAAACTATATTTTGATTGGCTTATTTTTGAATTTGTATGTGTTTTTAGAACTGAAGATAAATTTATAACTATGGAAACTAGTTTTTCAATTTATCAAGCCCTAATTAAAATTTAACTGCTATGTCAGCGTAAGGATTTAAAATCTTATTAAAAATTCACTACACCGTCACAATTTCAATATTTCCTTTATGAAAGAACTACAATATAAATTTATATATACAAATTAAAAATGAATAAGTCTAAATAACGTAGTTTTGAGGCGTGTGACAATTTTAAAGAAATAAAATACTCATAAAATGTTTTTCCAATTATGTAAATGTTTTTAACTACTTAAATTAATTGAATTGTAAATTTCGAAAAGGGCTCATATCGGTTTTTTTTTTATTTATTTATTTATTTTTTTTTTTTTACTCATACAGGCTGATATTTTATGAGCGAGAACGACTGATGAAATAAACGAAGAAAATAATTTTTTTTTTAAATTCGTCCAATGGTTCAACAGAAATCCAGTTTTCTGTTTCCTGAAAAAAAAAAAATAATAATTTCCGGAGATGAGCACTTTTTGAAATTCACAATTCAATCGTGTTAAGCACTTGCTGATCCGAAATAAAGATATTTGTTTACATAAAAGTTGGGACACAAATGGTAGTTTGAATTAATTTCTAAATTTTTAAAATTACACTCTATACATATGAGAAATCTGGTTTCAATAAGACAACAATTTTTTTGGAAATAATTATTAATTGAATCGTTGAAACCCCTCAGTGCAGTAGAAGATGAGTCGCATTATACCTAACCGTAACCTGATGCTCCACTTTTAGCACGATCTTTTTTTTTTGTTTTTTTAAATCAACTTGATTCCACCACTGATTAGAAAACCCATCAAGAATTAAAAATAATTAAAAGAAAAGCGTACCACAAAAACATGGAAAGTAGCATGGATTATCACTAATAAAATTAAAGAAACGCCAATAATTCATATTCTCAATTGTGCCTTTATGATTTGCTGCGAAATCTACAGAACGCCACCTGTCAAATGTCTGAAAGAGAAGATTTGGTAACCATCCGTTTGAGTCAAAACGAATGGTTTCTCTTTTAAATTCACCAATAAAACTAATCATGTGCCATCTTCGATAAAAATTTAAGAGAGGGGAGCTTAGTCACAATATTGGCGAAAACCGGAAGTACACTAAACCATTAAATTTAAAAAAACAGTAAATAAACTATTTCGTTTTGACAAGTTTAAATAGATTTGACAAGATTTTTTTTAAATTGTATTAATTCATTTTCAATATGTTTGCGACAAATCAGGCAAATTTGATGTTATTTTGTTCTCATTGATTTGTTTGCTTAACGATAAGTCATGATTGAAAAACTATATTATCGGCAATGCAGGAGATCTCTGGACCATGGTATTTTTAACCTATGCTAAGGTCGACCGGATAGCGTCAGACAGTATCTGAAACCAGTTCGGGTCTGTAGTGGCTCTAGTAGGGTTATTTGAAAGGGAACTACAAGTCTTATAGACAGCGCAGTCCTGCCGCAGATGAATTGTTTTAAAACCACAATCATCATAAAATAAAAAACCTCATTGACAGGGATTTCATTAAAGGGGCGTATTAGCAGACCTTTGTTTTTAATCATTTATTACTCTTGGAAAGTAAATATTCAAATGAGATCTGAATATCCCCCATGTTTTTTTGTTTTTTTTGGAGATTTAGACTTTTTAGATTTAGTTTGGACATTTAAAAATGTGATAATGAGAAGTTTAAACAGCCAATTAGATGTTTGATAAAATTTATGGATTTAAAACAGCTTAAATTGGCTGAACCCGTATAGAGTTGGGATTTGTTATCAGGCGACCGGGTAACAGCTAGAAGGAAAGTGATTGCACGAATTGAATGGGATATTTATGAGTTGAAGAGTGAAATGGGATTTTTTTTTCTATATGGCTTTCACCCATTGAGAAGCACCCACGACCTCATATTCACAATGGGACAGATCAAGGAAAAGTTTGCGGAGGAACAAAAGGAACTATCAGTGTGCTTTGTTGACCTCCAGAAAGTATTTGACAAAATAAGAAAAATGGATTACAAGAAAAGGCATAAAGATAGGTCTAATTATGGCATTTAATAGTCAATACCGCACAACCAGGAACATTATGAAGTTCTCCCATAACAGCTCAACAGAATTTGTAATGAAGTCAGGAATACGACAGGGTTGCAGTCTTAGTCCATTGTAATTCATTTTGGTCCTGGATGTGGCAGTAATGGGGGTAAGGGACATAATGAGGAAATTCCACCTTGGATACAGGAATTTGACCCCAGTCAAGTTCTCTCTGTTACTATTCGCTTGCGATCCTTGCAAATGGCGATGCCGACCTGCAATATTATATTAAAGTCCTAGGGGAGGAGTTAAATAAGTGCCACAAAGGGCAGGTTGGAGGACGTGGACTGCTTCAATTATCTGGGGATCCACATGGATAAAAATATAGATAAATACAGGAGTGATGAAGAGGATAACTGCAGCAGGAAGAATGATCGGTGCCATTAAAGAGAGATATCTAAAAAGAAGGGAAATAATTAAAAATTCCAAAGTATCAGTCTATAAGTCAACCATCCTCCCAACATTAATGTATTCATCCGAAGCTTTAACAACCGAGAACAAAAAAAGACTACAAGTTATGGAGATGAAGGGAGGTAGAAGGCAGCACTAGAAGAGACAGGGATAGAAATTCAGTTATAAGAGGTAATATGCAAGTGAAAACAGTAAAGAATATTATAGAGGAGCACAGACTGAGATGGTCTGGCCATCTCAAGCGAATGCCAGATAACAGGCTGGCCAGGATTGATGGTGGAAGAGACCGAGGAAGACCAAGGCACACTTGGGAGGACGGAGCCAGAGAGAGGCCTTACAGAGATGTGGGATCGACAGGAGTAAGCGGAGTGAGCTGACAGTAGACGAACCACTTGGAAGCGGCTCTATAAAAAAGAACCTCAAACACTGCACAGCGGCAGAGAGGGCTGGAATGTGTAAATGTATGTATGTTCTATACCTCTATCCTAAGGATCATTGCTGGTCAAGAGATAATTTATATTCTGTTATATAATCCACTGCTTTTCAAGAATTTGTGGTAGAGGTTTTTCATGGCAGGATATCTTGTTTGATTTTTTGTCTGCTGGGTGATAGGTTCCATTTTATTTTTCATCTATCATAACTTCTCTTAATGTTTTCTATAGTCCAAGTTTTTCTCTAATTCATTCAAATTCACTCTAGTAGTAAGTATTTTACTATTTATGGGGCACCGTTGCACTTTTGCCATGTGGGTGCTTCATATGAGAGACCTCTCAGAATGTGTAAACAGACGGTGCCCAATACGAATTCGGCACAGTTTTATTTCTTCCTT
The DNA here is from genome assembly GCA_948150685.1 of Rhaphigaster nebulosa. NCBI lineage: Eukaryota > Metazoa > Arthropoda > Insecta > Hemiptera > Pentatomidae > Rhaphigaster > Rhaphigaster nebulosa. Next base: position 152,530,596 of record OX411309.1, read on the forward strand.
TTTTTCGTTTTGTTATGCAATATCGCTCTATAGTGTATATATATTGTAAATAACAGGACAAAAAGGTAAGTCATCGAGAGACAAATTATGACATCAGGTATCCCCCTGGAAATAATGTTGGCTTCTTAATGCAGCATTGGCTAAAGCTTTAAAAGCTTCAATAACGATTTTAGATCACTGGAAACATCTATTATTCACAGAAGTACTAATATTAAAACGGACCTTAATTATTCATTTTTTTTAAAATTATTAAAACCATTATGTAGGCAGGTATCCTACATACGATACCTCTGGTATAGAACAAACATATATATTGAAACAATCTAGGTCAGAGCGATGCAGGCTAAACAGGCTTAGTAATAGATACAAGAGCGGTCCCTAGTTAAATTGATAAATCCTTTAGTGTAAAGTTTGCCGAGGGCTAAGAGAACTTTCCCTACATCCTCCCGAGTTACTGCCCCACTCAGGGGATTTTGTTAAAACTGACCTCGATAGTCGTTTCTAGTATCTAAGTTATAACCTAAATCCCAAGTTTTGTTTTATATCACCTAAGCAAAGGGCAAAAATACTTTATATATATATATATATATATATATATATATATATATACATAATTTTTTTTTGTTCAGGCCTTTTTTATTTTTTAATTGCTTTCTCTGTATATTTGTTGTTTTCTGCTAATCAGCTGTTTGAATATAACCTTGTCAGCTGTTATATTACCTCCCTTTGCCTTCAGTATGTGATCTCTTGGATGTCTTGAAGTGATGTGCTGTCTCTGGTTGATGCGCCTTTCTGGACGGTTGATGTGAGATGGGCTGTTTTTGATCTTCATAGATGGTATTTTTTGCTGTATGTCCTGATGAAGCATGAATTGGCGAAACGTTGACTGGTTAGTTTTTTGCCTTTTTTTTATAGACTTGAAGATTTTTGTTTTGAAATATATATATATATATATATATATATATATATATATATATATATATATATATATATATATATAATGTTATATTATAATACTATATACTAACCCACACATCCTGAACCGTGTTTTAAAAACTAATACAGTTGTTAAATAAAGTGACTATCAATGATGAAATAAAACACAAAAATATATAACATGTGCTACATTAACAAATCGATGTAACAGTACTATACCAAGGTGTGCAAATTTATATCAAACCTTTAATAATATAATAAAAAATAGCTAATATTACCAATTTAATATGAAGCGTGGAAATCAAGAGTGTTATACGCGATAACTTAATATAAAGAAATGTCGATGCAAAAGAGTGGCAAATAAAATGGAACCTATCTCCCAGCAAGCTACAACAAATCAAAAAAATATCCTGCCATGGAAAACCTCTTCCACAAAGTCCAGATCTGAACAAATATAATCCTGACCAGACTGAGAATCAGGTATGCATTCTTGCTAGACCTAATGAGAGGCCTGGGAATGTGAAACATGCAACGCATTTCTGACACTGAAATACATTGTAACAACTGTCACCAGAACAAAAAACAGTAAGCCATTTTAATATGGCCGAAGCCAGGGGCGTAACTGCCCAAGAAGGGCCTCGAATTGGCGTTTATAACAATAAAATATAGCATAAAATAGTATTTATATGTAGTAATGCAATATTATATCAAGTAATACAATTAATAACTAGCACTGTATTATTATGTATTACACAAAGCCACATCTTCAAATGTTGAATAAGAAGTTTAGGAGACCTCCAAATTCATATTTAGGCTACTGACAAGGGCTTACTTGCAGATAATGAAGAAAAAATTCATAAAAGCTATGCAAATTGTTCATTCAACTTAATTGTATACATAGTTGCGAAAAAATAAATAATATAAGTCATCATTGCATATAACTATTGTAATATATATATAATTTCAACTATTCACGTTTTGATTATTAATTAAGTCCCTTATGGCCCGCTTGGGTAGATGCGGAGTGTTATAAAATAAAATATATAGAACATGAAGGGCCTTTATTTCAGTATATACTTGGTAAAGACGTACTGTTTCTAAGCCAACGGTTACACAACCTGGGGATAACGGCAGCATTCAAGCTCAACCGCAAGGGTTTTCGCCACCAACCCATCACCCATCGCGATATCCAGGTTATAAGGACTCAGTGTGTTCGAGAACACAAAAAACACAGGCCGTATATCATAAAAAAAGTCTGTCACGGCCGAAATCAAACCCCCGCGGGACGTTTATTTAATTTTTCACTTCATTTCACCTACTAAAAAAGACTTACTGAAAATACAATAAAATTAAAAATAAAAGATACACTAGGCATCTCGACTATACAACAAAAGTAGAAATACAAGATAAACATTAACTTTCAATACTAGATAGTACCATACTTCTGGTTTGGATAGACTTACATAAAAAGCATAGGTTAATTCTCAGTTTTAATAATCTCGGGTGATCTGAGCAGGCCATAAGGTTATATATATATAGTGGTTCGACATATTTTCAAGGGTGTATCGAATTGCATTTTGCGTGGCTTGTGTACATATTCAAAATTAAATTCGTGAGTAAATCGAATTGTAATATAATGCTGATGGTATGAATGAACCAAGATCGTGAAATCGCATAAAAATGAATTTCTGACAGATACGAATAAATATATTAACTTGCTTCAACTCCAATCTTAAATATTAGTCAGCAGTTCAGGTAGCTCAAGAAATGCCACATATCTCACACCTAACTCAAGGAAAGATCTCCAAACACTAGTTCCTTGAGACAAAAGTTATTTACTGAAAGAGATAAGCTGTGCTTCTAATAGCGAACCCCTTTTATACTGACCGAAAAAAATTGTTTTTGCATAAAATAAAAAAGATTTGAAGATGGAGGGAGATACGATTCGGAGAAAGGGCTTATCGAAAAATGAAACCAGTCATAAATAATTCACCGGCACAGAATTCAGCTTCGCCTCGTTAAATATTCCTGTTTCTTTTTGTATTCCAGCGCTGTAAGCGGCGGATAGGTAAGTCTTTTCATAATGAAAGCATCTTTACTTGGCAACGTCATGGCGGTTATCCGCGTCAAACATGGACTGGAAGTTCTCGATTTAAGGGAAGCATAGTCCTTACGTTTAATCCTCAAGGCTGGAGATGAGCCTCACTGCTTCCATGGTAACCCTCCTTTTATTGGCGAATCCTTCGACAACTTAGGCAGTAGCAGTTGAATTGCTAATTGAAATTAATTAGTTAGGATTCTTGCTGATTTACATCACAAACATTTCATCCGTTATTACATATAATAAATACGTATTACATATAATTAATGCGTATTTACAGTCAAACCTCTATATATCGACTATATAAGTATATATATATATATATATATATATATATATATATATATATATATATATATATGTATAAACTATATAAGATAACTGTTGGATACATAACGATTTGGAAATAATGAACCATAGTGTAACAATTTGCAAGTGGTGACTTATGCTTTATTAATATAATATTGATTTTATTACACAGTTGAATCTCTATATATCGAACATGAAGGTTCCTTTAAAAAAAATCGATATATGGTAATTTCGATAAATAGAAAGATTGCAATTTTTCACTTTTTTCAGGCAAAAACAATTATATAGCTATTCCTAGGGCTAAAGATGTATCAAAGACAATTTTTGGCGGTAAATGATGTAACAAAAGTAATTTTTTAGGGTTAAAGAAAAACAAAACTGAACGATCAATACCACTTATTTGAAAAATTGTACAAATAACATCTGTGATCGAAATTTTTTTTTTTACAAATTTACATTTATAATTTAATAAGGACATGCAATAAAAATATGCAAACAAACATAAAAATTATTTATTTTTTTTTCGGGCAAAATAACTTCTAATGTCTATTTTTGAATGGTTCATCAAAGAATTCAGGTTTAGGAGCAATGTTCACAACAAGAAAGACAAAGTTAAACTGAATTTAAAATGAAAATTTCGCTCTATGTTAGTAAAGAGATTCAGAGAAGTTCCTGTGCATCTTCTGAAACAAAATCTTTCCTGAATTTCCATTGTTTTGCAAACCAGTAGAACATTCTTTTTTTCTTACTTAATTATTACCCATAGTTATGTACGTAAACTAAGGGCTCTTTTTAATGACAATTATATTTTATATTTTTTTAGATTGCAATTTTTTATTCGATATATAGAAATTTTAATCGATATACAGAATATTTTTTTAAATAAAAATTCAAGATTCCTAAAAAAATTCGATATATAGAGATTTTCGATTTATCTAAGTTCGATATACAGAGGCTCGACTTTATTTTTATTACATAAATGGAAGAATCCAATAAAGAAGCCAAGAGTCTCTTACGCTCGCTCAAGAGATAAACAAACCCCAAAAGTTTCTTTACAGTTGAGGTCGGTTCCTTACCGCAATTTGAAATATCACTCCTTTAAATTATTACTACAACTTCCCCAGATCACCGGAAGTCGACAACACTAACAATTTGAAATCAATCACTACTATATATTATTACGGTAGTATAGATCCCTTTTCCGGCTCTCAGGAGCGATGGATTTTGACGAATGAGGTATCAAAAGAAAGGGAATTCCATTGAGATGTGACGAATTCCAATTTTATTTCTTGAATTCTTACTAGGGCTTAAATAAAATTGATGAAAAAACTGGGAGGTTTCAAAGCTTTGACGACTGAGAGTCGGCGGATCTAGACGGGATAAGTTGGATTTTAAAGATTTTGACGCGGGTATCAAGATCATATACGTTCCAGCGGAACGTATTGGTCCAGCGTTTTAAAGCTCAAAAACCTAGCTTTTTCGAGATACCGCACGGTATGGGTCAGCACGGGCCTCATGCCATCTTGCGTACATGCCGTTTTCATGGCAACTTTATATCAATTTGAGTCGGTTTACAAAAAGTTTTAATGAGTGGGAAATTATATTTTGTTTCCATGTCCAACCCTTAAGGTAACTGTTAAGTATAAATACTACATATAGAAAACGGTATAGCTGAATCTGAACCCACGTGCTAGTGGGGTAAACTAATTACTTATTAAGTATGAACTGTAACTTCAACATTACAACTATGTAGCTTAACCAAATGTGTGTGTTAAATAAACTATCTTGGTAATATTCTTTTGTTTATACGAATAAATATGTTTCCCTAATATCGCTTATACTTCTAATGTAGTAGGATTGATATCTAATGCGAGAGTTCTCGCTCGGGCATACTAGTAATATGTAATTAATGCAGTAATAATTTTGATAATTTATATTTATAATTTCTTATTCAATGAATATGTTACAATAGAATACAAAGCAGTTGGTTGGTACAAATGGCGCTAGAGTGTGCTAGTCCGGCACCTTCGGAAGGAACCAGCGATAACGCGCCAAAAGTTGTACCCTATTTAGAAATAATAAGCCATTGTGTAATAATTTGCAGCGTTTTTATACAACTCAATACGAACTTCGGATACTTTAACTGAAAATCCTGCATCATTGTGTTTAAATCAAGGTTTTAACTAACCTATAACTGATATATATAAATAGAGATGGACTAGAGAAACAAGAGGAACAAATATAATAAACTATAAGAGATGGGAGATGGGCTGCTAAGGCTGAGGAAGTTGGCGGCCAGAGAGGACAAGTTTTAAGTGAAATTTCTTGATAAAGTTGGTCATAGTTGGCCCCACTGCTGCCACCCCCCCTCCCTTCCAGCCCCGGTTTCTATTTTATTTTATTTTCAACTTCTTCGGCCAATATCTTCGCTCCAACTCCCTCCGCAGCTTCATAGCCTCGTTTTCGAGGATTATGAATATAGCTAAGTTTGGAGGGTCCAACCACTTTTTAAAACCGCTATGCCGCTATGCTAGATTACAACCTTAGATTTTTATTTTTGTTTTTGTTTATGTTTTAACAATTGTAAAGCAGTTTGGTGTTCCTATGTTGGGTTTCTGATAGTTTGTTATACTAAACCATTGTATACTAAACTTACCCTACCGATAAATTTACTTATGATATTAACTTAATTTAATTCTAACAATGAAATATATTTCTAAATATTTTGAAACTAAGTATGTGGCGACAAAACTTTGTAAAAAAGTTTGAATAATAAACACCAAGAATTAAGTAATGCCAGACAGAACATAATCTCAATGAATATCATTCTAAAATAAAGAGCGATTGACAAACTGATGGTCGAATGACTATGTTAGTATTAGGATTGTTTAGAGTTTTTTTTTGTATGTGTATGTGTTTATCATTAAATTAAAAAGTTTGACTCATACTTTTCTATTAAAACAAATTTATTTAAAAATAAAAATAAATAAATCATAATTAAAGGATTTTATTGAATAAACATCGTCTGAATATTTGCAGTCGTAACTTTACATTTTAATATTTCTTCTTGTTATTGGTTTTTTTTCTTATTTGGGTTAAACATCAATGAATTTTCTATCTAGTAATGCAGTAATGTAGCGATCAGGACACAAACATGGAACAGTTTAAGCAGCAGTCATTTTTAAGGGAAAAGCGATAATTTAAAAAAAAAAATGTAATCACAATAAAATCAATAATTTTTAATAAAATAAAGAATAGGAAATTTAAAAACAAAATTAAACACAAAGGTATATAGACTAATTTTAAAAAACAATCACTGGCAAAGGTATTACTTACGAAACGGGAAAAACAATACCTTCAGGTTTTCGAAATTGAATCACTGAACAGAATATTGCACAGATTGGGTCAATTGAAGAATTTAGAAAATAAGACCGGGCCGAATTAAAGAACAGAATTACATAATTACATCAGATAAATAAAATAAATGTAAAGTTAGAGGATTTGGTTATATTTGATCTGGTATATGTAACGTTTGGCAGGGCTCAGTGAAATATACGTATTGAACCTATGTGTAACTTAAACCTAGTCGCTTGCTAATAATTAATAAATTGCTAAAGAAATCTTTTCCTAAGTTAAGCTACCTAAATAATTGAGCTAATTAGTATTCTATATATTCCTTATAATGTAATGTAATATTCCTTTATATGTAATGTAATGTAATATTTTATTATGTAATATTATAATTGTTAATTATTCAAATAATTATTATTAGTTTGTATAATTATTATGTATATTATAATATGTAATGTAATATTCCTTTTATTAATAATTAAGAATTATTCTAAGGCCTAAAAAATAATATTGATATCTAATGACAACACATCATTATTCTTAAAAATATTTATTACCAGATAATGCTTCTTTATTTTGCCAATTGAAATGAATAAGGAGAATTAAATGAATATTTTAAGAATTCAAACATTTTTACAATAAATTAAATATACCGAAATCCTCTGAAGAGGAATGGTAGATAACCTTTCAAGTGCAGAGAACCGAAAAGCCGCGTCTAATTGGGCTATTACTCGAATCGGGAACAAAATAAAAATTATTCACAATTAGCAAAATATTTTATTCACTAGGGAATTAATGGCGCTCATAATTTTTATATTTTTTTTTTTGTCCCACTGATACTTTGTTTCCCACTGAATATATTCCAGATACTACGGTTTTAAATAAAGGAACAATAAAGTGGAAGGACAGTGAGTAAGAGAGCAATGGTAATAATAATAAACCCTTTATTTATTCCGGGACAAGTCCCTTTTAAATAACAATTACAGTCAGTGATAGCAGGGCTTCATAACCTTAGAGTAGACGAAATAGGAACACATGAGTTAACAGATGACAAAAATAATAAAAGTCAATAAATAAATGTATATATAAATATATATATAAATATATATATATATATATATATATATATTTTTTAAATATATTGTTTTTTTCCTGTTGGCACTATAGACCATTATGGTCATTGGCCGCGTGATATGTTGTTCTTACAGAGCACAAACAGCCTGGAGGGGACCACCCAACCTCACGTTGCTGCGAACCATGGTTGATGCAGCGGCATGTTATCCATAGCTCCATAACCAGTCCCTTTGAGGCCAATTCGACAGTGTCCTTCCCACCGACTCACTCGATTTCAAGGATAATGAAAAACTGGTCTAGGCTCACGGATTATTTTAGTTCGGAGTCAGCAGGCGGACGAGGACCTATATTTCTATTCCCGAAACAGGCCGTCCATGGACCAAACTTCCGGTCGGCTATTTGATATTCTGGAAGACCAGAACGCAATTCACGATCAAGTTACACAGGATAGGGTCATCACTTCTACGCAGGGTCGTTGAGATGCCTCCATTGGGCTGAAGAGGGGGGATAATCACCGGCAGAAGTTCGGGCTGCGTAGCTTTGCCCGGTAGGCGATAGCCCATCTAATACCTCTGATGCCTGCGGACCGATTCGGGCACCCTTTGGGCAATAGCGGCTATACAATATCCTTAAAATGTTATTTTACTAAAGGCTGTAGCGCAACGATTTTGATGAAACTTGCCTTTATTCTCCTCATTTAAGCCCTTTAACTATTCATTTATGTAGTATATCTCCGAGAAAAAGCAGGCAAAAAAAGTAGTAACGAATAGAAAAGTGTATAAGCTCATCATTCGATAAGTATGCATGTAAGTTATGCAGACTAAATTATGTGTACGATCAATTGAAAAATAATTAAATCCCTACAAAATAAAAAATCATCTAATTCGGAAAAGTATCTGAAAAATATAGCCTATTGGACTTTGTAAAACGCCATCAATTTTTCACCAATCACCTTTTATCTAGTTTTTTGAATATATCGAAAACTATATATACATCTCCTGCAGCGTTGTGGATGCTCAATTGAGAGTTAATTGAACGGTCCATAAAGCTAAAGCAAAAAAATTTTATTTTGGACTTTGAAACCAAAATAGTAAGAAGAGTTGTATGAGTAGGCATTAAATGAATCTTGAAAAACTTGAAAAATTAAATGAATCTTGAAAAAACACATACACACCCATATATATACACTTTTATACATATATATATATATATATATATATATATATATATATATATATATATATATATATATATATATATATATATATATATATAGAAACTTATAGATAGATTTATATTAATCTATGATCATAGTTCCATTAAATAGCTGTCTAAGGAAGTAAAATCTCAGGAAAAAAAATCAATGTATTAATTATGATAAAACTAATGTTAATTTATACTGTTTTGAATGCTTTCTAGTTTTAGAAGATTCACCTAAAAAGAAAAATTAAATTAAAGTGAATTTTTCAACTGAAATAATAAACATGCAGCGACTGTAAGTGAAATATACTTACTTTTTTTTCTAACAAGAACGTAGCAGAAACTTTTAGCAATACAGATGACCCAACATATAAGGGCCCCCTTTTATTAAAGAAATAGAAGATAAATGTTCCTAGATTAAATCAGAAGAAAATAAAATTTAAAACGGTCCAATTTATTATAAACAACTATTTCCTTGATCCTATTTTCAAGACAATGCCGCAGTGTTCCTGTTTTTTGATAGGATATGGCCAAGACAGACGGAGAGAAATATGTAATGGATTACTTGGCAAAGGAAGGCAATGGAGCAGAATGCATCCCTTCTAGATATAACACTACTTTCTTAACCAAAATCAAACTAAACTGATATAACAATTTAATGTATTTTTTCTTTTTAAAAAATTATATTTTGCAAAACTTAAAAAAAATTTATATGTAACTCATGGGATAGAGACTGTTGAAGAATAAACATCGCTTTTGATAAATTTCTCTTCTTTAAATATTAGTTTTAGTTATATGTGCTAGCTGGAACACAATTGGTGGCAATTTTTTGTTTTAATAAAATTCTGATTTGGTAAGCCATAAAGATCCTACAGATTGATTTTATTAAAATAGCAAATAATTTTAGAATAAAAAGGAATTCTGGAGACCACATTACATCCCAAAAGGTTTTTATACCAACCAAAAGAGAGAGAACGGAGACCAAATCGCCTTAGATTTCAGATCTTTAAATGAGATTGTATAAGCGATGTAGATCTCAGTGGCGCATCATGTGAAACATCACACTACATTCTTCAAAACAGCCGCCTATTTTCACGACGAGGAACACTAGCCTAGCCAAGCCCAAAGGAGGCAGGGACAGAACTTAAGAGTAGTGTCATTAATCCATATCATATCAACCGATGAGGGTTACCGGCAATTTTTTTTTTACTAAGTTTGCACTATATTCAGAGAGTTGAAAAGAGATATTCATTATTTTTTTATAAGTCCAGTTTTTTGTTGTTTTTTTTTAAACTCTGTAGATCCTTGGTTTTTGAAGATATTTAGTTCAAATAAAAAAAAAAAAGTTAAAGAGCATAAATATTTTCTGTCCAGTGTCCATGCCTCTATTTAATTGTAAATAATAATAAAAGATATGAAAATGTTAACGTTTTCAATTAGAAATGTTAAAGATATTGACTTCAATTTTATGTTCAGGATACAGTGTTCACAGTATACTACTATTGTACTTCTCTAAAACGTTTCACGCCTGGGATTTACATCTTTTATTTTTAATAGGTCTTCAAATGTAGTCTAATTTAAGCTAAAAATTGTTTAACTAAATAAACTAAATTGTTTAATAATTATTATTAAAACAATTTTATTATGTTTATTAACAATAACTGTTATTGTTTATATTTATTAAATTAAGTTAATATTATTCACACAATGGTTTGTTATTATAGTAACAAGACAATTAACAAAGAATATTACTTAGGAATTGATAAATTATTTGCCACTTCTATAAATTTGTTTTATTGAAAACTAGTTTCGAATATTATACATTCATCCTCAGTTCTAAAAACACACAAAATATTCAAAAATAAGCAATCCATTTAAACCTTGGTGAGTACTAACATTTATGTGATTTCTTGTCTTAATTAAATTAATAATTCATAAATTTTTTATAATACTGATTTATATTACATCTAATTTAATATGTATAATAATGCCAAACTATATTTTGAATTGCTTATTTTTGAATTTTTTGTGTATTTTTAGAACTGAGGATGAATGTATAACATTCGAAACTAGTTTTCAATAGTTATAAGTGGCAAATAATTTATCAATCCCTAATTAGATTGATTCTTCTATACCATCATACGGATGTCAACTGACCAATTAGATTGATCCTTCTATACCATCATGCGGATGTCAACTGACCAATTAGATTGATCCTTCTATACCATCATGCGGATGTCAACTGACCAATTAGATTGATTCTTCTATACCATCATACGGATGTCAACTGACCAATTAGATTGATCCTTCTATACCATCATGCGGATGTCAACTGACCAATTAGATTGATCCATCTATACCATCATGCGGATGTCAACTGACCAATTAGATTGATCCTTCTATACCATCATGCGGATGTCAACTGACCAATTAGATTGATCCTTCTATACCATCATGCGGATGTCAACTGACCAATTAGATTGATCCTTCTATACCATCATGCGGATGTCAACTGACCAATTAGATTGATCCTTCTATACCAGGAAAAAAATGAAGAAAAAACCCCTCTTAAGACAATAAATAAATATAACAAATTTAGGCCACAAATTATTTAAGTACAACAGTAATTATTTAGTCCTTTATGCTTGTATTATTTACAACACAAACCATCACAGAAGTAATTTACTGTTGTTTTGAATTGTTCATAAGGACTATTGTTACTGGATTAGAAGAAATCTATTACAAGCTTTAAAACATAGTCTAGGATTATCAGGACAGCTAAAACCTCATGAAGGTGCTCTTAATGAGGTTCTTCTAGAAAAATACTAAAAGGTTTTTTGCCGAAAATCTACGACAATTTTTCCACCAACTGCCCGTAGATAAATACCAGAAAATGGTATAAAAAAATATACAATAGCAGGTTGTTTTCAATGGTAATTACCCTGTTTTTGAATGGGTTACATATTTTAACTAGTTACTGATCAGTCGCAGAATGAGAGATAGAAAGTTAAAATTCATACCTAATTGTAAGTAGCTAATATATATTCAATGAAAAAAACAAAACATATATTTTGTATAGTAAGCATCATAAATGAAAAATAAAGCTAGAGTTATTCTATATATACATCAGCAAATTAAGTTTAATTTTTAAAGCTATTCATCATAGCGATGGATGCTAGAGAGACCCGGTTAGAAGTCAGAGCCATGAGTCAAGTCACCGCGATGACAAGTTTATATCCGCCGTTGGGTTGCGTCGACATATTGCAACAACGGCAGCTATATTGCACCACAGGGCTGAATTCATGGCGATATTCCATGGATTGATTGATGTTGGATAATCCTGTCCAATAAACTTATTTTTGTTTCCCATGTGGTTTCCCACCAACTACTACAAATGTATGTAATGGTCCTCCCAACTTCGTCTATAACTACACCTGGTAATAATTTTTTTTCGAAACGATTTGCTTTATTCACGACTTTCAAGCGATTGCAACATAAATAACTTTAAATATAAGGTTCATCCGAAACGGTTCTTAACTAAGGGGAACAAAGGATATTTAAAAAAAAAAGTGATGAAGCAAGCAGGATAACATTTTTGAAACCACTATTTTGGAGTCACCCCTAAAGCGCATAGTTCGGAAATCCGTTAGCGTCATTAAAAACCAATTTTCTCAAATTTTGGGCGAAATCGGACGAGCGGTTTTCGAAATATAGATTATATAAATATATATATATATATATATATATATATATATATATATATATATATATATATATATATATAGAGAGAGAGAGAGAGAGAGAGATTATATATATATATATATATATATATATATATATGGAAAATATAGAAATATAGATTGAATTTGATAAATTTGAAATGGGGCCACCTAGATACCAACCCGCAAAACCCCTGAAAATTTTATCAAAATCAGATCAACGTTAGTAGGTGTTATGCCCGTCACATGCACGCAGGATTTTTTCAAATCCTGTTTGAACACTAGGCTTTCCTATCTTCGGTAGTGAGGAACCAAATTGTATAGTCCCATCCAATAAAACAAGACTTTACACAAACATGGTACCCTACAGATATTATAATATTGTTTATATAACTAAATTGTATTATAAGATAAGAATATCGTATTTTTTTGGCACTTTTCCAGCATTGTGAGGTGGTTATTTGATACAGCTTCGGCCAAGCTAGGCTCCATGATCCTGGAATAATGCCTTTCTCCGACTGCAATCCAGAACTTAAGGCTGGTTTAAACGAGGAAGTTTTCTGATCAAAGCTTTGATCAAAAAACTTACTCGTGGAAAGTAGCCTCTACTTTGAAAAGCATTCCATAACTAAGACAGGCTTCTCAGTTGAGTTGGATCTCTTTATCTTGGATATCTAGATATCTTTATTGAAATATCCATAGACCATAATCCCATTACAGATAGCCCAGTATGTCATCCTGGCAAGATGATCTTTTACTTTTTCCGCTAGCTTCTCTCTTGAGGTTTGACTCAAGGGTCGTATTACGGATACATTCTCTACTATTTATGAAAATTAAGATAAATATATCAGTTTACAATATAAATATGTGGTTTAAAAAATGCATCATTGAATTATTTCTACTTCAAACCTACGTTCATTCAAATTTACTGTAAAAAAAAAAAAATCCGTGAGGAGTAGAACTCCGTCATTAAAGTCGTATTTTCCCGTAAAAAAAAAAGATAAAAACGGAGGAGTAAGAAAAAAATTGAGACCCACAAAAGACAATTCCCTAACATACCGAAATTTACATATGAAATTTCTAGGCCTTGAAGAAAGCCCTACATACCGAATTTCAGCTCATTTGACCCAAAGGGGGCCGCTGGAGGTGCTCAAATGTAGCGGGGGAAAAAATATATATCAGACATCTCCAAATTTTCCATAATCGTGCTCTAGGGGTTATGAAACGGATAGAAATCGCAGTCCCGCCGCTCACCGCCGACCTTCGACCCACTGCAATAATCTATATTTTTCAGAGAAAAAACGACTAATAAATAATAAAATAAAAATATTTAGTTGTATGACTTTTTTATGAAACTTGTATAGACTAAATGCTAATGGTAGATACTTTATCTCGATCATTAAGAGGCGCTCGTTAGCTTTACTCAGTAATTAATTGGCGAAATTCACAAATATCTTTACGCAGTGCTCAACTTTTAGAGATGATTTATGCAGTCCATTATTCTCCCTGGTTTCCAGAATTTGGGCTTATTTTTCTAAAAACCTAATAAGAAGAAATAATTTAACGACAAATTTCTTTTAGGATATTTTTTTTTCCCATGGAGATGAGGTTTAGGAAGATCAAATGAACATCAAAGACGGAATCTTTTAATGATTTTGTGTACCAAATATCTCAGCTGATCGCTTCTTAATGGATCTTACACAAGTAACCTAGCAACGCATACTATTAAAAAATAATGATACTTCCATTCATATACAATCTCAAGTATGGAAGAGATTACTGTCCTTATTTTATGATTATATTTTAGTTCCATGTACTAATATTTTACTTTTATTTTATATTCTTCATTTTTCATTACTTTTATTTATGTATTTTGATTAAGGTAATTTATTTATTTTTATTTTATTGTTCTTGTACGAATGTATCATAGTAATCACTATTACCTATTCCACAAGATTGTGCCAAATTGTAATATTTGTCGATAAACAAGTTTTTAACAATTCTACAAAAAAAAAAATAATCCATTGCTATGGAATCTAAAATCTAAACTATTTGAATAATAATTGGAAAATTTATTGACAATAAATCATTCCAAAACGAGATTTAAATTTTACAAGATAATGCCAGAAAATGCACATCAAAAACAGATAATTTGAAATTACTTACATTTAGTTAGAAATTTCTTAATAATTAATTAATTAATTAGAAACCAAAATAGCTTATTTAGTCAACAAAAACAATATATGCTTTAACCCCGAGTATAGACACATAATAAAAATTTACTGATGTATTTATCATCCGACAAAAACTGAAATTTACTTAATAATTTTGAATATATTTGAATCTCTTTGAAATAAATATCAAAGAAATAGCACAAGCGTCTATTCCTAAAAAAAAGGTTTAAACAAATAAGATAAACAAGAAATGTAAAAAATAAAGAGAGCTATCCGTTGTCCTTGCTATTTCTTCCAAAGGGATTCTTTTTTGTCGTTTCTGATATTTCGCCACCGTTCCGGCGAATTTATCAGAGAGAAAAAGCCGCCTGGAATGTCGGATGAAATATCATAAAGCATAAAAAAGATACCGCTGATCAAAATCCATGGAAGAAGCATAAAGACAAAAAGAAAGAGTGTTACCTGTTTTCATACTAATCAGGTATGAAATGAATCAACTAACTTCAAATTGTAGTCATTACTAATGATAGTAAGTCATTGAGAATGAATGAACAGGAGTATTTTTTGTATATAATTTTGACGAAGGAAATAAATTAATATAATTTAAGTTATGATTCATTTCTTCGATTATATTAACACGATCATCTATTTCTACATAAGTAAAATATAAATTTGGGCCTAATTGTCAGAAGTTGCCAAATAAAATATGACAAAATAAAAAATGAACAAAAAAAAAAATTCATTCCATTAAATATGATTCTTTTTTTAACCATTTAAAAATATTTTTTAAAAAAATATTAAAATTATACAATCATAATATTTAATATTTGGCAATTTCATAAGTAGTACTTTTTCCGAAGAGTTTATTAAATACACTACAAATATCAGCTTACCTAATAGAGGAACGAACAGCATAAGAATAAGACTCACCTGTAAATTTAAAAAAAACTGCAATTAGTGAAATTTATAAATATCATTAGCACTAGCAACAATTAATAAAACCATTAGCAAATAGTTTAAATAATATAATAATTGAAAGGATGTATCCAACTTAATTAGATGATGCCAAGTCGGCCTTACCCTATGCTCTGATTGGACAAGCATCGCTGGAGCGAGAGACGGCGTTAGTCGCTGAATCGGACGGTGAAAAAATCAAATGTAAATAATGTAAATGGATGTACTAATAGAACTTCAAATGTTAGGATTAGGACATCCAGTTACGTTTGATGTTTTCATCGTCCGGTTCAGCGACCAAATCCGTCGCTTCGCTTGTTTTTTTTTTACCAGATTAGGATCACATTCCTTAAAACAGGTTTGCACTTTTAGGGACTGTACCACACTTTTTCCAAGTCAAATATCAACTTGTTTAAATGAATTTGAATCGAACAGGTGTGTCCTAACGATAGGGTTAGGAGTCACTAAGAAAATTTATAGTCATAACTGCATCACATTAAATCAAAATAAATACTTTCAGTCTTTGAAGTTTCCTAATCACTAACACCTTTTTTTAATTCCTAGATGTAAAGATGAAAATATAATTACATTTTTCCATTTTGAAATTCATAACTATTTTTATTTAATTAGAGATTGATAAATTATTTGCCACTTCTATAATTTTATTTTTATTGAAAACTAGTTTTGAATGTTATACATTCATCTTCAGTTCTAAAAACACACAAAAATTGAAAAATAAGCAATTCAAAATACAGTTTGGTATTATTATACATATTAAATTACATGTAATTTACATCAGTATTATAAAACATTTATGAATTATAAATAATTTATATATCAATCGCTAAATTATAAATAAATAATTTATCAATCCCTGATTAGATTGATCCTTCTATACCATCATGCGGATGTCGATTGATTATTTTTTATTTAATAGAATTATAAAATATGAGATCTATTCTCTCTGGAATGGAATGTCTGGCTGTATGGTATAATTACCGCGCCTGCGAATATCAAGGTTGTTTTTCAACTGCTTAGTTGTACGGTAAGGTCCGTTATTTTTAATTTATTTCAAAATCAGGATGAAAGAAATCCAAAATAAAAATAAATGTAAATAATATTTCGAGGAAGAGGTATTGCTTGTTTATTGAAAATAAAAGTACACTATAAATATGGAAATAAACGAATAATTATGTCTATAATGAGATGCCTTAGGAGCTTCGTAGATTGGCCACAAAGTTCATAAGCAAATTTAAGCTTTGCCAGAATTATGGAAACCGTTAGTAATATCTACTCATTAAAAATTATCAGCTCTTATATTTCAACTTTCATCCTATGTAGTGACCTCATTAAAAGGAATGTCATTCTATAATAGACTAGTAGATTAAGTGTTAACTTAATATTTTATTACAGGAAACTTATATAATGAAGGAATAAAATTGAATCAGTTATTGAATGAGTTAAGGGAACAATATGAATCCCTCA
This sequence comes from Rhaphigaster nebulosa, assembly GCA_948150685.1. Lineage (NCBI taxonomy): Eukaryota > Metazoa > Arthropoda > Insecta > Hemiptera > Pentatomidae > Rhaphigaster > Rhaphigaster nebulosa. The sequence goes on from OX411309.1 coordinate 152,547,899, forward strand.
ATCCTTAGGGATTGATAAATTATTTGCCACTTCTATAATTTCATTTTTATTGAAAACTAGTTTAGAATGTTATTCATTCATCTTAAGTTCTAAAAACACACAAAAAATTCAAAAATAAGCAATTCAAAATATAGTTTGGTATTATTATACATATTAAATTAGATTAAAATAAATCAGTATTACAAAACATTTATGAATTATGAATTTAATTAAGACAAGAAATCAAATATATGTTGGTACTCACCAAGGTTTAAATGGATTATATAAAACAGAAAAGTTTGTACTGGTTTCTTCTCGCATTGAACTAACAATGAGCGAAAGGTAGGTAGCATGTTTTTAGGTAAACGATTTCAAGGGTCAGGGTTTTTCCAATAATGCCGATGAGTAATTTTTTTTTTCTTTTAAATGGAAAAAAATCATAAATTCATCAAAGACTCAGGAGTTAAATTAATACATCACGTTGAAAACAGTCTCAAATTAAATATATATGAAGCACTTGAAATAATAAAATCCTTCAAATCCAATCCAGATTTTTGCTTAAATAATCAATAAATATCTCCAATAATCCAATCTTAAATTTATTCCCATCTATAACAGAAAAAACAATTACTCACTGGAAAAACCCCGATCCTTAAACCGTTTACCTATAAACACCTCACCTTTCTTTCATTGTTAGTTCAGTGCGAGAACAAACCAGTACAAACTTTTCTGTTTGTTAAATCCATTAAAACCTAGGCGAGTACCAACATGTATTTGATTTTTTGTCTTAATTAAATTCATAACTCATAAATATTTTATAATACTGATTTATATTACATTTAATAAATATGTATAATAATACCAAACTGTATTTTGAATTACTTATTTTTGAATTATTGTGTGTTTTTAGAACTAAAGATGAATGTATAACATTTGAAACTACTTTTTAATAAAAACCAAATTATAGAGGTGGCAAATAATTTATCAATCCCCAATTAGATTGAACCTTCTATGCCATCATAAGGACGTCAAATGAAGCCTTCAATACTCCCCTTCAAGGAAGACAATAAGGAAACGGCGACGTTGGAGAAGACCGAAGACACAAGAAGTGGAGGACCCTGTAACCCAATTACCAACACCACAGCCTAAGACAACAAGGGCCTCTTATCCCAGGCGAGCACTCAGCCTCACATCTCCTTAGCCTGTTTGCCCAGTGGCCACGGGCTCCTAGTGTCCTTGCGGTCTGTAAACATACTTCCACCTTGTACCTACAGGCGGCTTAAGGCTTCTGGCAAATAACAAGACAGATAAGGATTCTACGGGTCAATCATAAGATAGAAATAGTAAGGAAGAGCCTTTTCGCGGGCATCGCCGAAAAAAAAAATAACAATTGGAAATGAAATGTTTTAACTCAAGCAAGTTTTTTAAATATACATTAGACTGCACAAAAAGGTAAAATGATAATTTTTCAAACATTTTTGTGGGTACTAATGAAATTAAAATTCTACTACTCGAAATTCATCTTATGCGTTTTTCTTACGAAAAAGATAGTTAAATTTTTTTTTTATCATTTCAAACATTTACATCATATTTAGTGGGCACTTTTATCATTTTTGTATGACGACTTGGTAATTTTTTTTATTTAAATCTTAGATAAACTTGTCAATTTTTATTAATACAAAAAATATTCGAATTTATAGGTAAATTTAATTATATGCCCTTAACCAGTAATTATTCCAGTTTACTATTCGCTAGGAATTCCATATAATAGCGTCTGACTGTTACGTCTGATAATAATTTTACTGAAAAAACATGTACGAAATATGTTTTGTGTGCTTTTTCTGCGAGATTTTACTGCTAGTAAATGACAAGGAAATTAAAAAAATCATGTAACATTACCAATTAGATAATTGACGAAAGAAGTCCAGGAGGCCAGAAATAAGGATTTTAGGAAATTTCTGGAATTACATTCGGGGAAAAAAGTAGGAAAGCTAGGAAGAAAGATGTTTAACGCCATATTTTGCTCATATCAGATTCCTGCATTTCCTCGTTAAGATCAACCGTAGTTGAAGACCGAAAACCGAAAAAGATGTGGCGAGAAACTTGAGCATTGTGCAATTCAAGCCCAATTTTTAAACAACGATCATATTAAAAAATTAGCTCTGCCGGAAATGTTGTACCTTGACAATTTGTATAACTATACTAGGTATCGTTAAATTTTGTTTTCCGATTTGGTTCCATTTCATATCCTCGGAAAAAGGTTGAAATCTAGTAGCTGTCAAACCTCTCCCTTTTCAAGAGAGACAAAAAACGTTAAAAAAAAATAATTTCATTATATTAAGGTTGTTTTTTATTCGAATTTTCTCCGAAAAAAATAGACTATTGCAGTAGGTCGAAGTTCGTCGGTGAGCGGCGGGACTGCGATTTCTATCCGTTTCATAACCCCTAGAGCACGATTATGGAAGTTTTGGAGATGTCTGATATATATTTATATATTTTTTTCCCGCTACATTTGAGTACTCCCAGCGGCCTCCAATGGATCAAATGAGCCGTAATTCGGTATGTAGGGTTTTCTGTATCGAAGGCCAGCGGAGAGGCAGAACAATATAATAAAATTATGGGTACATTTCGGTATGTTAGGGAACGGTATTTTGTGGGCCTCGATTTTTTTCCCACTCCCACGTTTTTATAATATTTCTATTTTAGTGATAATACGACTTTAGTGATGGAGTTCAGCTGCTCACGGATTTTTTTGAACTAGTAGGCACCAGCCAGAGCATTTATTTTATTTTATATTTATGAAAAAAAAAAAGAAAGAATAAAATAAAACTAAATCTAAACGTTTAAGACTTAAATGATTTCACACTTTTGCAGACGATATGTTCCAACCCAAGATTTATTCAGTATAAAGCCTGGAAACAAACGCACGTATAAAATTTGGAATAGGAAGGAAAAACAATTTCGAAATTCAACGTTCAAATTTTATATGCCATTTAACCAAACAAATGCTTAAATTAAGAATATATGCCAAACAGATACATTGTACGATTAGATTCATGTATTCATGTATCACTCGCGAAGGGTCCCAAAAACTACTATTACGTAAAAGTTCAAATGACGTCAAAGCATGAATGAAGTTCAAATGAGGAGGCATGAAGTAATGGCTATTAGCTCACAGAGCTAATGTCGTTACTTCTACCACTTAGGGCCAATGAGAGCTGTGAAGTATTGCCATAGCTAATAACACTATAAGATTTGCAGAAATTAAACAATTTTCTCGAAAATTCGTAATAATAAATAAGTAATAAATGCATCGGGGAAAATTGGTAATGGGAAATTTTTACCTAAAATGCATTGGAAGCGAGTTACTGAGGAAAAGCTTAATAAAGTCCACTTTCTCCAAAATTGTTTTTAGGATATTTTGTGGCATCAGTTGAGAGTAATTAAACAATTTTTTTATGAATCTTCTAGAAAATTAAATCCTATACAAGACTGATAATTAGGCATTTTACACTAAATGTAATAAAAAACAAAAATTAAGGCGAAACCTCTGAATATCTAACTTTTTTGTAGATGTTTACTGTCCCGTATCTCAGTAATTGTTCCGAATTTTAAAAAATTATAAAAGATATAACTTGTTGGAAATTTAAAGTTCTTTAAAATTGGTAATTCCCAAATTTTACCTAAAATGAACTGGAAGAGAGTTACTGAGAAAAATCTAAAAAAGTGACGAAAATAACGAATTCGTTGAGCTATAAAATTTGATATCAGCCGACCTAGAGCGGAAGCGTTCATATTTCCAGTCTATGGGGAAAGTACTTCAACACGATCACAAAGTTTCTTTAAAATCAGACACGTTTTTTGGCTTCAGCTCTCAGTCTATTGCCAGCAATACGTAAAATGTACGTATTAAAAACCGGTTTCACAGTATAATTTAGCTGAAATGTCTTGAGGAATGACTACAAAGTCTTTTGGATGTGTTTTACGATCAATAAATTAGAATTTTTTTGGTTTGTCTGACAATATATTAGTGTCAGAGTACAACTTATTTTTTTATGAAATTTACTTTATATAAGAGAGGGAAGTGTTAATAATGGACTTCAGAATAAAATAGTATCCATTGCCCGTAAAAATTAAATTTATTTAAGTATCAAAATAGATTAATTAAAAATTAATAAGATAATATAATGTAATATTTATCTTTGTCATGTATGTATAAAGATTAGATATAGTTAACAGACTAAAATAATATCATCCAATAATGCTTTTAATTCTTCTTTGTACGTATTCTTGAGACTGCTGTTCTTTTTCAGTTCATAATTTATTTTCTAAAATACTATTTTCCACCCAAAAATAGTTCAGAACTTTTAAAGATTCTGAAGCCTCTTATGCTGTTCCTCTGGACCTAGGAGCCGTATATTAAATGTTTCTAGCCATTGTTTTTGTGGTTTGAAAATACCAACGATGCGTAATAATTATGTACTTATTTTTTTAGCGAGACGAAGAGTGATGTTCATCCGTCGAATTTTTGTAGAATACTAACACGAGGAAGCACTGTTATGTAGGTATGAAAAAAAAAAACAGGCCGCTAGATAGCCGTCATTTACTGAAAGTACGTAAAAAATACGTACATCGGCAAGCTAGCGGAAAGGAAGAAGTTGCAGGAGACCTTTTGTGAAGCCTCTTCACCATGAGAGTTCCCTAGATCAGAACTCGTGGAACTATAGAAAGCAAAACAAGGTCTTGGTGTCGATATTAAGGACCTAGCAATATTGGCCAAAATATAATTCCCGATTTCCTGAGGATCATCCATCACTACATGTATGGTAAATGAGGTGATACGTAAAATGAGTAAAATATATTACATTTATTTCTGTTATATATTCAAATATTTGGCGAATTTTTGTTACGATTTTTGCTATACTTAGGGATCGATAAATTATTCGCCACTTCTATAATTTTGTTTATATTGAAAACTAATTTCCAATGTTATAAATTCATCTTCAGTTCTAAAAAACACAAACATTCAAAAATATGCAATTCAAAATACAGTTTGGTATTATAATATATATATATATATATATATATATATATATATATATATATATATATATATATATATAAGTTAAGCTCCCGCGACTCGAAACTGATAAAAAAAACAGAGAAAGGAAAGGGGAGCAAGAAATAACACTCACTAGATCTGAACTGATACTGCTTTATTTCTCTCAGTAATCCTCTATATATACTATCTGAGTCATGTTTACAATCAGGCATGGAATTAGGTCTTACATTGTATTCCTCCTGACCTTAACTCCCCCCTACCAGTTTACGACCATCCGTCGTAAACTAATATGAACATGACTAAAAAACAAAATATATACAACTAAATACTTGAAAAACCTAACAACTAAAGTACAACACAAAATAATCTAATATATACAGTTTTGCTGAGAACACATACAATATTAACTTATCCGAAGAAAACATAACAACAAAAACTTATAGTAACTGTTACACAAAAACGAAATTTACTCTCTTGAGCGATAAGACACATGTTTCGCTAACACTATATACACAACGATAAAACAAAACAAAAAAAAAATATATAAAATAGTACTAATAATAAAGAAGAACTGCCTCTCACAAGATTATATACGGCGAAGAGGATGCTCCGGCCTGTTTAAGGTTGTTCTGGCTCACCCGCTGGTAGCTTTAATTGTTCAATGTGCACAGTTCTACGCTTTCTGGGTTCTCTCACGCTTTGAATGGTCACTATATTATGCTCTCTAATAACAATCACCCTAAATGGGCCCTCGTACCTTAGCAGCTCTTTACTCCTGTTGGACCCTACTTTCCTGTACACGATGGTTCCTATTTTAATGCCACCCCATATGTCTTTAACCTTCCTATTTTCCTTCACCACTCTCCTACGTTTTTCCCCCTCTAGACGTCCGCGTACTTTCTCCCACAATTTTCCCAACGTTATCCGATTATTGATCAGCCTGTCGGACGTTTCGTCGTTTGTCGCCGTTTCCCCACTGTCTCTGCGTCGTCCCCGAAGCCCAAAGAGAATCTCGAATGGGGCAAATCCCGTCACGGCGTGAATTGAGTGGTTATATGCCGCCACTGCTTTCGGCATTGCCGCCTCTGGTGTTAGACCTTTATCTGCGTGGTACACACGTAGGTGTTCACTCAGCGTGCTATGGAGTCGCTCAATACCTCCTCTGCTCTTTGGGTGACCTGGGGTGTTGAGATGCCACTGCACATCTAGTGCCTTCATTTCGTCTCTGATGTGAGAGCTGTCAAATTCTCTGCCGCAATCTGATGATATCCGATCTGGAACTCCATAAAACTGGAACCACACCCGCAGAGCTCCTAACACCGCCTCAGATGATCGTTCGTGCGCCGGATATGCCATGGCCACTTTACTGAATAAGTCGAGCATAGTGACCCACTTGTGTCCCCTCCATGTGAAGGTGTCGATTTGTAAGTCACTCAACGGTGTTTCCGCCGTGGGGGTTTCTTCTTGCTGCGCTTTTGGCGGGTGCCGATCGTACTTCGTAGTCTGGCAAATTTCACATCTCCCGATCACCTCTTTGATCGTCTTCTTCATTCTTCCCCAGAAATACCTGCGTTTCAACGCCTGTAGTGTTTCCTGCTCGCCTCGGTGGTTGGTCTTTCCCTGGTGGTATGCGAGCGTCATCTCTTTCTGCTGGTTCTCGTCGCGGATTGTCTCTACCATCAGGGTGCACCGAATAAATGTCCTGTCGATTCCGATCTGTTCGGTTTGCCATAACCTCTTTATTTTTTCCCAAATTGTCTCGTTTCCCACGTACAAATAATGGGTTTTTCCTGGTCTCGACGCATCTTTCAGTACCCGACTAATCTGATCTGGCCTGACCCCCGGTTGAGACCAAATGGTGGCGATTTTACGCCCTTCGTATGCCCCATAATCTATTTTGAGCAGCCCCGTTGTCCTCGTTTTCCAAATGATCTGCCGTCTTTTATCATTAATTATTTGGTCTATCTGCTCCATATCTGTCGATCTCCCGTCTGTAGAGCTCTCCTCTGCAGTCGACTGTTCTGGGTCGGTGGCCTCCGGTCCATCCTGTTCTCCTTCTCGATCTGGCGTCCACTCCCGCAGGAACTGTCGTACGTCTCTGGACGACTCCCCTCTCTCCTCCTCAACCGCATTGATCATCATCGCCCTGGACAGCCAATCAGCGACAACGTTTTCCTTCCCCGGTTTGTACTCCACCTCCATGTTGTATTGGCTGAGGAGTTCTTTCCATCTAGTAACTCTAGCGGACGATTCCTTTAATTTCCCAACCCACTGCAGGGGTCTGTGGTCTGTGCGGACTGTGAATTTCCTTCCGAATACATAGGCCCTAAAGTGATCTATAGCCCACACGATACCTAGTAACTCTCTCTCCAGCGCACTATATCTCGTTTCGGCGTCCGTGAGGCGCCTACTGGCGTACGCCACCGGTCGTTCCCCTTTTTCCCCTTCCTGCGCCAGAACCGCCCCCAATGCATATTCGCTGGCGTCCGTGGTAATTATGAACCTCTTTTCAAAATCGGGAAATGCTAATACCGGTTCCTCTTGGAGTCGGGTCATGCACCTTCGAATATTATCTTCCATGTCCGGAGTTATAACCACTTTCTGGCCCTTCTTCAACAGATTATTAATGGGTACAAGGTATTCTGCCATCTCAGGAACGAATCTTCTATAATAGTTTAAAGTCCCTAATAACCGCCGGATCCCTTGCACATCTCTCGGGATTGCCATTTTTCTTATCGCCTCCACTTTCGCACTGTCGGGTTTCACTCCCTCTTTCGATATAGTGTGCCCTAAAAAATTTATCTGGTCCTGACCTAACTGTGATTTTTCTGCGGACAACTTCAACCCGAATTTTCTTATCTGATCGAACACACTGCGCAAATGGTCCACGTGCTGAGCTTTGTCCTTACTAAATACCACCAAGTCGTCCATGTAGACTTGACATATAGATTCGTCTATCCCCCGCAGAAATTCGTCCATGAGGCGTTGAAAAGTAATGGGCGCGTTTTTGAGGCCAAACGGCATCCTAGTGAACTCGTAGTGGCCCCTCTCGAAGGTGAAAGCCGTCTTAGGTCGGTCCTTGGGGTGCATCCTTATTTGATGGTATCCCGCCTTCAAATCCAACGTGCTAAATACGGTCGCCCCACTGAGTCTATCTAGAATGTCCTCGAATCTCGGTATAGGATATCTTTCGTCTACCGTATTCTCGTTCAATTTTCGATAGTCCACCACGACTCTATACTTTTCCTCACCTTCCGCGCTCTTCTTCTTTACCGCCCAGAGGGGACTATTATACGGAGACGTACTATCCACGATAATCCCTTGTCTCTTCAGAGTCTCTAGTTCCTGCCGGATATGCTGGCGCAACGCCTGCGGGTATCGCCGCTCTTTTACGTAACTCACCCTGTCTAGCTTCAGCGGAATCTCGTGCACGGTTTTCCCCGTTGCCCCCAATATCTCGCCCTCTTTGAAGAAAATATCGCCATATTCTTCCTTTATCTCATACCTCCAATCCCCCACTTGATTAATGGCTCCTACTCGCGCCTCGTCCTTTCCTAGAGATCTCAAACATTGATATTTCCTTCCCCCTATACGAATGTCCCAGCGTCCCTCGCTATTCTTGACTCTCGCTCCTATCCTTCCCAGCAAGTCACACCCGATAATACCTCCGTATTCCCTGGACATTCCCTCTACTATGTGGATTTTCAACTTCTCCTCCCTTTTTCCCCATCCCTCTAGGTCTATTATCGCCTCTCCCTCCACTCTACAAGGCCCACCTAGGGTGATTAACTTACAAGAACATACCTTTATCCGGGGCGTCCTCTCTCCGTTGTACATCCTCTGCAACGTACTCCTACTCAATATTGTGTTGGAACTCCCTGTGTCTACTAGGTATTCTCCGCTCGCAACTCTAATTATAGGCAGCCCGCTACACCCGCTTTCAACACTATTGCTCACTAATGTGCGGTTGCCTCTCCAGTGCTCCTCTCCTCAAATTTCCTCTCGTTCTCTCCTCTCCACTGTTGCTCGTCGTCCTTGGTTCCTTCGGAAGGGACTACCATTTCCCTCACCTCCTCTATTTCCTGGTTCTTGTGCCTCCTCCTCTGTTTCGGACGTTTCCGAAGATTCGGTCGACTCCCACTGAGGTCTGTTTCTTCTCCATATCTTCTGTGCATTTACTTCCATAGGCTCTGGCGGTCTCAACCCTTCTCTCCTCCGACTCATGTATGGGCATTGTCTGGCAATGTGCCCTTCTGTTCCACATTCAAAGCACTTGGTGCGTGGGCATTGTGCCACCAAATGTCCTGCCTTTCCGCATCCATGACATCTCCGGTCTTCACGCCTTCCGTTATTCCTCATCTTCCCTTGCCTCCTTTCTCCTACTGTTATTCGCTCCTTTCCAGCATATTCGATTTTTCCTTTCCCCCACATGGGAGGCATTGCTCTGGGTCTTCTGTGTACCACTCTGTTCCATCCTCCGTCTTCTTCTACGCTCCGGGCTTCTTCTTCTCTGGCACTGGAGTCTATTAACTCCTGGGCACATTCAACAAATGTGCGATCTCTAGCTAGGCCCTCCTTCCTCCCGATCTCCTTCGCCAACTGCACCTTCAATATCGTCGAGAGGAACCCCATTCTGCCCTCCACTTCCGCTGCGTTCACTGTCTCTCTCATCTTCTCAGTGATCTTATTATAGTGGGCCAATAGTGTTCCGGCATATTGACCATTTGATTGATGTGCTCGTTTCGTCTCCCGGAACATGTAAAAAATATCCTCTTCCGGGGTCCATCTGCCGCCTCCAAACGCTTTTTTCAGACGGTCCTTCACGACGTTCCATGGAGTTTCTTCATCGGCCTGGATCAGATTCAGGATGCTCCTTTTTATCCTGCATATTAACGCCGCGTTCAAAGAGTCCGCATCTCTTTGATTTAGCATGTTTTCGGACATTTTCATCTCTAGCTCTGCCCTTATCCGGTCTCCGGCCTTGAGGAAGTGATTTAACTCACCAATCTCGCCAGTGAATCTTTCCAAATCTGATATCGCACGTCTCATGTCCTGCGTCGTCGCTGCTCGTACCTTCATCCAAGCTAGCGTGTTTGCGTGCGCTTCTGCCATGGTTTCCTGTGGCAGCGGTGGGACGTCTGATATGATTAACGTTGCCGGTCGCACAACTCCCTCTGGCATTGCCTTAGAGAAAGGAAAAAGAAAAAAAAACGGGTCCTCCGTTCCTCGTTACTCAGGTATTCGCGGTCCCGGGTTTCGGCACCAGTTAAGCTCCCGCGACTCGAAACTGATAAAAAAAACAGAGAAAGGAAAGGGGAGCAAGAAATAACACTCACTAGATCTGAACTGATACTGCTTTATTTCTCTCAGTAATCCTCTATATATACTATCTGAGTCATGTTTACAATCAGGCATGGAATTAGGTCTTACATTGTATTCCTCCTGACCTTAACTTATATATATATATATATATATATATATATATATATATGATAATTGAATATAATATGGATGATAGTACTAAACTGTATTTTGAATTGCTTATTTTTGAATTTTTGTGTGTTTTTAGAGCTGAAGATGAATTTATAACATTGGAAACTAGTTTTCAATAAAAACAAAATTATATAAGTGGCAAATAATTTATGAATCCCTACTTAGATCCTTCTATATCATCATGCGGACGTCAACTGATTTGCTATACTTTCTTCCTGTTTTTTTTTTTAGTTTTGTTTTTTAATGATGGTATATTTTAATATTATGGCGGAATAGTAATTAATATTCAATTGAATGGCTGCATTTCAGGACCAAATCCACAATAACTGAGAAGAACATCAACCAGCCAACATATGATAATTATTATTATTATACCGAGGGATGACAAACCCTCCCCTTTGTTTATCTAGAGTTCCCATAGGAATCGTTTAGTTAACAAATGCCATTGACCCAGGAAGTATTTGTTATTAAATAGAGTTGATAATCCAGGAAGTTATTGTTGTCCTTCCTGGTTATCAGCATTAAAACAAGTTCTATTTACTTAATCATCCCTTCTCCTATTGTATGTATAAAAGCCTATCTGAAAGGGACAGATCAACCAGTATCTAGAATGTAGTATTAGAATAAGTATTTAGAATGTAGGACTAGAATAAGAATCAGTCTTAGAATGTAGTCTTATAATCAGTATCGCAATGTATGAATCAGTATAGAATCAGTATTAGAATGTAAGGTAGAATAAGGTTGTGTGAGACACTCTCGCTATGTTTAGCTTTAAGTCTAAGTATAATATCTTTAGTCTATCTGTAGCTAAACACTCAGTAGCCTCATTATTTATATCATCTAATTTGTACTCTGCTTAATAAAGTTATTTTCAAGACTTACACTGATCGACTTTGTTAACTGTTTGATTCTTACAAAGCACATTAATTCCTTGGGGTTGGATCTAGTAATATCTTCTGGTTCAACAGTTTCCTGTTTTAAGTGCTGGAATCTGTAGAAGGCAATGATATTTATTTTCTAGGCACAGATAGCAAGTGGAATCTTCCAATAATTTCATCACTTTTATCTTAAACAGGTTGATGAAGAGTTTGGATTGTTTCACATGAAGTTTTGAACCCTTCTTCTTTGCTTCTTAAGATTCAATTTCTATTTAAACTAGTAGATATGCTACAGTATGGCTAATGGCCAAATAGCATAACTCGGAGATGTCCATGTTAGCCATTCCTACCAACCAACCAACCAACATACCCCAATTCATGAACCGAATCGGAAAGTAACAATAATCAGTACACAAAAGATTTACTCTACAAAATATATATATATATATATATATAATATATATATATATATATATATATATATATATATATATACATATATCAAATTATTTGTTCCCTAATAGGATTTTCAAAGGGTAGTCGCAGAAAACAGAAACACGAACATAGATCAAGAGAGAAATTCGGGCAGGGAAATGAAATGTTGAGACCGCGAACAGATCGGAATACCGCGGTTGTTAGGGATGATTTAACCAGAGCGCAGTAACGGAACTCCGCATTCCGCGTTACAGATATTTGTAAAACACCCCTCCCCTCTCCCCAATACAATCTGTCTGCTCGTGCAGCAGTAATGCCCTGTGATATTCTACAATCCTCCACCAACCGCATCCAATGGTATCCCAAAATCATGCTAGATATTATCAAGAAAATAGAGAGATCGTAGCGCATTCGAATGCTGGGATCCATTGAATTAAAACTCATATAACTCAAAAAAGGATGAATGGAAGGATGAATTTGTAGCTCATTTAGAAATTCTTTAACCACAAGTACTTCTATCTTTCTAATCAAAGTGTGTTTTGGAATATATTCTTCCTACAACGTTTCTGCAAGTGTTGTGCAATACCTTTTACAGGCTGAGATTAACTATTTTGCATAAAATGTCCATGATTATAAAAATTAATATGGGAGGGAAAAAGTAAAATGATAGTAAAAAGATTCAGTGAGATTCAGGAAAGTGGAAAACCAATATTTAATTACCCTGACGATACAACAATTTTAGCAATGCACTACAATCTTCACTTGCATCACTCGATTTACAAAATCTCATACTATAATTAAAAAAATGGTACTCATTTTGTAAAATGCTAAACAAACAACTGAAATTACTAAACTCTATTAATTTCAAATTGTCAAAAATGAAAATTACACGTAAATGGTTAGGCATACCTCGTTTAAACATTCACAGATTCACTCAAAAAAAGAGGCCTTAAAAAAAAATTCAACCTTTTTAATACAACATTTTAAGACTAATCTACTTCATACGTAAATAAGAATATATATATATATATATATATATATATATATATATATATATATATATTATAATAACAATAATAATAAGCACTGATGGATTTATTTTATTTTTTATGGTAGTATATTATTATATTTGTATCTTCATTATTTATGTTTGAATAATTATATTGTGAGCTGAACTCTATTTCATTCCAGCAGAGCGATAACAGATAAAGCTACAGCTGACATGCATATTAATACGAAGTACTGACTGAAAAGGAACTGGATGAGTGATCTCCTTCTGTCTATTACAGTATAAAAATATAGTCAACATATTCGCTAACCCTCACCATCACTGTGACAATTGTGAATGAAGAATTTTTAAAGTTAAAAAGAAAAAATTTATATCGTATTTACAAACATCCGACATCACAATCACTCAACAATTATACTTGTTCAGAGACGATAAACTAAATATAATTGCTGATGAACTACATGAAGGCCAATTTGTCGACCATACATGTAGAACAAAGACAAACAAGACAGAGTGGACCACCAATCATGGAAATACCTGGTGTCGACAGGTGTATAGGGCTTTCGTACACAGGAGCATGTGTACCCACGCACTTGAATATATCATTACATCGATCATTATACTAAAAGGTGGACACTGTACATCGTATATAATCAGAGTCTAGACAATTGCAGTCGGACTTCTGTAAATCGAAATTTCATATATCGAAAATCTCTGTATCGAACTTTTTTTGGGAACCTTGAATTTAAAAAAATATAAAATGTGATGGTCATCAAAAAGACACCTTAATTTACGTACATAAGAATGGGTAATAGTAAAATAAGAAAAAAAATGTTCTACTGGTTTGCAAAGCAATATCCGGGAATCTCTTGCCCAACATAGAATGAAATTTTCATTTTAAATTCCGTTTATCTTTGCCTTTCTTGTGAACATTGCTCTTAAATATGACTTCGTTGTTGAATTATGCATAAATAGACATTAGAAGCTATCTTGCGTGAAAACTAAAATAAATTATTACATTATTAAATTATAGCATGTCCTTATTAATTTATAAGTACTATTGATCAGTATTTTTTTTTTTTTTTATGATGTAACAGTTATGTCTTGAGAAACGCTGACAACAAGAAAGAAAAATTAAACTTACTTAAATTAAATTAAATTAAAATGACTTAAATTAACAAACTCAAAATTCTAGGGCTCATTTAAAAAAAAAAAAATCCTGCAAATTATTACACGATAACTTATTATTTCCAGACAGACAAATTTTTTTTTTTATTGGAGGCTCAAATCACTTTATATTTTTCCTCCATCTTGGCGAATAGTAATGTGATATAACTTCGGTGCCAAATTTAAAATAAATGGAATTTTTTTTTATTCGCTTTTTTTATTCTACGAATCTTGAAACGTAAATCCCTCGAATTTTGAGGAAGGGTAAACTTCTTTTTTTTTCTTTGTCGATTACAAAGGTTCATTGTTGTAAATAATAAACCAAAATGAAAGGTTTAAAATAAATGGCGTGTAAAAAAAAAAAAATCATTTCGAACGAGTACACAGTTCCTCTATCCTCACCAAAAGTAGTATTATTTTTAGAGCGTTACAATATATGTATAAATTCAACCCTCCTCCTCCCCCTTACCCAACCCACCCTTCCTCACGACATTCCTAATAGCTTCAACGGGTATGAACTCGGGGATTGTTAAAAACAGTGACTTTTCGTAACGGGATAGTTGAGAAAGTAAGAAGTAACAGTTCTTTCAAATAATGATACTGTCTAGGAAAAAAATATATATATACGTTTCAACGCAGAAGAAATTATTTACTACTCGAATCGATTTATTTTTATTAAAATGTTGTTTGTTTTTCAAATAACGCAATCTATAATCATCTCACCCTAACAAAAATATTTTATTTTTTTCAGCATAATAAATTGTTTTCGGAAGGAAATATTGGAATAAATTTGAATGAAGGGGGAGGGGGGGGAGACATTTTGACGAAATGCATCAAGAGTGACGGATCGTGGAGAGAGAAGATAGATTTAAAGCAGAGCGTGGAAAGATAGACCATCCATCAGAATGAAGGTGTTAGGGAAATGTTGCTTCGGCTTGGGCTGCATTACTGATGCCTCTACCGTCACTTTCTCCGTCTTCTTAGCATGTCTCAGCCACAATGTTCAAAAAACTAAGGGAGTTCCCGGCCAGAAATATTGTCGAGAAAAAATTCTTTACGCCACAGAGGAAAAAGGAGAAGACAAGAAAATCTAAAAATTTTAAAAAATGTCATTCATATTTTTTATATGTAATCTATAAGATTGCCTCTATCATATATATATATATATATATATATATATATATAACATATATTGGATTTAATGTTATAGATCACCACCATGGGAAATGATACGAAAAATAAAATAGAAATATATGCAAACATATAATATTGTAGTAATGGTTTAATTTTGATAATTGTATACAGAAATTAATAATTTTATTATACGTTGTACTACTTTATACACAATCAAATTATATATAATTTTATTATAATATAATAACACAGAAAAGCACAGTGGGTAGCGCATAATACCATTTTATAGATAAAATAGGCATTAGGATACCAGGTGGTTACAAAAGTCCATGTGCATTAGTATAGCTTTATTCCAGTCGTGATGCAAAATGGATTGGTTCCTGTTGACCAAAGCGGGGTACTTTGCACTGAAAACTGCATTAACTCTGTCCAGCTGTTCATAGTACAGGTTTGAGTCCCAAGTACGGCCGATAAATCACGAGTAGTTGCATGTGGGTCCTGGTTCACATATTCAAGTAGAACGTCATCATCAACGACCGATGGGCGACCTGATCTGGGTCTGGATAACTGACTCTCCTTCAGTGGCACAAATTTCTTCGACGGCTGCCTTTGCGCTTAAACCTTTTTTCCACTTATGCCTCAAAAGACCGCGAATCACGTTTTTTCTTTTGGCATTGCATGTTCGTATTAAAAATATACATGACACCATAAAGCCAATTCCAGCCACAAGGGATTAAAGGATTAGTCAAAGTAAGCATTGCAATAAATAGTAGGAACAAAAACATTCTTACAGGATAATTATGAAAGTTGGAATTATGGATTTGTTCGTTCACCAGGACTTTTGTAACAACCTAGTAGTAGGAGATGCAAAAATATTAAAATCAGTAGGAAATAAACAAAAAATAAATAGCATAGTTTTTCTTCAATGACCAAAAGAGGAGATAGTCAAGTTACCAGCCTTCACTTCCCAACTATTACTTTCCCTTACCTATATACGAAGTATATAGTAAGGGGAAGTATTGCGATTTTCGAATTCGAGTTTTCAACGGAAATACATGTTTTAAGGTCCCCTGATTCCAAATGACCAAGTCTCGCAAAATGGTCTGTGTGTATGTGATCAGTCTACCTCAAAAACGGAAAGCTGTACGATACTGAAATTCCATATTTAAGGTTAGCGCATGCATGTGATGTTACAGCAACATTTTCATCAAAATCGACTAACCGGAAGTGCCACTTTATGTAATCGCTTTTACACATTTTTACAATTTTCTCGAAAACGGCTCTTACGATTTTGATTAAACTTGCCTAAATTATTCTTCATAAAGACCTTTAACTTTTCTTATAATGGTACATCACCGAGGAATTGCAGGGAAAAAAGTTATGATGAAAAGAAAATTTAGTTACGCATAACTTCAAAAGCGTTCAATTTATGGTAAATCATCTATAGACTTGTATGAAAGATAATTAAATTATGTAAAAAACAATAAAAGAATCATCAAAATCGGACCAATAATAGCAAAGATACAGCGCATCGAACTAACCGGAAATAGCTATTATATTAGGGATATTACACTTTTTTACAATTTTCTCGAAAACGGCTCTAACGATTTTGATGAAACTTGCCTAAATTATTCTTCATAAAGGTCTTTAACTTTTCATTTATGAAGTAAATCACCGAGGAATTGCAGGAAAAAAAGTTATGATGAAAAGAATATTTTATTTGCGCATAGCTTAAAAAGTATGCATTTTACGGTAATTTATTTATAGACTTTTATGAAAGGTAATTAAATCATCTAAAAGATAATAAAAGAATCATCAAAATCGGACCAATATTAGCAAAGTTACAATGCATTTTATGAGGAGCATAAAATAGATGGATAACCGAGCGCATCCGAAAGGAGATAGAAGCGACCGAACCTCATCCCACCAATCCGCCAATCTGTTGTAAACAATTCGCTCTGTAACAAAGTAATTTAAGAATACAAAAACGGAAATTAACTTAATAATTTCTACTATCACATTATTTAATGGAAAGAAAATGTTTCTATAGAAACTAAACCAGCAACTTTTAAAATATATTTGCAACTTGACAAAGTTAAAATATATAGATAGTGTACATAATTGTTGTACTAAAATTGTTTTAAAAACTATCTTATTATACTTAAGTGGGAGAAGAATTGAATGCTGCTGAGTTTATTTCAAGTATTGTTTATGTGAACTCTTTAGAATTATATTAAAAAGATAATTATTGTAGGGCGGTAAGGGAAAGTTGTGTGATGCGCGGACCGCACCAGATTTTTTTATATTATTTCAGTAACATCCTTGTTCGTGGAGATAAAACATTGAACTGAAGCTATGTATTATGATTTCCAGGAAATTCAATTTAGCATGACATAACGTAATTAATAATCATCAATTTGATTTCAATGAAATATAAATACTAAACATAGCTAAAAATAATAAAATTAAAAATCCAATATCACTATAGTGATATTTCAGTTCCTATATATCGAGATATCGAAATTTGTATTCGATAATACCGATCTTCTCTATTTAAAAAAATAAATAAAAATAAGTCGTAAAGTATAATTTTTAATTACAGATAATACTTTATTATCCGTACGGTTTTCAAAAAATAGATTTTTAAGGTTTTAAAAAATTTATATTTTATATTTAAAAAAAAATAGGTTATTAAATATCTGGAATCTTCATATATTACTAAAAACATAAAAAATGTAGTGAATTTTAAAACTATGTAGATATTCTTAATAAAATATACTTGAGGATATTTCAAGAGTTAAAAGTTAACATCAAAAGTTAATATATCCATTTCTCAAAAACAAACATTTTTTTGAAGAGCTAATATTCTAAATTCAAAAATTATTCATCTTATTTCAAACCTTACATTTCCCCATTTCAAATAGGTGTGACAGATAAATACATGAGATGCCCCCCTAATAATTTTTTTGTAATAATTTTCCAAAAGTAGATATATTAACTTTTAATAGAAAACTCCTCATTTTTAAAAATTAATGAGAATACATTAATTTAAATAGAAGACCTAAGATTTTCACATTACTTACACAGCCTTCACTGAGATAATGAACCCTGAAAGAAATTAGCAGTGGAATTTAATCCTGCTAAGTCCACTATCTCGGATATAAAAAAAATAAATAAAGAAAACATATCAAATCTGTTGCTTCCATGGAACAAGATCTAAAGCCCTCCTAACACGGTCAATATTATTGAAGCAATATTGTTTAACGTGGCGTATATATCACATGTGTCAATATTATTGCTGCAATATGCTCCTCAGTCGGTCAATATATTGACAGGATTCGATGTTGACTCATTAATATTGTCAGCGTAGGGTGGGCTTAAGTGAGACTGTAAAATTTAGGGAGTTGCCGTTCAATGGCGAAGAATGAGTATATTCATTATCAGATGAGTTGCGGCAGAGGTCGAGAAAAATACAGTTTTAACTCCAAAAAAAAACCCAAAAATTTCAGAATATTCCTCAAGACAATAATTAAAAAATAAATTTCTGAACAATGATTATTTATTTTAATAGTACTTTAAATATATTTTATAGTTAAATATGTATTATATTTAAATTATTATTATTATTTAATTATATTTTAAATATATTGTTTGTCTTAAATTGCCCTGTTATTAATTAAATTATCTTTTTTTCTCGTTCAGTGATCCGAATTTTTCGCTTGGTTTTTATCAGTTCGGATCTGCAATACCTTTATATATATATATATATATATATATATATATATATATATATATATATATATATATATATATATATATATATATTCACTAAATCAGGACTTGTTGAATACGGATATGACTAAATTACCTTTAAAATAAGGTTAAAGTATTATGTATTATAAATGTTGATTTGGCCTTTTCTTAGTTATATTTTTATGCCATTTATTTATTGTTGTCAGATGGCATATAATAAATGAAATAAGTTTAAATTTAATTTCCTCGAAATTTTAATACTAGATTTAAAACAAATAGGTTTTATAGTATACTTTTTCAATTAAGAAATATATAAAATAACTAAAACAGATTGATTGAAATGATGAAAGAATTCCTAAAAATTGGCTGATTCGTTTCCAGAGTTTTTGTTTTTATTTGTATACTACATTGGCAGACTGTGTTTAGTTACAAAGGAAGGAAGCTCCCTTTCAATCAGGGAATCAATTACAAAAGGTTATTGTGCAGTGGCCCGATTTATAAAGGATTCCTTGTTTTTAAACAAAATCCTGTTAATTAAACCTTATTAACAATCAGTTAGCTATTGTCTGACTTTAATAAAAGTCATGAGATTAATGAACAGTAATATCGTACTATTGTTACTGTTATTTTTTTATTTTATTGCGCACCTGATCCAGAGAGACCAGGTGACCTACAAACATGCGAATAGCTATAATCTTTAGCTATAACCTTTCTAACCCCCATCAGGTGAGACAAGTAAGAGTTCTATTGATTTATTGTCTTTTTTTATTATCCCTTAAACATAAAAAGAATCAATATATATATATATATATATATATATATATATATATATATATATATATATATATATATATAATCATACAGCACAACATAGTAATAATAAATTATTACAACAATTATTACAACAATAATAATAAAAATTATTATTGTTTATTCTTATCTCTTTGAAATAAAATAGGAATACATGAGTTAGAAGATGACAAAAATAAAATAAGTGAATAAATAAATGAAAATTGAAGCAAGTTATGATGCAGTAACATTTAACAAATGAAATAGGTATTGCTGACCTTATATATATATATATATATATATATATATATATATATATATATATATATATATATATATATATAAACATGCAATTGTTATCCCTTTGAGAAAATGGTGTCCCCCTTCCGAGGAAAAGGAGCGTCAAATTTAACACATCAGTATCCTTTTTAATTTTTTAATATTTTGATCTCATGGTTCTCATATTTTGTTCAAAGCTACCAACTACATTTGCCTAATACAAAATTACGGAAATAATGACACACACAAATCAATGCTAATACTGGTCCGATTTAGATACCTCTAAAATCTCTCTCTCTCTCTCTCTCTCTCTCTCTCTCTCTCTATATATATATATATATATATATATATATATATATATATATATATATATATATATATATATTCAGCCTGCGTATGTTTGTGATCGCAAAACTCGAAAAGTAGTCTTGATGCGGTTTTCATTATCATTTAGAGAATTTTTTCAGGAAGGTTTAAATGCATAATTTTTTTTTAAATGCTGCTCCTAAAGCGAAGAAATGGGAATAAAACTAAAAAAGAATAGGCTATTGTGTAATCATTGTCATGACAACATAATACATGTGGAAGCAAGTTCAGTAGGTACAAAAACATTTTAACGAGAGTGAAATTATTCAGTGATAGTGGTCATTTGTTAATAAAATCGGAGATGAAGGAAGAAAAAGTGTAAAAATGTGAAGTTTTATTGTTGTTTATTTTTTTTTTTAATTATTTTGATTCTGTTTCTGGAAAATGTCTAAATGAAATGAGACGAATTCTAAAGAATGCAGTCGATCATCGAGAAAATGTTTCACCCCTCTGGCCTTTGAATATTTTGTTGGTAACCAGTTGTTTCGCTGAAAGTTATGGTAGCCCCCTCCTTCTCCTCCCCCTCTCCCTAATAGTTGTAATGATTAAACCATAGAAATGCAACATAGTCTAAGTGTCTTTAGAAAATGCTTTCAGAATTCAAGTTTCAACTTGAAAAATATTAAAGAAATTTGTCTTAATTAAAAAAGTACATTTTTTCTAGTTACCTATAGTTGTATAAGTAATAAAGTCAGATTTATAATAGTGGTAGATTAACAATAAAAATAAATGATTTTTTTTTTTTTTGTAAAAAACATCTTTTTTCTTCCCATTCCAAATAGCGACTGCAAACCAAATCAGGGTATTGCATTGAATGATATGTTTCCTCGATGAATCTATATTCGCTATAATACTTTTATTTATTTTCCTATATATTTCATGTAGCAATAAGTATGGTGAAATGTGCAATATATAACAAAAAAAAAAAAATGTTAACTAATCTTTTCTTTTTTTTTAAAGTTGTTTGTAAAAGTTTTGTTCCTACAAAATTTGCAGGATGGTGATGAATGATGACTTGATACATAGTTTTTTTTTTTATTTTTTTTTTTTTTTTATTTGAAAACAAAAAACTTGAAATTTAGGAGGGTATTTAACTCGTAATTTTTTTCACAAGTAAGGCCATTCGGATATAGCTAGTAATCATTTACAAAATTTACCCTAAAATACATATCTAATTTTTGTAGCATTGACTCAGGTAGCTCTGAAACGTAAACATCTTTTGAAAACTGGATACGGAAAATCGACTCGATTACGATGGTAAGAAAAGTAAAAGTCTACATGCTAAAATTTCAAACATACATTTATGTAATTGATTATTAAATTTCACCCCCTACAGAATGCGAGGAATTTTGTGAATTAGCATGTATGCATATAACGCTAGAAATATCGCATTTAAAAAAAAAAAAAAAAAAAATTCTGTGAGCAGTATAACTCCGTCAGTAAAGTCGTATTTTCACGTTAAAAAAAATATATAAAAACGGGGGAGTAAGAAAAAAATTGAACCCACAAAAGACAGTTCCCTAACATACCGAAATTTATACGTACTTTTATTATATGGTTCTGCCTCTCCGCTGACCTTATATATATATATATATATATATATATATATATATATATATATATATATATATATATATATATATATAAATATATATCAGACATCTCCAAAACTTCCATAATCGTGCTCTAGGGGTTACGAAAGGGATAGAAAACGCAGTTCCGCCGCTCACCGCCGACCTTCGACCCACTGCAATAGTCTATATTTTTCGGGGAAAACACGACTAAAAAATTAAATAATAAAGTTGCATTTTTAATTTTAAAATTACAAAAAACTGTGTAATCATGTTCCGAATTTCACATCCTTTATATGATTAATGCTAATATTGTATATTGTTTTATATAATATCATGCTAAAAAAGAGGAGCTTTATTCTAATAACGTACTTATATTATTATCTTGTTTTGATGAATAATTCTATAGCGAAGCTGAATTATGTTATGTTTTAATCTATAAATTAATTAATTTATAATCAGAAACCTCAATCGAAATATGACTGGAATAAAATTATCATTTTAACGTTTCTGACGTTCTTTTGCAGCACATAATTTTAATAGATTCTTCAATTAGCAATAAAACATTGTTTATAAAAGTAGTAAAATTATCTTTCTATGTCTGCAGTTTCCTAGCATAAGCAAACTAAAATGAAAATATATTAAATTTAATCTTACAGGAAAAACGCTGCAAATAATTACGCTATCGTTTATTGTTTCTAAATAATTATGCATACAAAAATTTGAAATATTAATTTTTCAAAACTTTGGTATAATAAATCCAAAACGCTATATATTTTATATATATATATATATATATATATATATATATATATATATATATATATATATATATATATATCTACAAATGGCTGAAATAAGGATATATGAAACCTCTCCTCAATTTCCTCCTCAATTTCGGGATAAAACTGCTGATGGCAATGCCGAGGATAATCTTGGGGTGATCTGTGACTTTGGTGCCAAAAGTTGCTGACGGTGGATTGACGGTGATTTTATTTTTACATTCGATTTTCGGATTCAATATATATATTGAAACGTAGAACCTCAAATTTTGAAGGGAAAAGTAAAATATTTTTCTTGGTCGAATGATTTTTTTTTTCTTTCTTGGCTTATTATTGAAAATAATAATCCAAAATTAAAGGTTTACCTTCAAACTCAAAGCCTCAAATTTTGAGATTGCTTAAAAAAAAAATTTTTAGTCGAATACAAAAAATCATTAAAAACAAAAATAAACTAAAGGATTTTGTAACTTTAACTTTATAAATAATGCCATTATGGTTATTAGTAGACCTGGAATTATTTTTTGCTATTTTACAGCATTACATTATTGGTCTGTGCTACTCGCATCGAGATAAAATTGATACCGTTTGTTAATAATTTGATTCTGGAACCCGTTTTAGAAAATAATTATGAAATTGATTTCATAGAGTTGGAATGCGGATGTGTACAGGCTGGCCATTTACGAGTAAACTGTTCGTGCATTGAAGTTATCCTCATTAACAAAGAAATTGTTAAGTATGTTGCAAATACATATGTCTTTAATCAATTTTAGGAAATTATAATATTGTCAGATACTCAAAATCCAATACTAAATAATCATGTTCTAATCATGATGATATAATAGTTTTCAGTATATGATTTTTTTGGGTTTGGTATCCATTGTACTTACAGCAAGTATTATTCTAGATGATGATTTTTAGCTTAGCTTATCGCACTAATGTTTTAATTTTAGCACTTTTCAATGATGTTGCAGGATTTAGCACGTAGCTTAATTTTTTTTAAAGTATCTATATCGATGAACACTGTTTTTATACTTTTTTTATAATAACAATTTTTAGCATATCATTTTCCAATTTTTTGTATTTATAGCATGTGCTATTTTTAGTGATTTTTTGCCTAGTATTCAACTTTAATTTTTATATTTTTCAATTATATTGCAGATTTTTAGCGTAACAATGTTAAATTTGTTTATATGCCTCTTGATGAATGCCTGCAGTTTTAATGGCGGTGGATAATTACAGATTTTTCTCTAGTAGGTATTAATGTTATTTTTTATATGCAATGCAATTTTTATATGCAATTGCAATGCAATTTTCTATATGCAATATTCTAGTATTCTGATTTTTGGTCTAGTTCAGCTCGTAATATACAATAATTTTTTTAATTTTCCAATGTTGAAGATTTTAGCATAGCTTATTATTAATATTTAAATTATAATTTATACATTGATATAAATAGCATACTAGATTTTGGTTTAAATTGGAAAGCCGGAAGCAATACTTTACTTGAAGGTCATATTAGACTTTCATCAAAAATTATAATAAAATATAATGTAAAACATCTCCATGTAGCTCCATTTTCTGTGATTTTATTTTTTGGTTATTACTTCCTTGTAGGAAGTAAAAGAAAGTATTGTAATCGCGAAAATTTTCGGTTTTCAGATTTCAACGGAAATATCCATTTTGACTAGTTTCGTCGTGGCGTCTGTACGTACGTACGTTCGTATTTCGCATAACTCAAAAACGGTTAGCCGTAGAAAGTTGAAATTTTGTATTTAGGATTGTTGTAAAATCTAGTTCTGAACCTTCCTTTTTGGTCACTGCTTAATCACCGAAAGTTCTACTTTACTTGAAGGTCATAATTGATTTCCATTAAAAATTATATTAAAATACGTTACAAAACTTCTCAAATTTGGTATTTATAACTTATCTATTGATTTAAATAACATACTAAATTATTGTCTATATTAGAAAACCAGAAGCGGTACTTTATTTGAAGGTCATATTAGAATTTCATCAAAAATTATATTAAAATGTTATGTAAAACATCTCAAATTTGGTAAATAGGACTTTTATATCGATATAAATGTATTTACTAGATTTTGGTTAAAATTCGTGAGCCGAAAAGAGTACTTTACTTGAAGGTCATAATAAGCTCACATCAAAAATTATATTTAAATTAAAAGAGAAATCATATGTTTCGGTAATAAAGGTTACAAACGCAATTTGGTTTCCAATCCAATTAAACATTTTTATTACTTTTTTTAAGTGTTAAAATTGAGTGTAAAATATTGGTTTTCCTCCCCATTTGTGTCAATAGATAGATGTCGGGACGCCGAATGTCGTTTTTGAGATACTGTAATCTTCGGAAACTAGTAACTAAATTCAGGATCACTTTTTGAACCACCGATTTATAGTTTTATAGGCGTACAAGGAAATCATGTGTTGTCCACATCAGATGTTTTTGTAATAAAAAATATGGGATTATTTTTAAATATGAATGCCATTATTCTTCCAAACATTTTTCAAATTTGAAGAAAAAAAAAATTAGCAACGTTTTGAATATAAATATCTCATTAGAAAAGATTTCCTTTTAAAATACACAACCGTTTCATTGCCAACTTGGGAATAAAGATCTTGAAAGAGATAGTGTCAGTAGGGCACGCACTGATTTCGCTAAGAAGGGATTGACCCAGTTTCCTTTGCCAGGTGTGGTGCGTTCTCACAACTTGACGCAGTCTCACACAACATTCAATGGGTATAATCAATCCATTCCATTAGATCCTAATATCAATAAGGTAATTTGAATACGAGAAATTCTCTCGAGCCAATGCGGCAAACTAAACATCAATAATTTCCAAGCATGCATTTGACTGTACAGGCCAGACATGTGTATCTTATAAGCATTTAACTATGTCAGTTAATATCATTTCATTATTGTATTGTATATTCGAGTATTGTATCAATTCAGAGTTGATCATGTCAGAAATGTGTCAGAAATAATAATGAAAACATGTATACTTTAATTTTCTCTTCTTTTTTTATTCCCAAGAGGGCTTGCTGAGAGCTTGATAAAAAAAATCATCAAAATTATACAGAGCTATGATTAAAAATCAGAAATAATTATTTTTTTCTATCAAAAATTTATTTATTCTTGCAACCGAAAAATTGAAAAAATGGTTATTACTTTTTTTTGTTTATTGGATAATTAGGGAGTAGAAGATAAATACGAAAACCATGTATGTGAATTAAAAAGGAATAAACAACAACAACTAAATAATATTGAGAAGTAATGTTTCGCTGACCCACATTTACATAATTGTTATCCTATTATAGAAATAATTTTGAAGCGTTTTTTTCTTAATTTTATCTTCAGTGAAATGAGTATAAAAAAATAAAATATAGTTATATATATATTTTAGTTATTTTAATCATTAAAATTTTATTCTAAACGGTATGCAAAGAATAAATACAACCTAGTATTTATACCTTTAACATATTAAAGTCAATAAGTTGTGAATAATTTGGTTGTAAAATGAAAACAAATGTGTAACCGATTGGTAGTGTAGTCTTTGAGGGCGTGTTATTGTATTGAGGCGAGAAATAAATTCTAAAACGATTATCAATTATATATTGACATTTTAAATAATTAAAATAGAGTAATTTATATTTACGAATTATTGAAATGTAATAAAAGCTTTAAAAACTTACTAAAAGGTTTAGTATGAATGGTTGGATCGCACAATTACCAAACTGTAATTCTGTGATGTTTGGGTAAAGAGATGAAAGTAATTTTTTTTGCGACAATGACTTTATGTTATTTTAAGTTCTTTGTAATGGAATTCACCTTTGAGACAGAGGATATAAGTCAATGAAAGAGCGCCTATATTCCACGTGAAAACTGTTTCATTGACTAAAATTCTCTTTCTCAAAGGAAAGTTAATTGTAAAGAACAAAATATAAAATAACCCTTTATTCGTAAAAAAAAATGACTTGAAGCCCTTTACAAAAATACCACAATATTGGGATAAGGAGGCAATTTTAATTTTGCAGCATAGAGGCGTACTAGTTTTCCTTGAGAGTGACGAATATTTTCTAAAGCTACATTGTCTGATAGGGACAACATCCCATCCTTCATGAGAATGCTAAGATAATGTTTTAATTACTTAAACAGCTTTAATTGTATAAAAAGCACATTGTTAACCTTTGTGATGTGAAATATGACGTTTTCGCATTGAAGAATATGTTTAAATATATTGGTAATTCAGTTTTTATAATAAAGCGACCAATTTGTAATCAATGTTTTATTGACGAATAGATGAAACTTACTGACTGCTAAACCACTTTTCAAAATATTGCGTATTAGTATTGTAAACAACTTTACCAACATTAATCAAAAATGGTAATGTTTGAGAAGATATAATTGAAAACATAAAATAGAAATTTCAAACTAAGGTTTCTTGAGCAGGTAATAGAATAGAATGAGAGTTATAGACTAAAACAGATGTACTGATTCCATTGTGTTGTGTTTGATGAAGTTGATATTATTTCTCGGTAGAGATATATACATATATGACGACATTGGCTCCTTTGCACCTCACCTGGTGGTGGTGGAGCTGATGATAGCTGCCGTGGAGGGCGGAGGTGGAGGAGTGGTGAGCGGCGTATCGGAGCCGCGGGGGCGGCGGGGGGTGATGGTGCATGAAGGGGGGCGGTGTGGTCGGGTAGTAGGGTCCCGGGAAGGGGGCCCTGTACGGTGAGTGGACCGGGCAGGTCGGCCTCACCCATCGCGGGCTTCGTGTCCACGGCTCCAGGGTCCTCGAGGTCCAACGCGAAGGTCCACGATCGGCCGGCAACTGCCGCCGTCGCGCGCCCTCGCCGCGCATGCCCGCCCCACCTCCCCCCTTTTGGCCTCAGGTGCAATACCACATCCCGCTGCATCCCCAAATATCTTTCTTGTTAGAATACGACTCATGTCTTAACATTGTTCAGTATCCATCACTACCATGTTTAATGTCATAATAATACTTGACGCCCCCAGTGGTTCGATCTCGCCAATAACTTTAGCTGCACTACACAATATTGCAACTAACTCAATTCCCCCATATATGTCTGGGTCAATTCTTTCTACAGTTACGGCAGAGATTCCCTTCTTACAACTCCTACTTTTCAGATAACTTAATATTAATGTTTAAATTATCATATATATATATATATATATATATATATATATATATATATATATATATATATACACATATTGATAGATAGTATAAATCAGTTTAGGGTTCTTTCTTAAAAAAATAAATAATAATAATAATGCAAAATTGAAATGTTCATTTATTTAAAAAAAAAAAAAAAAAAAAAAGGATATAGGTGTACGGTACGTACAAGAATCGCTGAATGTCAAAAAGACAATACTCCACTAAATCCAACATATCATAAATAAATAAAAAAATAAAAAAAACTGTTTAACTTTTTAACTTAATATGCAGCGTTCTAAAACAATTAAGTTCGGACCACTCTTTAATATCCTAAAACCTCTTGGAGAACGGACAATTCTGCATTCAAAGTAGCAATTCATCAAATAGAACACGATAATTAAGATAACTCATATACCCCAAATAATTAGAAAACGGGCCTTTTAACATTTAGCGATACATATGTACAGAGCACATGTTTCGTTTTTTGTTTTATTAATACAAATCATATAATTATTTTTGAAGTGCACAACCAATTGGATGGGTATACCATTACCGACTTGGGAATGAAGTCTTTGTCAGCAGACTACGTACCGATTTTACTAAGAACGGATTGACTTAGTTTCCTTTTCCACTTGGGATCTTTTAATTATTATCTATTAAAGTAAATTTGCTTAAGAAAATATTAAACTAAAAATAAAGCTCCAAAATTCAAAATCAACAGTTAATCAATTTCACATAACATCAAAAATTCTGCAAATAAAAGATTATCCATCAAAAGTAAGAAGTTTGGATATAGTGAAGAAAAACTATTTTTCAGTTGGAAAAATCCTGTTTATTTACAATCAGAGCATCAATTGTAGGCTTGAATGGTGCTTAACTTAATGCTTAATTCCTCTTCAACGCTGAGTGCTTTCGGCTTTATTACTGTAACCATCCTGAATTATTTCTATTAATCGTATATCGTGTATATTCATCTAATCATTGATACATTTAATAATAATAAAAAAAATAATAAGTATCCCTCATGTATCTATTGTCTTTGTTTGTTCGTTCGCGTACCACCCAGAACATCCATGCGTAAACCGTCAGAGAAGTTACGGGATAGCATTAGTGGTTATATATTTTATATGAATGGCAGGGTTTTAATTGCAGAGAAAAAACACAAATGATTATATTGATTTATTTATTCAACCTCGTTTCAGTAAAAAGCATGAGAAAAAAAAACGAAGCAAAAAATAGCTGTGCAAACTTAATTGTACGCAAAGACAATACGGATAGTAATTACCTGTATTTTTTAAGATTAATTACCACCTGAAAAAAAAAATCAAATAATTGAAGTTATAAACTTTTTTCCCTTTTCCCAGTAAATGAGAAAGAAGAAATAATTAATAAAAGTTTAACTTAATAAAGTGTGTGTAGTGAAGTTGCTTCCAGCGTATGAAGTTGTCATGACAATGATTACGGACACCTATCTACGCATGTAGGCACGCAGGCCCGCAAGCTTTTAATTATGTACAGATATTATTAATATAGGTATATGTATTTTTAGATAACTGTTATGTGTAATAGGATTCGTTTTTTGAGGGAAGTCAGCATTGTTATTAGTTTTTAGAGGAAATGTAATAATATATAAACAAATATTTTATTGTAAACTAAATATTTACAACAGGAGCACCAATATAAAAAAGACAAACATTTCTGAAGATGGGATTGCAACACCGAATCATAAAAATGATGGTGTTTAATAAATAATAAAAGGAAGCCTAGGTTACGCTGTAACAATTAATGTAATGTTTAACTGCTGGCAACATATTATTAATAAACATGATGCTAACCCCTGAAATGAAACACAGTTAAATAAATCCCTCTATACTCGCCCTTTGTAACTAACTCGTTCATTATTTGCTTTTTACATACCTTTTTAGAGACATTAGTACCTAGTACTTAATTCTCATATCATAGTGGCACATTTCAGGTTTTATGTGCCTTGTTTACTTTTTATTAGTTCCTAGTTTACTTGCCTTATTTATAACACATCTTTCCCACGAATCTGCCCGACCCCTTACTCTAAACAAATATGGATTTGTATAATATCATAACTCATAATAATATTAGTTAACATCATCTTATAATAATATAAGATATCATCATCATAAATCGAGTAGATAGACTGTAAGCTAGTCAGGCATTATATAAGTAAAAAGTAAGAAGCAGTCTGATGTAGTCATAATGTAACGTATCATAATTATACTGTATTAATTTTTTATATTAGAAATAATTACACGGTGTATTATTATTATAATTTATGGGTCAAAATTAATTTATCTTATTTTTATTTTTTTGGCTTTAGAATAATGGTTCCTAAACACCTTATATTTTTTCTTTATCTTCATAAATGGCTGAGATATGAGTGTATAAAACCTCTAATCGGCGCCAGTTCGAAACGAAATGGCGGATGGTAACGTTGAGCATTGAGGGCCATCCTGTGATCGCCGGCGACTTTAATAACTAATCTCAAAAAAAAAAAAAGAAAAAGACCTAATAAGTAGTCACGGAGAAAGCCGCGGACGGTGGACGCGTGTTTTTTTTTTGTTTTTTTATTCGAAGTTTAGACTATACGTATCTTGAAACGGAAACCTTGAATTTTCAGGGTTCTTTTTTTTTCTTGGTCAATTAAAAAGGTTCATTATTAAATATAATAAACCGAAATTGGAAAAAAAAAAAAGAAATAACACTTGATGCCAATGAATCGTCAATAAAATTGTTATTAATAAAATAAATGAGATCTGATGCCCTGGGGATTGGATGTGATTTTCTTCAGCAATGGGAAGGCCGTAAAACGGAACGTATTCAAATTTTCTCGATGAATTATTCAACAATTTGAGTTAATATGCAGCCCTTAGTTGCACATGTGACATCAAGTAATCATGCGCTAATATTATTTAATTAGCGAATCTATAGTCAGAGCATATGAAAGGTGGTCTGATATTAAGAAATTATTTTAAAAAAAAATATTAAATATTCACAAAGTATTAGGTATTAATAATATAAATTATAGGGTTATTATATTAAATAAATACGTTCTATTAGATATTAAAAAATATATATACATATGTGCCTCAATTAGTCTTCCGTATCTCTAGTGAATTGACATCATTAGAATTGTTGGGTTCTTCATTATCAATTTCTTATTTTTTATAACTGAGGTAGGTATAAGTATCCGTCGAAAAGGAGGTAATTATAGGAGAAGACAATAACGTCTAGAAGGTGTATAAAATATAATGGACACACTTCATTTTGGAAACTTACTCTCTTTTCAACGGCAACGCCTAGATAATTTCCTTTTAGCAGTTTTTAACTATGACAAATAACAGTTCTAAAAAGTATATATAAAAGGGGGAATCTCTTCTTTCAAAGTTCAAACTAAACATATCGTCCCCCTCCCTCTCCCGGTAGAACAATGACGCAACTGCAACAATTTGTTAGAATTGGTGGAATTAATGTTTCATTGTTGTCAAAAATAAGTACTGTAAATTTAATTACTAATTAATTATTGTAATTTTATGGTGTAAACTTACTGCATCTCTACGCTTGAGCACCTCTTTATTTCACCTATGAAATGTTTACTTTTTTTGTAACCAGTGATTGATAAAGTATTTGCCATTTCTATAATTACGTTTTTATTGAAAACTAGTTTTTAATGTTATATATTCATCTTCAGTTCTAAAAATACATAAAAATTCAAAAATAAGCAATTTAAAATACAGTTTAGTATTATTATACATATTAAATTAAATGTAATAGAAGTTGAGAGCCTTGGTGAGTATCAACATGTATTTGATGTCTTGTCTTGATTAAATTCATAATTCATAAATGTTTTATAATGCTAATTTATATTACATTTAATTTAATATATATAATAATACCAAACTGTATTTTGAATTGCATATTTTTGAATTTTTGTGTGTTTTTAGAACTGAGGATGAATGTATAACATTCGAAACTAGTTTTCAATAAAACAAATTTATAGAAGTGGCAAATAATTGATCAATCCCTAATTAGATCGATCCTTCTGTTCTATCATGCGGACGCCAACTGTTTTTTTTGTTTTGTTTCCTTTAAAATTTCATAATCTTCAGTTGCGTCATTGTTCTACCGGGTCGGCGATTACAATTAAAAAATTATAATCTCTTCAATTAAAAAGATATATTGGCATTCATAAAGATGGATTACTTGCTAAGCAGTGTTTAATTTTTCAACTGTTGTTTAATTTGGTTACTAACTTAGTTTGGTTAAGTTAGATGAAATAAATTGTAATGATTGTGCAGCCAAATACACGGAAAAAAGTGAGAGATCACTAAATCAGAGATTAAAGGAACATATACGTGCATATAATAAATAAGACAGAGAATTCAAACTTTACAATTCATTTAAATGAAAAAAAAACAACTAAATTCATCAAAGACTCAGGAGTTAAATTAATAAATCACGTTGAAAACAGTCTCAAATTAAATTGTATATGAAGCACTTGAAATAATAAAATCCAATCCAGAGTTTTGCTTAAATGACCAAAGATCGTTCATTGTTAGTTCAATGCGAGAAGAAACCAGTACAAATTTTTCTGTTTGATATAATCCATTTACACCTTGGTGAGTAACAACACGTATTTGATTTCTTGTCTTAATTAAATTCACAATTCATAAATGTTTTATAATACTAATTTATATTACATTTAATTTAATATGTATAATAATACCAAACTGTATTTTGAATTGCTTATTTTTGAATTTTTGTGCATTTTGTGCAGTGAAGATGGATGTATAATAACATTTGAATCTAGTTATATAACATTTGAAACTAGCATTCAATAAAAAAAAATTATAGAAGTGGCAACTAATTTATCAATCCCTAAATAAATGATTTCAGCTATCAAGGTAACTAATATTATAATCATCACATTTCATTTTTAATTTCGATTTTTTTTTTTTTTATATTTCGTTTAAAAAATGTTTCAGTTCCTTAACTACTAAAGCAGACGAAGAATGGTAATAGGTATTCCCCCTCTCCTCTCCTTCCAGATCTCATTAAATTTCATTCAGCGTCCCCTGAGTCCAAAAAAAGTATATTTTTAAAATACTCTGTTGCGGACGTTCACACTCAACCGCTCCTCAGTTACGAGATAGTATTATATTATAAAATAGATATTGTATTGTATAGCAGCTAGCTTTATATTATGTTATTAACAATATCTTTTAACAAAGGATAGTTTAAAAAAAAACGTGTTACAACCTCTCGCAGCTCTAGAGGTATATATATATATATATATATATATATATATATATATATATATATATATATATATATATAAAACCTGTACTATTATAACTCATGAAACCGTACTGTTTCTAAGCCAACGGTTGTGCAAGGAGGTGATTTGGCCCAGATCACGCTCAACCGCCAGGCTTTTCCCCCAATTAAGGTTACCACCTTTATAGAGGCTGGGTTAGCCTCAGGAGGGTCTCCCGATCCCACAGGGTCGATCCAAGGCTGATAACAGAATAAATAATTATCTGCCACAGCCGGTCTCGAACCCGGGACCGGAAGCATAGTAACACAATGCCCTTGCCACTGGGCTACCCCGCTCCGCTCCTAGAGGTATATAGCAGCACCTCAATAAATCCTGACTTTATCCATATCACGTCTCAGTCCTCCCTACCACTCCGATGACCTTCGATATAGTGCAAAAGTCTGTTATTTTACGGAAAAATACGACTAAAAATGTAGCTGTAATAGCCAGTCCAATTACAAAAAAAAAAAGCCTAACCAATTTCGAATGAATCTAAACAGTTCTTATGCGATAACAGTATTTTTTTTTATTTAATATTTTATAATTTTTTTTTTTTTTTTATTCCTCGCAGACATATTTCTGTATAAAATATCTGATGTGGACACCCCATGACTTCCTTGTACGCCTATTAAACTATAAATCGGTAGCTCTAAAAGTGCCCCTGAATTTGGTTACTAATTTCCGAAGATAGTAGCAGTATCTCAAAAACGACACTCGGCGTCGCGACGTCCATCTATTGACACATACAGACAGACACACAGAAGCTCTTGTTTCTGTAGGTCTCATTCCGTTATTGTATGTCGTTTTCTTTCAGTAGGTAACATGTTCCCAGCAAATTTCTTCGTGTTCCGTGACAACATTAGAACTGTCAATGTCACTGGATAAAGCATTGGAAATAGACGGTCTTAATATTTTAAGCGGATTAACTTAAATATTATTTTCCTGCTGCAGACTTGTTCAGCTCATTAATGGGGAGGAAAAAAAAGTATTTTACACTTCAATTTTAATACTTAAAACAAGTAATAAAATTGTTTAATTATAGTGAAATAAATCGCGCTAACAACCGTTATCACCGAACCATGTGATCTCTGTATTAAATGTCCAAACACCTTTTGATATAAGTTTAATATGACCTTCAAGTAAAGTACTCCTTTCGACTCTTCAATTTCAACCAAAATCCACTGTATTAGTTGGATTTATATAAAAGTCTACTTTACCAAATATGAGATGTTTTAAATTATATTTCAATATAATTTTTGATGAAAATCAGTAATGACCTTCAAGTAAATACTACTTCCGGTAATCATACAGTGACCAAAAAGGGAGGTTCACAACTAGATATTACAATAATCCTAAATACAAAATTTTAACTTTCTATGGATAACCGTTTTGAGTTATGAGAGATCCTAACGAACGAACGAACGTACGAACAGACGCCACGACGAGACTAGTCAAAATGAATTCAGGGATGGTCGAAATGGTTATTTCCGTTGAAATCTGAAAACCGAAAATTTTCGCGATTACAATACTTCCTTTACTGCGTACAAGTAAAAACAGCAGTCTGTAAAAAAAGTGATATATTTAAATTAACAAAACACGAAATAATTATCCTCTTCTTTGGATAGAAAATCGGAGAGTTAGGAAAGAGAAACCCAAGAGAAGGAAATTGATGTCAGTTGGAAAATGTTTAAAGATAGACCTGTCAGCTTACTAAGTCAGTCTCAATTCTATTCCACAACAGCCCAATTTGTGAACATTCGTTGTATCAAGGCAAAGCACTTATTTTTATATTTCCATAAAGAACATAAATATGAATGAATTTAAACATATTAGTGGGTCATACATTCATAATTTCAATTGTTACAGAAGTTAATTTACGCATACTGTCGGATTAATATTTTCACAAGGAGTTGGTATCAAAAATTACTTAAACGACTTGAGTCATTGTTGAAATTAAGCTATAATAGAAAATAAAGTTCAGAATTTTTGAGAATAAGTTATATTGCGAATTAAGGGATTTATATAATAAAAAAAAAGTTATATTATTACTTAATAAATTTAATGACTAGAATGAAATTCAAAGCTCCGGCTTACAAAATGAAATATTATATCGTATCATTCATTACCTACTTAATGGCTTGCATAACTCAAACTTCCCGAAAGAACCACCGTTTCGCGGTGGCTACACAGATTAAAGTACTTAAGATATTTTAATCTCCTCGTCAAAATTCTGACGCAGTTCGCCTAAGTCCCACTAAGGTATGGCTTAATAAGGACGAGTTTTGTCGCCGTGCCGTTGCTAGGGAGGGACATATGGATCTAATATCGAAGCATTCCTCCCTCCTTCAGGGGATTCGACAGCCTCCGACAAAAGAATTTCGACGAACAGGGATAAAATCCATCAACAACAAGGATAATCAACCTGATACAACAAAAATATAGAATTATTTCAACATTTCTATTATTACAAAATTTTAATTTCCTTCGGCACTGCTACGCTAATATTAGAAGATAAACATCAAACTAAAGAGTAAGAATGATGAACTGGGACAAGATGAAACTTTCAAAATAAACATGGGATAGTGAAACTCAAAACTGCACTCCATACTCAAACATAGCCTGTAGCGGTTTAGATTTCCCTATCTTTATTTATTCTGCTTACAATTAATTTAATTGTCTATTGATTCACTGTTTTTTTAATTTCTACTATAACTCATTGATACTACATATTATTGATTTGTAAATTATATATAATTGTTTTGTTTATTACATATTATTGTTTTGTATATCATGTATTATTTAATTGTATCATTTAATTTAATTGTTTATTGATTCACTATTATTGTTTTACTTTATGTTTTAATATTTTTTTTCTTCATACTTTCTTCTTTTGTGTTTTGAAATGTTTATTACTTCCTTGTACGAGGTAATGGAAGTATTGTAATCGCTAAAATTTTCGGTTTTCAGATTTCAACGGAAATATCCATTTTGACCATCCCTGAATCCATTTTGACTAGTTTCGCCGTGAAGTCTGTACGTACGTCCGTAAGTACGTGCATATCTCGCATAACTCAAAGTTAAATTTTGTATTTAGGATCTAGAAAAATATTTGGGTATATACGGTAATCTAGCTGTGAACCTCCCTTTTTGGTCACTACATGATTACCGGAAGTGGTGCTTTACGTTCGTTCGTACATTCGTATCTAGCATAACTCAAAAACGGTTGTAAGCTGTAGAAAGTTGTCATTTTTTATTTAGGATTGCTGTAAAATCTAGTTGTGAACGTCCCTTTTTGGTTACTTGATCCGCTTGATCACCGGAAGTGGTACTTTATTTGAAGGTCATATTAGACCTTCATCAAAAATTATATAAAAATATAATACAAAACTTCTCAAATTAGGTATATAAGACTTACATACTAATATAAATAGCATAATAAATTTTGGTTAACATTGGAAGACCGGAAGTGATACTTTACTTGAAGGTCATATTAGACCATTAAAAATTATATTAAAATTTAATGTAAAACATCTCAAATTTGGTAAATAGGACATTTATATCGATACGAATGTATTTACTAGATTTTTGTTAAAATTGGTGAGCCGAAATGGGTACTTTACTTGAAGGTCATAATAAGCTTACATCAAAAATTATATTAAAATTAAACACAGAAATCATATGTTTCGGTAATAAAGGTTACAAACGCAATTTGGTTTTCAATCCAATTAAACATTTTTATTACTTGTTTTAGGTGTTAAAATTGAGTGTAAAATATTGGTTTTCCTCCCCATTTGTGTGTGTGTGTCAATAGATGGGTGTCGCGAAACCGAATTTCGTTTTTGAGATACTGCAATCTTCGGAAACTAGTAACCAAATTGAGGAAGTCATGTGTTTTCCACATCACATATTTTTAATTCATTTGTCAATAAAAAAATATAAAAAAAAACTTACTAGGAACTAGAGAAAAAGTTAATTAAATTGCTTAAACATAAACAAATAAAAATAAAAAGGAAAGAAGAAAATCAATATTGAATGAATTACTAAAAATCTATCAAAGTAGAGGAAAGTGGGGTCATGTGAGCCACAGAAGGACATTCAAACAAAATAGGGAAATTTCCGACCGTGGTTTCAGTTGGTTGTAGAAATGACACATTATTCCCTCCATATAATGTTTTGTTTTTGTTGTTTACACTCTGTGTCAATTTATAACAGAAACAACAAAAGTCATCTTTCATTTCCTTGAACTGAACTTAACTTGAGTGAATTTAACTTTTTGAATTTTGTTTGAAGTGATTTTTAAATATACCTTTGATAATGGTTTAATCTATTTTAAGTATATTTAAAAAAAAAAATGTTAAATCTACTTTCCTTTAGGGTAGTATAATCAAATTAGTTTTAATTCTTTGTTGTTTATTATTTATGACTAATCCAATTCCATCACTCATTGCAGGGCTAAGTGAACCATATATTTATGGTGCAAAGTAAACCAACGCATACAATATTAATTTAATGCCTATAACCTACCCTTTTTACTTCCTTGTATGAAGTAAAGGAAGTATTGTAATCGCGAAAATTTTCGGTTTTCAGATTTCAACGGAAATATCAATTTTGACCATCCCTGAATCAATTTTGACTAGTTTCGTCAAAATGGATTCAGTTCTGGCGTCTGTACTTACGTTCGTTCGTACGTTCGTATCTAGCATAACTCAAAAACGGTTGTAAGCTGTAGAAAGTTGTAATTTTCTATTTAGGATTGCTGTAAAATCTAGTTGTGAAACTCCCTTTTTGGTCACTAGATCACCGGAAGTGGTACTTTACTTGAAGGTCATAATTGATTTCCATCAAAAATTATATTAAAATACTTTGCAAAACCTCTCAAATTTGGTATTCATAACTTATATATTGATTTAAATAACATACTAGATTATGGTCTAAATTGGAAAACCGGAAATGGTACTTTACTTGAAGGTCATAATAAGCTTACATCAAAAATTATATTTAAATTAAAAGAGAAATCATATGTTTCGGTAATAAAGGTTACAAACGCAATTTGGTTTCCAATCCAATTAAACATTTTTATTACTTGTTTTAAGTGTTAAAATTGAGTGTATAATACTGGTTTTCCTCCCCATTTGTGTGCATGTGTGTGTCAATAGATGGATGTCGTGACGCCGAGTGTTGTTTTTGAGATACTGTAATATTCGGAAACTAGTAACCAAATTGAGGAAGTCATGTATTTGAGCCACCGATTTATAGTTTAATAGGCGTACAAGGAAGTCAT
The DNA here is from genome assembly GCA_948150685.1 of Rhaphigaster nebulosa. Classification (NCBI taxonomy): domain Eukaryota; kingdom Metazoa; phylum Arthropoda; class Insecta; order Hemiptera; family Pentatomidae; genus Rhaphigaster; species Rhaphigaster nebulosa. The sequence continues at coordinate 152,586,425 of OX411309.1, forward strand.
ATGTTGTCCACATCAGATATTTTTTATAGCGTTTTAAAATGATGAGATAATATAAGTCCAAAGGGAAATTAAATAAAAATGTCGCTGAATTTATGATACAAACCGTAAAAAACCTTTTTTATAATGGGATTTAATTGGAAAATTGGCTGTGGTTAGTAAATTACTATATACTACTCTTAGAAATGTGGATTCTACAAAGATATTTACTGTTCGTAAAGGCAAGTAATTTTCTAAATTTCAAAACAAGAGTTATATAACAATTTAATAAAATGTTCAATAAAAGGTGGATTGGAATTGGAACTACAGAATCTAGAAAACTAGCATATGAGAAAAGATTGGCAGGATCTGGGACTCCGCAAAAAATCCCAGCAGAGTAACCTTTTTCAATCTAGAGAACGATAAAATATTTTTTGTAATAAAAAAAAGTTTATGAGAGAGAGAGAGAGAGAGATAGAGAGATGCTGGACTCAAAGATGCGTATAGGATTTTAAAACTCGATGGTACAGGCACCCTGAGAGTACCTCCTCCAGCACCAAAAATGCTTGCAAAATAAAGGCACAATTAGCCCCATATTTGAATCACTTTACCTCAGATGTGGGCCAAAGTGAACCGAAAAAACAGATTTGGGAAATAAATAGAAACTATTTATTTTATTTCCTAAAGATAAAAATTATTGAATAAAAGTCAATAAAAGTTATTTCTATTCATTAAATAAGAAATTTATTAAATAAGAAAATAACTCTTTTCAAATCACAGACCTTTATTATATTGCTTAAAGTTTATTGTTGCCACTATCAAATAGTACTTAAATTATTATGTAAAGCTGTATCCAAACACAATTAAAAAGGTTTTAAAAAAGTGGTTCACTTAGCCCCACTCTCCTCTACATATTAACATTTATTATTAAAAAAGACTAATTACTAAGAACGAGAGAAAAATTAATTAAATTGCACAACATAAAAAAAAAAAATCAAAATCAAAATTGAATTCATAATGACTGGAACATAAATTGATTTCATGACTTAGTGTTTGGACTGGCTAAGGGGTAAGCATACTAAAAGTCCTCAGATCAAGGAGCAGAGGCAAAGAGGAGGGGAGGAGAGAAGGCCATGTTTTTCGGTTTTTTGTTTACGTCTCGAAAACGGTTAGTCCTAACTTAAAACATTTTATTTAAAAAAATGAAGAGCATTAAATTTCGTACAAGAATGTTCCTATTAATTTTTCCAATATATTATAGTTCAATATATATGCGCTATAAATTTTTTTTTTAATTAAATATTTCTATTGTGCCCAAATTGCTCTAAAAATTACATGTTTTTATGAGATAGGAAGGCTTTAAGGCTCTAAATCCAATGGTTTGATTCTAACCACTGCTTTCGGGAAATTTTCATGTAATAAAAATGTTTAGTTTTTAGAGCGATTCGGGTATAATCCCAAAATGAATTTTAAAATATGACTTCGAATTAGGGACTTTTAATTTATGACGGCAGTATAGTATCGTTTATACATCATCGTCTTAGCGATTTGTTACTTTGAAGAGCGCATATTTCTTAAACTGTAACAGATACGAAAAAAAACTAATAGGAACATCATTGTAGGAAATTTAATGTTTTCCATTTTTAAAAAAATAAAATGACTTAGGCTAGGACCAACCGTTTTCGGGGCATCTCCCCTCCTTTATTTGCCTTTGTTCCTAGATCCTTGGACTTTAGTATGTTTACTTCTTAACTAGTCCAGACAAAGTCCTGAAGTCGATTTAGACCGTCCCATCAATTCCGTTTACATCACTCCCCTCCTTTTGAGCATTCATTGACAGGAGTAAACCTGTCAAGCCTATTGACTTTCTAGACATTTTTTAATCTCGATATTATGATAATTCGAATAAAAAATATCGATATATTTCTTTAAAAGATCGATATTTCAATATATCGATATATCCCCAAAATCCCTGGTTTATGATGTACAGGGAGTCCATCCTAGACCTCCAAGTACTGGGATTAGCTGTTAATGCTTCAGATCAGGCCATCAGGAGGGTAATCCGTCGAATCCAGATCAACAATAACCAATGGTACTCCATTGGTTATTGTTGTTGTGTTGTATCCTTAAGATTATGATATTTTATAATTATGTTTTGAAACTATTTCAAACGGTTAATTTGATTGTCTGTTGATGTGATTTTTATAAGACTTGATTGTAATGTTATTGGACGAAACGGCCCTTAATTTAAACAAATCTAGTTTCTGTTTTACGAATAGACCAATTTTAAACAAGATTTCAATTTTATAATCGTCTAATATTTTAGATCTTTTTCAGAAACTACACGAAGGACGACTAGCAAGCAATATTTTTGAAGATGTAAAACGATACAGAGGGAAAAGAGAGTGAGATACATTATGCATGCGGAAAGAACTTTGAAGGCCCCCCCCCCACTTTCCCCTTCCCCTCTTCGCCCCCTCTCCCCGCGGCCCGGAGCTAGCTAATGTATCATCGTTCTGATGTTTGATGCATGTGTAGCTCCTCGTCGGTCCGCTTCATTCATTCATTCATTCCAATTAACGTCAGATACATTAAATCTAAACATTCAAAAGCGCTGTAACATCCTAAAATGTACTGAGATTTGTGGAATCATTAGCTCTTGTTTTTATCCCAACTTTCACTTCATCTTTTAATATAGGTACTATTTCCATCTCGAATAAAACTTTTTTTATCCGTGAGCAGCAGAACTCCGTCACTAAAGTCGTATTTTCACTGAAATAAAAATAATGTAAAAACGGGAGAGTGAGAAAAAAGTTGAGACCCGCAGAATACAGTTCCCTTACATACCGAAATTCACCGATACATTTATTATACTGTTCTGCCTCTCCACAGACCCTCGATACAGAAAATCCTACATACCGAATTTCAGATCATTTGACCCAACGGGGGGGCCACTGAAGTTGTAATAGCCATATCTTGGCTAATACTGGTCCGATTTTGTTGAAACTTTTTTTGTTTTATTGGTAATTTAAATTCCTTTCAAAGGCAACAGGCTAACTCAATTAACACAATTCAAATACCCGAAAAGATACTTCCCTAATACCAACACAATTCAAATACAAATTTTCAACCTTAAAAACGCCGAAATTTTGACAGGGGTTTACCCATTCTTTCGTCCTGCCTGGAAGAAAATTCTATATACCGAATTTCAGCTCATTTGACCAAAAGGGGACCGTTTGAGGTGCTTAAATGTAGCGAAAAAAATATATATATATATATATATATTTTTCCTATATATATATATTCCTAACACCTCTCCGCTAACCTCAGGTACAGTGCGATAGTCTATTTTATACGGGAAAAATACGACTCAAAACATGTTAAAACAGTTGAAATAGCCAAATCTTGGCTAATACTGGTCCGATTTTTATTCTGCTGAAACTTCTTTTATTTTCGTGGTAATTTAATTTCCTTTTAAAAGCAATATATTTTGAGCCCCCTCATTTAATTTGGAGAGTTTTAAAGATGCGACAATATTTTAAAAAATCGAAAAATCCGAGGAGGGAGGGAGGGAGAGGAACCAAGTTGAGACCTCCAAAAGATACTCCCTAACACCAACTCAGTTCGAATACAAATTTCCAATCCTATAAACTAATTTGCTGTAGCTGTAGAGGTGCGCAAAACTTTTAAAACGCCGAAATTTCAGGTAAACATTTAACAGGAGGAACATACCGAATTTCAGCTCATTGTAGGAAGGTGCTCAAATGTAGCGGAAGGGAAAAAAAAAAGTATATATATATATATATATATCAGACATCTCCAAAACTTCCATAATCGTGCTCTAGGGGTTATGAAACGGATAGAAAACGCAGTCCCGCCGCTCACCGCCGACCTTCCACCCACTGCAATAGACTATTTGTTTCGGGAAAATACGACTAGAATCATTTTAAGAATATTAAACGTTAACATTTGAACATTTTTTAGAATATTAAATAAATTATTTCGTTAAGAAATACAAAGAAACAGTTGTTACAGAGACAGAGAAGTCATTGGTATCGGATCACTTGTAATGGTTATATTATTTAACTTGTTCGGTACAACTTAATTTGCGGATAGTTTTAATGAAGTAGAATAATACTGATAGGTCAGTCAGTAAAGGGTTTGTGTGATGCAAAAGTTGACGGTAGAAGCTTGTATTTCTTGAAATTGTATGTGTGGGTGCAAATATGTAAAAAAACAAAAATGCTAACATGGGTGACTTCGGGAGAACGGTTAGCAGTCAAAAAGCCTCGAAATTTTTAAACATTTTTAGTTTTTTCGCCTGAAGTTTCAAAACGGTACATTATATCGAAAAAGTTACGCATAATAAGCTAAAAAGTATTAAATACTGCGTCGATTGAGTACAGTAACACAATAATTCCGTTAAATGGTGTGGTCGAAAGTCACGGTTATATAACTGCGTTATTATCCAATTTATCTCAGATATGTTACATAGACAGTAGTCTGAAGCTTATCCCTGAATCCATTTTGACTAGTTTCGTCGTAGAATCGTACGTTCGTACGTACGTCCGTATCTCGCATAACTCAAAAACGCTTAGCCGTAGAAAGTTGAAATTTGGTATTTAGGATTTTTGTAAAATCTAGTTGTGAACCTTCTCTTTTGGTTACTGCTTGATCACAGGAAGTGGTACTTTACTTGAAGGTGATAATTGATTTCCATCAAACATTATATTAAAATACTATGCAAAACTTCTCAAGTTTTGTATTTATAATTTATATATTGATTTAAATAACATATTAGATTTTGGTCTAAATTGAAAAACCGGAAGTGGTACTTTACTTGAAGGTCATATTAGACTTTCGTCAAAAAATATATTAAAATATAATGTAAAACATCTCAAATTTGGTAAATAGGACTTTTATATCGATATAAATGTATTTTGGTTAAAATTGGCGAGCGGAAAAGAGTACTTTACTTGAAGGTCATAATAAGCTTACATCAAAAATTATATTTAAATTAAATACATAAATCATATTTTTTGGTAATAAAGGTTACAAACGCAATTTGGTTTCCAAGCCAATTAAACATTTTTATTACTTATTTTAAGTGTTAAAATTGAGTCTAAAATACTAGTTTTCCTCCCCATTTGTGAGATCAACAAGTCATCATGAGAATAAGATATTAGTTAAGTGGGTTTTTCCGCTTAAAATGTCGAAACTGTCCATTTCTAATGCTTTATCCAGTGATATTGACCTACTGCAGGAAAACGACATATAATAACGGAATGAGACCTCCAGTGACAAGAGTGTGTGTTTGTGTGTGTCAATAGATGGATGACAGGACGCCGAGTGTCGTTTTTACTGCAATCTTCGAAAACTAGTAACCAAATTCAGTATCAGTTTTTAAGCCACGGATTTATAATTTAATAGGCGTACAAGGAAGTCATGTGTTGCCCACATCAGATATTTTGTAATCAAGATTGTGTCCCTGATCAATATCTTATTAATTAAGTGTGAGCTTAATCTATATTTGACGGCCTAAGTATGAGAATATAATTACATGCATTACAAATAACATATAAGAAATCTGATATTTTTTAAATCTTAACATGATAAGTTGAGGAAAAGATGAAATTCCATCTCAATCCGAAACATCCGAGCCGTTTAAAACTCGTTGGCTGTAGATGAGGCTTCTTGCCGCAAATGGCTTCCATCCTTGCTCTGGTTGAAACCAAAACTACCTTCATTACTTTTTACTATGAATACTATACATATACATATTTTTTCAATCTAAAAGATAGTAGAAATATGGAGACCAAAACATAAAATATCAATTAGTTGACATCAGCATGATGGTATAGAAGGATCAATCTAATTAGGGATTGATAAATTATTTTTCACTTCTATAAATTTGTTTTATTGAAAACTAGTTTCGAATGTTATACATTCATCCTCAGTTCAAGGTTTAAATGGATTATATCAAACAGAATAGTTGTGTTATACAAATTGTTAGTACAATGCCAGAAGAATCCAGTACAAACTATTCTGTTTGATATAATCCATTTAAACCTTGAACTGAGGATGAATGTATAACATTCGAAACTAATTTTCAATAAAACAAATTTATAGAAGTGAAAAATAATTTATCAATCCCTAATAAAATATCAAGTTTTGTTCTAATATATTAAATATATCCTATACTCTAACACTAGCAACTTCTGACCATTTGATCACAAAATCGCGTCGAAGGATTTTGCTTTGGCTTTCAGAATAAGAGTTTTTAGGCCTCAGAAATCGATTAGTGTAATTCTTTATCCCAGAAAAACTATTTAAAAAAGCAGGAAGAACGGTGGGGAAAAACGTGAGAGAAAACTAATGCGTTTCAGCAAACCAAACTAACGGTGTGATCAATCAATTATGTGTCATTTTGTGTTATTTATAAATAAATATAAATTATTACAATTTTATATTTGACCTTTTAAAGAAAGAAATTAATTTTAGGTATAAAATGGCGGCAAATGACTGGTACTGGAGGAAAGGTATTCACTCACTCTAGGGAATCTTTCGAATTGAGGAATCTTTGGTAGAGGTCTTGAGGACACAAGAACCGCATCCTACAAGAAGAGACCACATCTACAACTAAACACGGCGGATCAAGACTGGGAATTCGACAAACATCTCCCAATCCAAGGTTTGGAAGTAACGGCTGTGGTTGGACAGCTGAACTATTCGGACTCTGGATACTAGGCGACCTCAAGATTGAAAGAACTTCCCTGTGGCATGCCGGCCTCTGTCACAGGTAACTCCATCTTCCCTTTCCGATGGGGAATTAGACCCAAGATATCTAGAATAGTTATACATCAAGGTCCTTCGATATAAGGTTACCAATACATCGGTCATCTGGTGGCCAAAAATAACGGAAAGAACCGTACAAATGAAGCTTGAGAGAATTCAAAGGATGGCAGGCCTAAACGTGACAGGAGCATTTAGAACACAACCGCCATGGAGCTAATGTTGCATATTCAGATAACAAAAAGAGGATATCACTTTAACCAAACTACAGCCTACCTGGAATTATAAACCAGGAGACTATCAAAGGCATTTAAAAATTCATTATGATCTTAAGGAAAGAGTGTCGATCAGCTCACTAAGTGATTATTTACTTAGAAAGTTTGACTTTGAAAAGAACTTCAAAGCGCTAAAATATCATCTCCAGAAGATGAAATTAGTAGAATATTCCTCTAGCCTGTGCCTAAAAAATGTATAAAAGGCTGGGATATTCTGTGTGAATGTGAAGCCCTTAACATTCTGGAGAATTCATTACTTAAAACAGATAATAATTATCAGTTGATATTCCCATCTATAACAGAAAAAACAATCAAACACCGGAATTACTGGAAAAACCCCGATCCTTAAACCGTTTACCTACCTAACATCCTACCCACCTTTCTTTCATTGCTAGTTCAGTGCGAGAGCAAACTAGTACAAACTTTTCTGTTTGATATAATCTATACCAACATGTATTTGATTTCTTGTCTTAATTAAATTCATAATTCATAAATATTTTATAATACTAATTTATATTAAATTTAATTTCAGAAGTATAATAATACCAAAATGTATTTTGAATTGCTTATTTTTGAATTTTTGGATTTTTTTAGAAATGAAGATGAATGTATAACATTTGAAACTAGTTTTCAATAAAAACATAATTATAGAAGTGCCAAATAATTTATCGATCCCTAATTAGATAATAATTAAACCTGAAGATATTACTAGATCTATTACTGATGTTCTTCAGAAGAAGTATATGATTCCTAAGAAGTCTTCAGACGACAGAGGGATATCTGACAACAGAGCCATATGGATCATGGTGAGGAAGGGTTTGTCATCTCTAAAGATAATTATAAGATATAAAATGCCGGGATAATTGTTACAGGAGAATCAATACCTATCCCACACATGCTCTTAGCAAAATTTCATTAATACTCCAGAGAGTTTATCTGACAGGTCCAATTTATAAAATTGGATTATTTGATGATAATGTTTTCATAGTTGATATCAGATATCAATTGTTATTTTTATTATTCCAAGAAAATTGAAGTTCTTTTAAGGAAAACTATTTGCCTCATAAAATAAACGGATTCTTTCCTGGAGTAAAGAACAACAGCTATAACAAGAACAACTATTTCTTGATTTCAAAATCATTCCACGCAATTTTGAGATCCATTTTGTAGAAAAAAGACTAGATAGGCTAAAAGTCTAGATTGCCACAAGGGTACAGATTTTTTTTTCAGCAGATAGATGAAAGGATCAAGTGAGCATAGTAAGAAGTAAAGCCACTGATAACTTTGAAAATGTTTGTTGCTAATTCGGATAATCATTTTTGTACAAAAACTACAGGTCGATTGTAATTATTTTAATGACAAAAATGATATACATTTCATACAAATTATATTTAAAATACAGGGCGAAGTATTTAACTTTAATTTCAAATCTAGTCAGAAGGATATAATGTATACTTCTTCACTGTGTAATTTGAATGAGGGAGAAAACACATTTCATATACAGTGACATCCGCATGATGGTATAGAAGGATCAATCTAATTAGGGATTGGTAAATTATTTGCCACTTCTGTAATTTTTTTTTTTATTTAAAACTATTTTCGAATGTTATATTATATTATTCTTCCTCAGTTCTAAAAACACACAAAAATTCAAAAATAAGCAGTTTGGTATTATTATACATATTAAATTAAATGTAATATAAATTAGTATTATAAAACATCTATGAATTATGAATTTAATTAAGACAAGAAATCAAATACATGTTGGTACTCACCAAGGTTTAAATGGATTATATCAAACAGAAAAGTTTGTACTGGTTTCTTCTCGCACTGAACTAGCAATAAAAGAAAGGTGGATGGGGTGTTAGGCAGGTTTTAAGGGTCGTGGTGTTTCCAGTAATTCCGCTGAGTAATTGCTTATTTCTGTTATAGATGAGAAAAAATTTAAAATTGGACAATTGGAAATATTTATTTGGTCATTTAAGCAAAAAAATGGATTGGATTTGAAGGATTTTATTATTTCAAGTGCTTCATATACGAGTATATTTAATTTGAGGCTGTTTTCAATGTGATGTATTAATTTAACTCCTGAGACTTTGATGAATTTAGTTTTTTTTTCATTTAAATGAATTGCAAAGTTTGAATTCTCTGTCTTATTTATTATATGCAGGTATATGTTCCTTTATTCTCTGATTTAGTGATCTTCCAGTTTTTCCTGTGTATTTGGCTGCACAATCATTACAATTTAGTTTGTATATTTCGCTATATTTTGCAAAGGGTCTATTTTGTCTTTAGGAAAAGGGAAATATGAGGATAGGGTTTTTTCTATTTTAAATGCAGGGTTTAATCCTAGTTTTTCAATTCATTTCCGACTTTGGCTTTTAGAACTGTAGATGAATGTATAACATTCGAAACTAGTTTTCAATAAAAACAAAATTATAGAAGTGGCAAATAATCTATCAATCCCTAATTACATTTCATACAGTTTCCAGATACCCAAAATTAAAAAAAATAAGATGTCAATATTTAGTAAATATGACATGGCATAAAACAAGCGTGGGATAAACTCCTTATGTTTTTGAAACCAAAAAGGCATTTTTCCGTTTCAGAAATTATAATAATTATAATTAGGTGGGTATATGACAAGGTGAGTTAATCCAAAGTTAATTTAACTTAAAAATATTTTATGAAACCACAATTTATATAACAACATATTTTTTATTGGATTTGAATATTATTTTGTATCGTTAAAGTCTGGCTCTTAATTAATTATTTTAATGTTATATTTGGTTTTCGTTTGTTTGTACTGATACTATTTATGATTGATTAGTATTTAATATTACATAAATCAATATTCAGCTCATATATAATTGCTAATGTTTCTATTTTTACATGTATATACACTAATGTCACTGAATGTCATTAACAAAACATAAGGGGGGAAATCGGACTATAAAATTCAGTTTAATTAGAGGGCAGTGCAGTTGAGAGGAATTTAAAATATATTTTCCTCATAAAGCAACAGCAATAAATGAAAATTTATAACGATTTTAATTAACGAATGCTGTAGCCGTAGCCCATTCTGGATCTGCTCTTTTAATATAATATTATCCATTCGAGAAAGTACAGAATAAATATTCGGTTGAAACAAATATTCAGTTTATTGGAATATATATTAGACTTATTTTTATTCCTTTTTCCCTCCCCTCAGACCTCTTTTACACGAAAATCCAATAAAGAGTGACAATCAATCAATCGGTTTGAGAAGGAAACGACGAAATGAGTAGCATAACGGAGAATAGGAGTAGCAAGCGGCATCGACTTTTTTTAAAATAGAGCTGTCTCGGGTCCAGCTTCCTTTTATCCTCAGCGAATATTGTCTAGAATGAAGTTTGTGTCGATCAGTATGTACATGCAATTGGTCGTCAATAAAGTATTATGATGCTGACGTCACGCTCCGCCTATAAGATTGATCAAGCCGTAAAATTGAAGTGAATTTCTCTTTAGCGTTATAATTTGTTAGCATTAATTATAACTCTGTTTAGCATTTTAATTTGTTAGCATTAATTGTAATTCTGATTAGCATTATAATTTGTTAGCATTAATTAAAATTCTGTTTAGCATTATAATTTGTCAGCATTAATTATAATTATGTTTAGCATTATAATTTGTTAGTATTAATTATAATTCTGTTTAGCATTATAATTTGTTAGCATTGATTGTAATTCTGATTAGCATCATAATTTGTTAGCATTAATTATAATTCTGTTAAGCATTATAATTTGTTAGTTGACATCCGCAAGATGGTATAGAAGGATCAATCTAATTAGGGATTGATAAATTATTTGCCATTTCTATAAATTTGTTTTATTGAAAACTAGTTTCCAATGTTATACATTCATCCTTAGTTCTAAAAACACACAAAAAATTCAAAAATAAGCAATTCAAAATATAGTTGGTATTATAATACATATTAAATTATATAAATCATATAAATATAAAAATTAAATTATATAAATCTGATTTATATAATTTAATATGTATAATAATACCAATTATATTTTGAATTGCTTATTTTTGAATTTTTGTGTGTGTTTTTTAGAACTGAGGATGAATATATAACATTGGAAACTAGTTTTCAATAAAACAAATTTATAGAAGTGGCAAATAATTTATCAATCCCTAATAATTTGTTAGCATTAATTATGATTCTGTTTAGTATTATAATTTGTCAGCATTAATTATATTTCTGTTTAGCATAATAATTTTTTATCATTAATTATAATTCTGTTTAGCATCATAATTTGTTAGCATTAATTATAATTCTCTTTATAGTTATAATTTGTTAGCATTAATTGTAATTCTGTTTATCATTATTACCTGTGGCCCATTAATAGCAGATAAAATAGAATAGAAAAAAACAACTTGATTTTGAGTCAAAGCCCTATAAGAATAACTTAGGATATAAAATATATAACATATTCATATTCATCAGGATAAGGTTTTATTTCATTAAAACTCATTTCACTACTTGTTAGAAAAGATTTTTAGTTTTAAGGTTTTTTTACTAATTATCATTTATTAAATTTATAGGGCGAAAAACTGCAAATTGTTATCTTCGCCCATTCACTATGATTTGGAACTGGGAAAAAAGATTATGCAGAAAATAGAAAAAAAAAGGATTATAACTGTGGGTCGTTCTTCTGGAAAGGAACAATCCAGTTATGAAATCTTAAAAACATTGCCTAAGAATCATTCTTCTAAAAAAAACATCCAGAGTGCTCCTTTGCGTATTAAAAGGAAAATATATCATACCCACAACTCAGTTCCATGTGACTTCATTGAATAGAAAATTTTCGAACAAATATCTTCCATGAGAGAAGAATGAACGTTGGCTTAAAATAGTGCCTAATAAGAAATGGAAGTTATCAATTGAAAGGTGTCTCTCTTCGATGTTTTTGGGTTTGTTACTCAAAAGATCTATGCCGGTAGAAAGAGGAATAGTATATTGTAAAAAACTCTTTTCAAAAACGGCTCGGTAATATCAGTAATATCGGTAATATAAGTAATATCGGTAATATCAGTAATATCAGTAATATCGGTAATATAAGTAATATCGGTAATATCAGTAATATCAGTAATATCGGTAATTTCAGTAATATCGGTAATATCAGTAATATCGGTAATATCAGTAATATCGGTAATTTCAGTAATATCGGTAATATCAGTAATATCGGTAATATCAGTAATATCGGTAATTTCAGTAATATCGGTAATATCAGTAATATCGGTAATATCAGTAATATCAGTAACATCGGTAATTTCAGTAATATCGGTAATATCAGTAATATCGGTAATATCAGTAATATCGGTAATTTCAGTAATATCGGTAATATCAGTAATATCGGTAATATCAGTAATATCGGTAATTTCAGTAATATCGGTAATATCAGTAATATCGGTAATATAAGTAATATCGGTAATATAAGTAATATCGGTAATATCAGTAATATCAGTAATATCAGTAATATCGGTAATTTCAATAATATCGGTAATATCGGTAATATCAGTAATATCAGTAATATCGGTAATTTCAATAATATCGGTAATATCAGTAATATCAGTAATATCAGTAATATCGGTAATTTCAATAATATCGGTAATATCAGTAATATCGGTAATATCAATAATATCGGTAATATCAGTAATATCGGTAATATCAGTAATATCGGTAATATCAGTAATATCGGTAATATAAGTAATATCGGTAATATCAGTAATATCGGTAATATCAGTAATATCGGTAATTTCAGTAATATCGGTAATATCAGTAATATCGGTAATATCAGTAATATCGGTAATATCAAGAAGTAATCGTTTTTGTTTTTCTAACCTTGTTTAGTTATTCAGTCGTTTTTTCTCATAGTACTCTTGGGTTGTCGTCCATTTAAAAAAATAAAATTCATTATTTCGCCCTAATGAATTATTTTATTTCTAAAACGACTCGCATTTAAGAGGTGAGTGAATGACAAGTGAGGGAAGATATTGCAGTTTTTAAAAAATAAATTTATAAATTATACACGAATTAAAAATTATAAGGTACAGATCTATAACTAATCATATCTTCACCTTTATTCACTCCTTCATTCAAAAATTCTAACATTTTTCATAGCCAGAGAAGCCGTAATAGCGAAGGGACAAGGTCAGGTGACATCCGCATGATGGTATAGAAGGATCAATCTAATTAGGGATTGATAAATTATTTACCACTTCTATAATTTTGTTTTTATTGAAAAATAGTTTCGAATGTTCATACGTTCATCTTCAGTTCTAAAAACACACAAAAATTTAAGAAATAAGCAATTCAAAATACAGTTTGGTATTATTAAGGATATTAAATTAAATGTAATATAAATTTTTGTGTGTTTTTAGAACTGAAGTTGAATGTATAACATTCGAAAGTAGTTTTCAATAAAAACAAAATTATAGAAGTGGCAAATAATTTATCAATCTCAAGCTAACAACCATCCAGTATATTAGAAATAATAAAAATTATGGTCTCAACTGTTTTTTTTACAGGTGAAATATAATATTTACTCAATTAATCTTAACCCACCAACTGTATCAACAAATGATTAGACAGCACAAAATCCCTAATTGAAAGTCAACTAATTGAAAGTCAACTAATTTTCGTTGATGCAAATAAGTTGAAAATATGAAATTTTGATTAAATCATACCTCTCCATCGAGGCATAGTTTCTTGTTAGTTTATCACTCCACTAGATTGGAATATGAAAATATGAGAGCGCTAAAGTTGCTAGAGAAAAACTACTGAAACATTATTTCATCGGGGAAATGGCTGGGGCACTAATTTCAAGCAGTAATCGCTTGGCGGGAGCTAGTTGCGAAACAGGTCCGTCGTAAATCCAAATGAATTGCAATGTTTTATACAAGCTACGGGGCGATGCTCATAACACAGTTTCCTATTTTGCATCCGAATAACAGGTTTCGAACAAGCTTTTGAAACCTGGCAACAGTTATTTATTGATTTCATAATATGCAAGATTACAACTTCAAATTAATTCTGCATTAAGGGAAGGCGAATAAGCCAAATTTAAAATATTAAACTAAAGTTAAAAAAAAAAATATATACAAGCAGCTCTGTTCTCTATCAACAAATATTGATATCGTTATCCGGTACGAGTTACGTTGAGGCAAGGGTCCCAGAGTGCCCGGTTCGGAATGTTGTGGGTTCGATTACCGTCTGGGTCAGTTTATATTTATTTCGTGGCGATACCGCGAAATAAACCTTGACACTCCCACTCTAGTTAGTACGCGGCGGTGACGTAAAAGTAGCCGTCAGGGGCTGGCAAAAAGTACCACAAGGCCCACTTGCAGGAATAGTCCCCCCCCACCAGTACCAGTACCAGTAGTAAAGCAAAACAATATTTATAACAAAGTGTTAGGATTTTAAAAGAGTGGCCCTGATTTCGTCCCCTAATTAAATGCACAATTTACTATATATTTAAAGTCAGGGAAATATGAAATAACGCAAAATGAAATTTATTTACATTAAAAAGTTTTGATTATTGATTATTTTGCTGAAAAATGTGATTAATTACTCATCCAAACCAAAATTACAAAAAAATGTCTCTACTTTCAGTAACTGGACCATCTAACCTATTTTCTTCCGCGTTTGTCTTCGGACGAGTTGAAAAATCTTGAGCGGGACGAATTAAGGACTCGAGTTATAAAAAGAGTTGGACATCTCCCTGTCTTAACGAGTAATCGTTCGTGTCACGGAAAATCAAAACATGAAAACAATCGTTTACAAATAGCAATAACAAAATAAAAAATATCTTTCCTTGATACAAGAGAATATCGTTGAAAGATAAAAATCATCTCCTCGGTCTAAAGTTGAAAAATACTGAACCGACAAACTGTCAACAGTAAACTGGATACTACCGAAGTATTTCATGAGTTTTCCACCAGATGGCAATACTATTAATAGTAGATAACTGGGGAAAGGGGGGCGAATTTAGGCGAAAGGATTTCTGGGGCCTTACCTTGTGAACATCTTTCAAAACTAATCGCAGTACTTCAATTCCGTAAAATATCAGTTGCGTAATATCGGTTGATAAATTATGTTCCAACTTTGCTATTCGTTTAAATGGAAAAAAACATAAATTCATCAAAGACTCAGGAGTTAAATTAATACATCACACAGAAAACAGTCTCAAATTAAATATATATGAAGCACTCGAAATAATAAAAGTCTCCAAATCTAATCCAGATTTTTGCTTAAGTGACCAAATAAATATCTCCAATAGTCCAATCTTAAATTTATTCCCATCCATAACAGAAAAAACAATTACTCACCGGAATTACTGGGAAAACCCAGACCCCTAAACCGTACCATTTACTTACAAACCCCTCATCTTTTTTCCATTACTGTCATTTCCATTACTAGTTCAGAGCGAGAACAAACCAATGTAACCTATTCGGTTTGATATAATATGCTTAAACCTTGGTGAGTATCAATATGTATTTGATCTCTTGTATTAATTAAATTCATAATTTATAGATGTTTTATAATACTAATTTATATTACATTTAATTTAATATGTATAAGTATTTTGATGACATATAATAATACCAAACTATATTTTAAATAGCTGATTTTTGAATGTTTGCGTGTTTTTAGAACTGGAGATGAATGTATAAAATTTGAAACTAGTTTTCAATAAAAATAAATTTATAGAAGTGGCAAATAGTTTATCAATCCCTAATTAATAAATGCTGTTTTAAGATTCCTTTGTGATGATACCACACGAGTTTGGAGTAATTAGATTGGCCACTGACGAAAAATGATTTATTATTCGACGGTATGACGTATATTTGTATTCACAGGTGCGAATAAAAATATATTCGTAATTAAAGGTGTGAACATGAATATATTCATATTAATAAAAATTTAATTGTGAATATATTCGAAATTCAATTTTGTGATTACGAATACAACCAACCATCACTGGTCGCAAGCCAAAATAAATGCTGGATGTACCTTTGGAGACCTTTGAACGTTGGCTAAGAAGAAATAACGCAAACAAATATGAGACTATGGTTTTGTTATTATAAATGATATTGGTTTCTAAGGGTATGTCGTTGTTAATATCAATTATAATATCAAGGAAATATAACCCTTCAAACTTCACTAATTTTATTTTCATTTATTCAAAGTTTCGAGCCGTTAGGCTAATTATCTAGTTGACTTTCTTCCACATTATGTACCTTTTCCATTTTATGAATATTATTATTAAAAAATGTTTTTAGGGTTACACCGCCCGACGTGTCGAATCTGTGACATTATTATTTCACGTTGCAACAACCCGATTACAGATCTTGGCCTCCTCTTTTTTTCTGTTGCGTTCTTCTTTTCTTTTCTTTTATTGTTTCTCATTATTTTTTTTCTCCCTTTTGGGTTTCACGATATTTGTTGTTTCAGGTAGGGGGGCTAATACCCTAGTAGACTGATGAAGCAGCCATCTCTATGCATGCAGAAATGCATCCCTATCCGGGGTGGCTACCTAGGGAAGATGATCCTGGGGTGTGTAGTGCATATGACCTAGTGTAGAGTGTGCTGAGTTTGTGTACTGTATGTGACACTCCTTTCCTTTATTAAGAAAATAAAGAAATTGAAAAAAATATCTAAAAGCTACAAACTATCGGAGTAACTTGAGATGAGTCGTCGCCAATGATAAAAGCGACGTTAAAAAAATGTAAAAAAAAATCTTTAATTTCTTTTGATAAATTTTAAAATAGATAGAAGATGCTAAGATGTATTCTTGTTTTTTTTTATTTCATAATGCCACTTAGTTTCTATAGCTTTTTCAATTTTGGCTTATTCTTTATCTATAACAATGTCCCGACCTTCTCTCTTTGATTGCTTAAACCGGACTTATAACACTGTGGTTTATTATTTCCAATATTAGTAACAAATTAAAAAAAAAAAATTGAAAATTATTTGAACCAAGATATGATGGGCATATGAAACATCTCTAATCGACTGCAAAATGACGGATGTTAATATCAAGTCAAAGGATCATCCTAGGATGATCTATGACTTTGGTGACAAATACAAAAAATAGGCCGATTGGCACGGAGAAAAGACGCGGACGAATTTTTTTTTCTTTTCTGGATTCTACGTACATATCTTGAAACGTAAAACCTAAAATTTTGAGGGGATTAGTTTTTTTTTTTCTTAGTAGATTATGAAGGTTAATTATTGAAAACAATAAACAAAAAGTATGTTATACTTTAATAAACATAATATATCTTCAAAAATTTATTTAAAATATTTCTAGAAGATGGCCGCGGGACCTCCTAACATAGATGTCATCGAAGTGCTACCAATGGGTAGCTCCTTCTCACGTCATTATCAAGCGTTATGTACTTATTATCATATTTACTTCTTGTATACTCTTATACAGTTGTAAATTTCTGTAGATAAAAAAAAGGAATATTTCTAGATGAACAAAGACTTATTAAATTACCTTTTAAACGCAATTTTTGAAGAAAGATCCATATGAGTGATACATAATTTTCTCCAATTATAATAATTTTCTTAGTAGTAATTATACAAAAAAAGAAATCAATATGCACTATTTTACTTTATTTTCTTTCTTTTTTTTCCATTAAGCTCACAGTCGGCAGGATAGCACTGAAGATGTAGACAGATGGAAGGATAAAATGGAATCCTCTGAAGAAATATTGCACTTGACGGGGCTTGAAGGATAAGTATCCTACTTTTCCCGACGGTCGCGTCAACATAGAACCTTTAGGTTCACTTAAGTCGTAAGTATTAACCGCCATTTTGTTCTGTTTTATATTTAGTATTGTACATTCCAAGAAACAGGTCAACTATTATAACGATCCATATAAGTAGTGTGTAGCATAAAAATAATTTTGCATAAAAATTAGATCGTTTGTTCAATTGGATATAAGAATAAAGTGACTAATTACTAGCAAAAAGCAATGGAACTTATTGATACCTTTCACGAAACTAATATCCTAATTGTCATCATTTGAAGTTACTTATTAATTTTTAAATTACACCTTATCGAAGGTAAGAAATTTTTAATTTGGTTGATGATGTATTAAGAACCAGATATCATCCACTATTTAGTGTTGTTCGTATACATACATAGAGATAGGTTCAGAAAAAATATACCCGCAGAAAAAAAGAAAAAAAAACGTGAGCAGCAGAACTCCGTCACTAAAGCCGTATTGTCAGTAAAATAAAAATACTATAAAACGGGTGAGTGAGAAAAAAGTTGAGACCCACAAAAGACAGGTCCCTAACATAGCGAAATTTACCCATACTCTTATTATATTGTTCTGCCTCTCCGCTGACCTTCGATACAGAAAACCTTTCATACCGAATTTCAACTCATTTGACCCAACATTTGGGGCCGCTGGATTTTAAATAGCCATTATTATTATTATCAGAAATTATTTTGTTCTATAGGTAATTAAATTTCCTTTGAACCCCTTAACGGAGGGGTTTAGAGTTCCGCAAATATTTTAAAAAATCGAAAAACCCGGGGGGAGGGAGGTGAGGGAACCAATTTGAGACCCCAAAAAGATACTAACACCAACTCAATTCAAATTTTTAAATCTATAAACTAATTTGGTGGAGCTGTAGAGATGCGCAAAACTTTAAAAACGTCTAAATTTCAGATAAACATACCGAAATTTTTACTGGAATTTACCGATTCTTTAATAGTGCCGTTCTGCCTGGAAGAAAACCCTACATACCGAATTTCAGCTCATTTGGCCCAAAGTGGGCCGCTGGAGGTGCTCAAATATAGTGGGAAAAAATAACATATATATATATATATATATATATATATATATATATATATATATATATATATATATATATATATATTACAAGACATCCCCAAAACTTCCATAATCGTGTTCTAGAGGTCATGAAATGGATAGAAAACGCAGTCTCGCCGCTCACCGCCGACCTTCGACCCATTTCAATAATCCATTTTTTAGACTAAAAAAGTTAGCCTTAAAAAAGAATGATAGTATAAAGATTGTCCCGCCGGAAAAAAGGGACCTCGGCGCTTCGCGTATCGGTTTAGCAAGGAACGCATTCACCTGAGGAATAACGACCGTTAATGATTCCAACCAGAATAATGCACCCCTCAGAGCTTTGCGCTTCGGCTAGGAGAAACGGAAGCTACATTAGGGCTACTAGCTAGGTGTATGACTAGATAAAAATGTCCATATTTATTGATTGTTAACATATAATTAAGATTTTTTTACCCAATGAAAGATTCCAGAAATAGAATTTAACAAACAAAAAATGACAATCGAAAATTCTCTTCACGTTTCCGATCGCCTCCTAGAGAAGGAAACAAGAAAAGGAAATATTAAGATATTTGCTTTTGCTAACCGGAAATATTCTCATAAAGAACTCCTGCGGCAGACAGGGCGAGGACGGAATATACCTCGCTGCCAGATTTTCATATCTCGAGGCAGGGAGAGGGGGAAGAAGGGGGATGTAATGTATAATGCATCCTATCTGTCCGGGGTCTGTGGAAACAGCGACCTTATCGTCAGCTGTCCAGGTCACCTGCGGAGGATGGGGGTAGATGGGTTGTCTTCTCTATCCGATCGACTGGATAACAGCTTAACAAATAAATCATTAATCGTATCACTGTAGAGAAAGTAAATCACAAAAAATAACATAAGAAGACAGTATAAATAGAGGGATTTTATAAATTATCATTCTATATAAATATTTATATATATATATATATATATATATATATATATATATATATATATATATATATATATATATATAAATATAGGGTCATTCTACCAGGACGCGACGATTTCGTATCGAGAGGAGAGCATTTTCTTCATTATACTTTTTCGAGTTAAGATTTATTTTTATTAATTTATCTAGACATTGTCTAGATTCGCTTTTTTTATTTTTCCAATTAATCAATGCATTCGACAGAAAAAAAAATGTTTGAACAGTCAATTCATCATTCCCCGTCCGTGTCCAGCCCCGATCTTTACAACTTTCATGTTTCGAATGACGCGAGGAACGGGGGGAATGGCGGTAGAGGCAATAATAAGTATTTTGATTGAACTTTCGATTATCATCGCTTTTTTTCCAGAAGCTTCATCATGAAGTAAGTGATCAGGATAAAAAAGACAATATTTTTTTTTTTTAAGAAGTGATTAAAAAAAAAATGGAAATTTTAATCTAAGAAATAATACTCCTCTTGTTTGGAGGGGTATAAATATTCATTTTTGATGGTTATCTGAATATATAAGCTATATAAATATATTACATATAGATATAATATATTATATATAATATATATATATA
Organism: Rhaphigaster nebulosa; assembly: GCA_948150685.1. Classification (NCBI taxonomy): domain Eukaryota; kingdom Metazoa; phylum Arthropoda; class Insecta; order Hemiptera; family Pentatomidae; genus Rhaphigaster; species Rhaphigaster nebulosa. Next base: position 152,606,888 of record OX411309.1, read on the forward strand.
TATATATATATATATTTTTCAGAATGTATGGAGTATTTTAAATTGAGAATGAGAATCAGTTGACGTCCGGATGATGTTATAGTAGGATCAAACTGATTAGGGATTGATAAATTATTTGCCACTTCTATATTTTTGTTTTTACTGAAAACTAGTTTCGAATGTTATATAGTACATTCATCTTCCGTTATTAATACGTTCAAAAATAAGCAATTCAAAATACAGTTTGGTTGAATCAAATTTTGAATTGCTCAGTCTTGAGTCGGACCAACTATATTTTGAATTGTCTATTTTTGAATTTTTGTGTGTTTTAGAAATGAAGATGAATGTATAACAATCGAAACTAGATTTCAATAAAAACAAAATTATAGAAGTGGCAAATAATTTATCAATCCTAATCCAATGGCATGGCCGATGATATCAGGTATTGAAACAGTAGTACTTAACTATTTAATTAAAGAAATATGTAAGTATACGTAAAAGATCATGTACAGTTTTCATAGTTTGTCGGCTATGTTTTATGTTCTAGTGAAATCCATTCAAAAGATATTGCGAAAAAATTAAATTACTTATTTACATACATAAATATCAACCAAACTCCCTAATCTAATATCATTGACGTAAAATTTAGTCGCTATAAATTAATTCTCTGTGGATATAGAAAGTTCTAAAGATCGATAAGACTCGTCAGTTGTTGGCAGAGAGGGTTAATAAAACAAAGACGGTTTGAAACTCGTTGCGTAAACAGTAAAGTTGGAAATCCCGACTGTAGAAGCGCTCAACTTAGATAAACTAAACCTGATACATTATTCAGCCTAAATATCTTATACTTAGTGATAAATTTTAATGTTTATTGTTATTACAGGATTTTTGGTAGGCTTTTGATATCCATTCCCACGCAGCAGGCATTTGTTGACATTAAATAACATTTATTTAAAGTATAAAATAAGTATTATTATTTATTTATATTGTTATTATTTATCAATGGTCTACAACCTAAAGGAAATTTTATTAGGTATTAGATTAATATAAAATCTAATAGAAATAGAAATTTCTGGTGCTAATCATCATTGTACGAATTATGATATTATGAAATATAATATTCATTTAATATTTAATGATTAAATATTAAGACCGCGTTTTCATTAGGTTATTCAGAGAATAGATCAATGATTAATACTAAACAAATCATAAACTTCAGTGATCTCATTATGTATGAGGCTCATAAAAAGTGACACAAAGAAAAAAATGTTCATTCGAAATTCAGTAACAATAATTTTAGATTTTAAGATTAAGATAATTTTAATTTTTTTTTTTTAAATATATCATTATTGACCAGCAAATTGACCGCCTGAGACTTATCAAATTCCTTTGATAGTTCCTGGATCCCGAACTATCTATCAACCATCATGCACGACAGCCGAGTAGCATGTTTTAGAATTATCAACAATAGTTAAAAGAAAGTAATTAAAGAGGGGAGAGAAGCGTAAAATTGTTGTGAAGGCCCTGCACAATGACCGAAAGGTAATTAGATCCTCATTTAAACTTCGCAACCATCAGATGGAGTGGCCCAAAGCACAAAAGGGCAGGTTCCGATTCCAGCTCAACAACGCCATTTCCTCGGCATGGGCCTTACAGTTCTCGATCTTCAACTAAGCTTCTATGAAAAGGTATAAGATTAGGAACTGAAAGCCAGAGGGTCAGATAATAATGAGAAATAATTCCCGCGGAAGCATTAGGACTTTCCCGAACAACCTGAATGAAACAATAGTTCGTGTATTCGTGTACAGACAAAAGAAAAAAGAAAAGTTTTAAACATAAATTAAGTTAACCATAAACAGAAACTTATTATTTCTGTATATCCTGAATATTCCCAACTATTCAGGGGAAGGGCCAAAATTCATTAAAATATTAACTCTTATATAAAATATTTCTATCAAAGCACTTAGGAACGTCATGAACACAGAGAGAATAAAGGACAAAATAAACAAAACCTCATAATCCAATTCTTCAAACATAATACAAATGTAGAAAATAATAGCAATAAATATAAGAAACAAAATAGAAGCAACGATTTAAAGACATTTCACAAATTAGCATATGTTCCTGGATTGACAGATAACAAGAAAAAGATTGTTAAAGAATATGACCATTTCAATTTAGGATTAGGTCTATATAATAATAATAAATTAGAATTTTAAATTAGTAATATGAAAGACAGCATAGATCAGTTAGACAAACAAAATGTTATTTATCTCGGCTTTGGCTAATCATAGCCATTGGACTACAACATAAATCAAAATTTAAAGAAACAAAAATATTAGATATTGAGGATAAAACAAGAAATAGAAAAATATTGGAATCTATATACATTACTAAGGACCATAAAAAAACAGTCAATTATAAAACAGATACACAAACACTAGGCACCCATTATACAGATATAATCAATAAGATAAGAATAAAACAAATATAATATGCCATAAGACTGAAATTAAATTAATAATCATAACTGGTTGGAATAGAGTGATTATATAGATTAATGGATTTAAAAACATTTTAATACACTAATTAGTAAATTTTGACATAATGTATGGTATGTTATTATTTATATGGCGGGTATTTGAATAGAACAGTGAACTTATCATGAGTTCATAGTCTATCAAGATCAGCTCATATATACGTGTATATATAACAATTTATATATTTATATATAATTTATATTTACGTTTTCTAACAAATATGAGCTAATTATCGTTTGGTAACACTTGGACATATACAGTATTCCTGTATACATAATCATGCAGACAAAAATGTAAAATAATTAATGTAATGTGGAGTATCGTATGTTGTTATGTTAAAAATGTGATTATTAATGTTGATACAATATGGTTTTTATTTTGTTAAATTTGTAGAAATTAATCCTGAAGATGAGGAAATAAGTCCGAAACGTGGATACAGTTGGATAAATAAAATATATGTAAGAAAATAAAAATAAAAATGTATGGAATTTCACCATTGCTAATTGTTAATAAAAAAAAATTAACGGTTTCGTTTATATTATAAAAAAATCACAAGTCTCTCTGCAAGGTGGTAAGAGTTTAGTAGCCTAGGCAAGATTACATCAGCATAATATTATTAAATATTTAATAAAATAAATTAATAAGAAGAATTAAATATCTATCAAAACAAAATGAAGCTCAAAAAATGAAACAAATATTTTCTAGATTTTAAATTTATATACTAATACAAAAAACTAAAGAGTGTTTAAATCACTAACGGCCAGTTTCTAAATCAAGGGTTGATATAGTCTAGGGTTTAACATTATCTAATCTTCTGTAAGAGTTAAATTATCTGAAAAAAAAAAAATGTAACGTCGGTTTCTTTTTAGTATCGGAAAAACTAGTTCTATCAGATTTATTTTTGAGACCTGTTTATTTCGAGGTTAACAAAAATGATTTTGGTTAATTAGCTAGTGATTAAAGGACTTATTTATGATTAATGATTAATTACTTATTAAAGGACTTATGGTGAGCGGCGGGACTGCGATTTCTATCCGTTTCATAACTCCTAGAGGACGATTATGGAAAATTTGGAGATGTTTGATATATATTTATGTATATATTTTTTTCCCGCTACATTCGAGCACCTCCAGCGGCCCCCTTTGGGCCAAATAAGCTGAAATTCGGTATGTAGGGCATTCTTCAAGGCAGAAAGATACCATTAAGGAATGGGTAAATTCCAGTCAAAATTTCGGTATGTCATTTTCGGTAAATTGTCATTTCATATGTAAATTTCGGTATGTTAGGGGACTGTCTTTTGTGGGTCTCAATTTTTTTCTTACTCCTCCGTTTTTATCTTTTTTTAACGGGAAAATACGACTTTAGTGGCGGAGTTCTACTGCTCACGGATTTTTTTTTTCTATTCCCTTTCTTTTTCTTTTTTTTTCTTCCCTTCCTTGACTATAGATCCTAAGCATAGTCAGGCTAGGAGAGGTCAACTTTTATTTCGCGACGGACCCACGGAATAAACAACGACCTTCATACTCTGGCTAAATAACCTAGAGAGCCTGTATAATAACCCAACCTTCCAGCCCAAGTTGAAATGCGTTCAGATCAATAAATGTCTGGATATAGGATTTTATTTAAAAAAATTAATTTATTTTTTTCTTTAAGAAATGTGATCAATAATTATGCTACACAGTAGCCCCTTAAAAACCAAATAGCATTTTCAAGTAATAAATAAATTTTACAAATACTAACTATTTGTATTGTAAAATGGCTACAACTTTACAAGAGGGTCGCGTTATCAGTGGTACACCCGATCTTACCCGAAGGTCGCCGGACTAGCATACTCTAGCGCTATTTGTGCAAACATACTGCTTTGCATTCAATTGTAACATTCGTATTCATTGCAATTATTAAAATTATTATTGGCTTAATAACATATTATTTAAAATTGTTAGTGGTGTCGACTTTCGGAGATCTGGGGTAGTTGTAGTAATAATTTAAAGGAGTGATAATTGAAATTATGGTAATGACCTGACCTGAACTGAAAAGGAAGTTTTGGGGTTTGTTTATCTCTTGAGCGAGCGTAGCGAGCGGAAATCGCCAGCTGTTATCTATTTAAAGCAGTAATAATTGAAATTACGGTAAGACCCCGACCTCAACTGAAAACGACCCGTTGCTGTTTTGTTGATTTCTTGGACAAACGTAATGAGCGGAAGTCAACAGCACTAATAATTTTAAATAATATATAATTAAAGCAGTAATGATTCGATTGTAGACGAATGTTACAACAGAATGCAAAGCAATTAGTTAGAACAAATGGCGCTAGAGTATGCTAGTCCGGCGACCTTTGGGTAAGATCGGGAGGAACAAGTGATAACGCGCCCCTCTCGTAAAGTTGTACCGTAAAATGCTGTGCTCCAATATAACTTAATAATTTAACCTTAACCTTAATAATTTCTCTTAAAATTCTTATATAAAACCTAAATAATATAATTACGAATCCTAATCAGAGGGACAGAATAAGAGAGAGACTACTGGTAAAGAGACAGGAATAGAAGCCGAAACCGGTGAGTGGGAATCAGTCAGAGACGATAAGAGAGAAGACAGATGGTGGTTACCCAAGGAGCCCCCATCCTCCCTCTCCCCGATAACATCTAGCAAAGAAGAGGGTATCTGGACGGATCCTTTAAGCTCCTACAACCACTGCGGCCGGTTCTTCCTTAAAAGAGTATAAAAGGTACCTCAGGGATCGAACACGAGGCAACATATCAAAAGGTACCTATTTAATTTCCACGATTGTATTCATAGTTTTAAAACAACATGAAATTCATAAAAGTTTAAAAAAAAAAAAAAACGTGAATCGAATTGAGGTATCAAACAGGCGTGTCTTCTCATCAATATGAAAGCCCCACTAAGCCAATGATAATCAGTTATCAATTAGAAAACAACATTCGGGACTCGTAAGTTTGAGTGGAAATAAAGTTTAAAATAAAAGGATACCAATTTTGGATCGAGTAAGAAACAGACCAGATTTAATGATTACTTGTGCTAACTAAGGGAAGTCTCTTTGCCAAGTTATCATGATGTTTTAACGCTGGTAGTAAATTTCAATAAATAAATAAAATAAAATTAATAAAAATTATTTGATAAATATTTTTTCACAAAATAAAATACAGCTCGTTCAAATTGTACATAATTTAAGGTAAAGCGATGCTTAAAATTTCAATCAAATATTTATAACATATTAATAATTTTATATGTCAATTGTGATCATATTACTCGCTTCTAGGTACTATTTTAGTTTGATTGTGAACCTAATAGACAACGCTTTATTTATAATCTCTTTTTTCTGTAAGTATATTGTTCTCTTTTCAGGTACCTATTTAATTTAAAAAAAAAAAATTAATTAATAACATAAAGCTTAAGCACTTGTTAGTCCAGTGCTAACAGCGATTGCAAATAGAGATGGGTAGAAATGTAACAAACTGCTACTTTGTCACAGATACCGACAGGTAACAAGTACGCGAAAATGTAGCAGTTACTTTGAGTCACAGCCTTGCACCAGGCGCCCAGGAGGAGTAAGCGGACAAAAATCCCCGGGACAATGTTTCAAGGGGCCCCCAATTTAAATGAGAGTTGGCTGAAAAAATGTATACAACTAAAAAGGTTTTAAACAAAACCTTCAGATCCCCAACTGAAATAATAAGAAATATTTTAATAAAAATTGAACCGCAGACATCTTTTTCTTGACGTGAGAAAACCACTGATTAATCTGGAATTAAAAGTTATCGCCAGCAGATAAAATGTAAACATTTCAGTTAATCCTTCCAGAGTCGAGGTACATAGCAGTCCCTCTACAGATAACAACTAATCTTATCTTGAAATGAGAAATTCAAAAAATGCTATTTCACCTCGCCAATTAACATATGCTATTCTGAGCACTCTGCAGCGTCGGGCTGTATTGTAAAGTGGAACTGGAATAGGAGGGTTTTGAATGTGCATGAGGAGGGGGGCTGCCGGATTTTAATACGGAGAGAATTCCAGAATTATATATACATATATATATATATATATATATATATATATATATATATATATATATATATATATATATGTATTTATTATATACTTATAAATATATTTTATATTTAATATAAAATATATTTTGGTACTTACAGCAGCCCCCTTTAGATAAAATGAGCTGAAATTCGGTATGTATGGTTATTTTCTAGACATAACAATAACATAGAAATGGGAGTAAATTTCAGTCAAAATTTCGGTATATATACTCGTTTTTTTTTCTCGCGGTATTTAAAATTTGGTACATTTTACCTTTGTAGCATTTTCAAAGTCAGGTAGAGGTTTGAAAGTTCTTATGAGAATTGAGTTGGCGTTAGAGAAGTTCATGTTGGGAATCTCAACTTATTTCTCCCATTACCGTGGTTAATAAGGTTTTGCGCACCTCTACAATCCCTACAAATTGAGTTAGAGTATAGAAAATTTGTTAATTAATCGATTTTTCTACACTTCCCGCCATTTTGATATTTTTAACTTTGTATTTTAGTGAAAATACGACCTTAGTGATGGAGCTTTGTTGCTCAGGTTTTTTTTTTTTTTTTAATACAATAAGATTATTTATCTATTTTTTTTTTTTTTATCTTAAGCCTTGAATGGCTTCGAATAAAATATTTTGATCTAATTAGATAAATTTAAAAAAAAATCTCTAAAAATAATAAAGAGAATCAATTAGTAATAATTCCATTGTTGATTCCTACACAAGGGCCCAGGAGACTGTAATTTTCTGGCTAATGGAGAGATAGAGACAAATCAATCAAAAGCCGCAATCTATGGGCAAACAATGATTGGGCTCGCTGGACAGCTAATCCCCAAGACACAACAATGACCATCATCTCAGGGATCATTTGACATCAATGACGGGGGGGAGAGGACGGAGGGAGGGACAATGGCCCCGTTCGCCCGCAGATATCATTAGCCGACATCACGCTACATGTTTCATTCTCCGATAACATATCTGTCTCCTTTAACTTGCATCTATGTCCTACATGAATTTAGTACCATACCATATACCATTCATCTGATAAACAACCATAGGTTATAATCAAATCTACATAACCTCTTATCATTTATAGAGTATTATTATAATATATTGTAAAGATAAAACTGGAGTATACAGTCGAACTGGAGTTTATATCGAACACAAAGATTCCTTGAAAAAAATTCGATATATGGAATTTTCGATATATAGAAATATTGTAATTTATCACTCCTTATTAGGCTAAAAAAATTACAGCTTTAGAGTTACAGAAGTATCAAAGGCAAATTTGTAGGATTAAAGAAAAGCAAAGCTGAACGATCAATAGCACTTATTTGAAAAATTGTACAATATACGTCTGTGATTCTAGATATTTTGCAAATTTAAATTTATAATTTAATAAGGACATGTATTAAAAATATGCAAACATGCATAAATATTAATTTATGTAGCAAAATAGCTACTAAAATATATTCTATTTATGTATAATTCATCACCGAAGCTCATGCTCAAAGATAGAATTAAAACTGAATTTAAACTGAAAATTTCACTCTATATTACCAAAGAGATACAAAGAATTTAGGTAGGTACTCCTGTACTTCTCAAAAAAGATCTTCCCCGAATTTCCATTCCTTTGCAAACCAGTGGAACATTTTTTTTTTCTTATTTAATTGTTACCCATTCGTATATACGTAAACTAAGGACTCTTTTTAAGGATTATCACATTTTTCTTTTTTATTTAATTGTTACCCATTCGTATTTACGTAAACTAAGGACTCTTTTTAAGGATTATCACATTTTTTTTTCTTATTTAATTATTACCCATTCGTATATACGTAAACTAAGGACTCTTTTTAAGGATTATCACATTTTTTTTTCTTATTTAATTATTACCCATTCGTAAACTAAGGACTCTTTTTAAGGATTATCACATTTTTTTTTTTTATTTAATTGTTACCCATTCGTATATACGTAAACTAAGGACTCTTTTTAAGGATTATCACATTTTTTTTTCTTATTTAATTATTACCCATTCGTAAACTAAGGACTCTTTTTAAGGATTATCACATTTTTTTTTCTTATTTAATTATTACCCATTCGTAAACTAAGGACTCTTTTTAAGGATTATCACATTTTTTTTTCTTATTTAATTATTACCCATTCGTATATACGTAAACTAAGGACTCTTTTTAAGGATTATCACATTTTTTTTTCTTATTTAATTATTACCCATTCGTAAACTAAGGACTCTTTTTAAGGATTATCACATTTTTTTTTCTTATTTAACTATTACCCATTCGTAAACTAAGGACTCTTTTTAAGGATTATCACATTTTTTTTTCTTATTTAATTGTTACCCATTCGTATATACGTAAACTAAGGACTCTTTTTAAGGATTATCACATTTTTTTTTCTTATTTAATTATTACCCATTCGTATATACGTAAACTAAGGACTCTTTTTAAGGATTATCACATTTTTTTTTTCTTATTTAATTATTACCCATTCGTAAACTAAGGACTCTTTTTAAGGATTATCACATTTTTTTTTCTTATTTAATTGTTACCCATTCGTATATACGTAAACTAAGGACTCTTTTTAAGGATTATCACATTTTTTTTTCTTATTTAATTATTACCCATTCGTATATACGTAAACTAAGGACTCTTTTTAAGGATTATCACATTTTTTTTTCTTATTTAATTATTACCCATTCGTAAACTAAGGACTCTTTTTAAGGATTATCACATTTTTTTTTTCTTAAACTGGAATTTTTTGTTCGATATATAGAGGTTTTCGATGTATATAAGTTGGATATACAGAAGTTCGACTGTATTTAATTATGTAATATTAAAACGTAAAAATGGGAGTTTACAGAGGAAGTTGATCAAGTTGGTTTCATTAATGAAAATGCGTTTCAAACATTCATTAGAATTTAATTTAGAATATATTCATATTATATTTGTGAGCAAATATATTATGTTTGCCAATATATTGCAATAACATGCACACATTATAAATTATTTTAACCAGAAAAAGTTCAACTTTCATTTAAAAATATAAAAAAATTTTTTCCATATCTTTATCCCTTCCATCTCTTCTTAAAAAATTATGAAAACAAGGCGTCACTTTTCCACGATATAACAAAAAAAATTCATACTTGGCCATCAATAGATATTTCCATAAATAATCATCATTATGGTCCATTATTGATGAATATTCAAAAAAAAAAAATTTAGGTAATGAAAATAAATTTAGGTTTTATTTAAAGAGTTTGAGAATACAAATTCAGAGTGTATGTTTAGATAAAGATAAATTGAATTTCTTTTTTAATATTTAAACAATAATTTGATCAGAATTATTTATTTAAGTTTCAGTTCATTCAAAGAATAATTTTTATAAAAAATAATGATTATATCATGATTCGTTGGAAAAATAGCTATCGATTTCAAGCCCTGCTAACTAGAAAGTATTTAGTTCTAAAAGGTAGTAACGAATTAAAAACGAAGTCCATTCTGTTGCAGGATTATAAAAAAACAATCCTGTATAGATACATTAAGATACTAGGTATAAATGTATTTATTATTTTAAAAAAAAAAACAATTACTGAGTCGCACGAGTTCTATTCCATTATCACTGGAGAACTTCTAGAGTGTATTTGGAAGGCGCCCAAGGCTTTGACAGGGTTTGGCATCAGGAACTTTCCTAATACAAAGCGATATTTATCTCTTCCTATTACTGTGTTAATGTAATTTCAGGATTTATTCTAACGTCATGAGTTTGGAGATGTATCGATATGTCGATGTATCGATATGTCGATGTATCGATATGTCGATGTATCGATATGTCGGAAGACTGTTCAAGTAAAAGTTATTTATTTTATTTCATTTTTATTGTCTGTGTAATAATTGTATTTAATTGTACAAATTCTTTCTATCACAATTGATACTGGTATACTGATAATATTGTAAGAACTAAGGTTACTGTATTAAATATAATAAATAAATAAATAGAAAAAAAAACGGTCAAGTCCAATGGCTAATGAAACCACTATACAAAGACCATAACGACAACTCACTATATTTTGGAAACAAACAACTTTAGTAAATAACGAATCAAAGTTATAACGAACAGTTGCAAAGGATTTCATTTCAAACAATTAATAAGCGAAGAGATTGCTTGATTTTTAATGGAATAAAATTAATTTTCTATCTCCTTATTACGAAGTAGCCTTAGAGTCATGAATTATATGCTTATTGTACATTAACGATCTTCCTTTCAAAAATATAAATTATTCTGTTAATAATTTTGGAAAAGATTAGGCTCAACACCGGTATTTCATATTTTTCGAGGGTAAATATGGAACAAATTAAGCGATGCTCCTACCTCGCTTGTAGATCCCAAACTACCAACTTGAACAAACAAGACAGTTTATGAGGAAATAAACTGACTATGGAATTAGCGAATTGGCTTTTGGTCAATAAAAGCTATTTGGGCACAGTTTAAATGAAAGTCGATACTTTACCCTAGACCCTGCCCTGGCTTAAACCCTAAATAAATATGCTACTTAAAAGGTGAAGTCATTATTTTAGCTATGTGTGCACTTTATGCAATCAAATGTTGAGGTACTTATTTCACGTAAAAACAATAACGAAAATTTCATACCAAAACCAGAAAGGATCATAGAATATAGTCACAAATTTTCATTCCTATTAATAAGTAATACAACATCTTTCGAATGAACGACTTGCCTACTACATAGAGAAGCATAAAGTTGGTGTAGAGATAAAATACACCAGCTATATATTTTCAACAAATTTATGCATGTGTAACATAAGCTGAGAGAGACCTATAAAGCCATACTGAAAACTTTAGTGATCTGGGACTGGTTTAATGCTGAGGGAATATCCAAGTGACTGCCAACCGGCTCCGAAGTTGGAGCAGTTTGGTGACCTCGTTGGAGTAACTTGCAACTCTAATTGCACTGAAGCACCATCTACAGTTCAAAGATAGAGCGGAACCAATAAATACCAACAAATTTATTACAACTGGAAGTAGGCAATTTCGGAATAAGGAGTTATTACAAAGAACAATTTTATAGCATAAATTCCTTTTATAGTATACGAATTAAACCAGGTTTATAAAAGAGTTTCTCACAAAAGATCCCGCGTGTTTCGTCGTGAGGAAGGGTTTCCAACCCCTCAACAAACTAATAATAGTAATATTTGTTGAAGATTAAGAGAAAAATAAATCTTATAAACGAATATTATTTTCTCGCAATAATGCTCATCTAAGGACAGCGCGTATATTAATCCACGGCTTTCTTATTAGCCCATATTCTCTTCATTTTCTCATTCATCTCTTCTTTTCCACTACGAGGACATTAATGTATTTTTTGATTTTCTCTCTGTCCTGGTATTCTTTTTCTGTAATACCAAGTATTGTTATTTCCTCTTTCATCTGACTGGGGTATCCTCTGATGTTTCTTAGTATCACCACCTTGTCGAATATCCGTTTGTCCAACCTGTTTTCATTCGTTCTTTTCTTGTGCCAGTAAAATTTTAGTCTCATTTTCCTCATTCCTGTTTCAAAGTCTTCAGTTTCCTTAAAAAGACTTGTTTTTTTGGAGGCCAGTATTCTCCTCCTACTTTTCTCGCTACGTTGTTACGTCTTACCATTTCTCTTTCTATTTTTAATAATATAAAATGAATATTACAAACAAAAAAATGAATTCGAAACGATTTCGAATAATCAACTTCGAACAACGAAATAAATAAAAAATTAGAGTTGCATCCTCGCGCGGATCTCATTACCGCGTAGGGGAGCGTCCCAAGGGTGGCGAATGTGGGGATTGTCGGAGGAAATTCCTTAGAAGCCCCTACGTCCGATGGACTCGCTGACCAACAATGAGAGCGCACCTCCAGGCTTGCTGGAGGGTGTGACGTAGGCTTGAACGTCCTACTCACAAATTTTTAGTTCACAAAATACCACAAAAAAGTCATGGATCTCTCTGAGGTAAAACGCTCATTATCCGGAGGTAAACTAGTCCCCCGTTCGGGTCTCCGGGTGGGGACTCATGGCGCAATTTGAAATTAGAGTTGCAATCAGATACAGTTATAAGAAATTGTTAAAATAATTCAAAAAAAAGCTTAAAGATTTACAAGTAAAAGTTGGTAATTAACAATAGCATAGGATAATTAACGAGTAACAAGGCAACTACCTAAATATAATATAATATATTATATTATATCCCAGAAGGGCATGGGCACATGTATTCGATTCCACTTCATTTTCGAATTACTTCATTAAGATAAAAATAAATAAATAAAAAGTAAAATTGTTGGACAAACAATAAAAAAAAAAATAATCAAAACGAAAAACACTGCTTGCAGTAGTAAACCACAGTAGAAAAATGCTTAGTGGAAAAAAACAAACAAGGTACGAGATATTAAAACCAGGACAAGGAAAATATTAGGTACTCGTATTGTTGTAGGATCTTAAGCTTTTTTTGCCATTCCAACCTCAACATCTCTTCTGAATTAAACTAGCTTCGCAAAGTTGGGTATATCGTTGTAACTACAAAATGTATCTATAAGATTAAACCGAGTATGAAAATTATTCTTTTTACTTGCTCACTCTGCTTTGGCTGCTATGATCGCCTTACGAAGCAATATTTTTCCACAAATCCGTTGCTATCTTATAGGTAACTCCTCCTATATTTTAAAAATGATGACAAAATTTCAGAAATATTCAATAAAAGTAGAGAAATTTGTGGATTTGTACGCTAACCCATAAAAAAAAAGAAAAAAAAAATTGAGATAAGAAGCTTGGCAGCACTGAACTAAATTTTTGATAGACGATCCCTTCCTCAATTACTGATTTTTCCTCCTGGGATACCGTATATATGGTATATGTGTGTTTATAATTGTATTTACAGGCCAATAAATAATATTCATAATAATATGGTCAGATGAATATTTCAAAATAATAGCGAATGAACCGTAACTAAAATAAACGATTCTGATCAAACTGTATAAATATTAAAACAGAAATTCAATTAATCGTTATCTAAATAAAGACTTTTAATTTGTATTCTCAAACTCTTTATACAAAACCTAATTATTTTTTTCTTCAAATATTCATCAAAAGTAATTCCGCTAGTCATCATTGGTGTTTTTCCTAAATTGATGTGATAGTTAAATATATGATTTTACAAGGAGGATTAATGAGGAAACGTATAAAATAAGACTTACTCTCTCGGTGGTCTTTAAGCAGCAAGCAAATATTTCTTACCTGAAAAAATAAAACAAAAATTATCTTAATTGTGTGAATAAAATTAATACATACGAATACATATTTTTGTTTATTAAAAAGATAGTTATTGAAAATGTGAAAGATACAGAGTTGACCTATATAACAAAAACATCTTTTATCATGTTCGAACTGATTTCGAATAATTGAGAGATATATATTCGATATTTTGGCATTAATATAATAAAATAAAAGGATAGATTCGCGATTTATGGTTTGGACTCATTTGAAATCCGAACAGCATTTGACAGATATTATCAGATTATTTTTAAAAACAAAGACAAAATTGGAGGTACAGAGTCGGAATCTGGGTTCGTAAAATTCCCAAGAAATGTGGAGTTAAAGAACGTAAGAATAGAAAAAAAATCTTGACCAGCAGAGATCCGTCATTGAGGTTGTATTGCCACTAAAATACAAAATTCCAAATATTGAAATGACGGGGGTTGTAGAAAAAAAGTTGAGCACTTCCTAAACACAAATTGTTATCTTCTAAGTAAAATTGGAGGGGCTGTAGAAGTGCGAAAAAAAAGATGAACACACCGAAATTTTGACTGAAATTTATACCACTCTTGTGGTATTGTTCTGCCTAGAAAACAACCCTAGATATCGTATTCCAACTCATTTGATATAAAATGGACCCCTGGAAGTGTCTAAATAAAGTGGGAAAAAAGATATATATATATCAGACATCTTCGAAACTCTCATAATCGTTTTGGGGGGTTATGAAATGGATATAAAATGTACCTTGGGGTTATGAAACGGACATAAAATGTACCTCCACCTTTATTGTTATAAAAGTCAGAATTTTAATACATATAAATTATGGATACGATTATAAAGGGTAAGGTATATAACAATAAAATAAACCTAGTATAAATCCTAGGGTATACTCGTTATGGCGGGGGTTATGATCTTTATACTACCACCTGTTATGGAAACTGTTATATGGCTACCATGAATACGTGATAAGTATGGGTGCAGTTTGATGTTTTTAAATAAAGCATCGATTTGTATATATTATATTTCTTTTTTGTTAGAGATTTGTAATTCGTCATTAATAAAAACCCCAACGATCCTTTTAATCTCAATTGGTTTATTTATTATAATTTACATATCTAACGTTTCGGCACATGAAAATCTGGCTTAATGGACAAGAAGGAAACGAGTAGCAATATCATTTTAAATTATTCTTGACATCCCTATCATATGAAATTCAATGTTTTTAATTTTTTAGATAAGTGATAAAAATACCAAATTTGGATAAGTTAAAAGAAGTGAAGAATAAAGTTGTTGACATGTTCTCTGACAATTTTTACCCTAAAATCTTATTATATATATATATATATATATATATATATATATATATATATATATAATTATCTAAAGATGTAAAGAAATCATTGAAAGAATACGATGTAGATGATTACCCTCTTTGTTTTAGACTTAATAACAAAATTAAATCTATTACAGGAAAGTAAAGGGCAAAATAGAGAATAAATATTAATCTGGAATGGTGTATAAAATACTTTGTATGAACTGCCCGGAACAATACTAGGTTGTTACGAAAGTCCTTTGCAATAGTATAGCTTTATTTCACATTACATATTTCAAATATTACTGAATACTACTCTTCAAAGTAAAGTCCATTGTTTTCAACTACTTTCACACATCATTTTTACCTCCTCGTAATTATCAAAAATCCGACCTTTTAAAAAATGAGCCATTGATCTATTAAAAACAAAACCATAATCTGATGGCGGAATATCTGGGCTATACGCAGGATGAGACAAAACATTTACTCCTTGCAGTTCCGATAATTTTTAACAAGAAGGATGTGCAGGGGCATTGTCGTGTTACAAACTGGCTTGAGTCCTGTTGACCAAAGCGAAGTAGTTTGTACTCAAAACTGCATTAACTCTGACTAGTTGTTCACAGTAAAGATTTAAGTCCCTACAACGGCCGATAAATGGTTCACACATTCAAGAAGAACGTCATCATCAACGACCTGATCTGGCTTGTGCGGCAGTATTACGATGGATAATTGACTCTTCTTCTATGGCACAAATTTCTTCGGCGCTACCTTTGCGTTTAAACCTTTTTTCCAGTAATGTCTCAAAAGACCGCGAATCATGATTTATTCTTCTGACATTGCACGTGCGTTTTAAAAATGAAAACGACCCCATAAAGCCAACTCAAGTTACAAGGAATTACAGGATTAGTCAAAATAAACATTGACATAAACAGTAGGAACAAACACATTCTTATAGAATAATTATGAGAGTTCGAATTAAGGGTAATGTTTGTATATATTGTGATGAATTAAGGACTTTTGTAACAACCTAGTATATCTAGGGGAAACTAAGCAGTATTTAAATGAAAGATTGCACCAGAATCAAAATGATATTAAAAACAAGAAAAAAGAACCAAATAAAACAGCATTAGTGCAATATGTGTCCCAAAGAGAACATAATTTTGATTTTTAAAAGACAAATTTTAGAAGCTATTTATATCTAAAAATATTTATTTTTTCTGTAAATTTCAAAACAGATTAAAACAATTTAAACCACCAGTATGCAGTGATACTAAGAACAATTACTGTTTAATCATAGAAAGTTTTAAATTGAATTTTAGAGTTTTATAAAGTTTGGCTGTAACATAATATTTAGAACCTTAGATCTGTATTGTGAAAAAGTAAAATAGATTATTAAATAATAATATATAAAAAATGAAAATGGTTAAATTTACTAGTAATAATTAATGTTAAAAAATTATACTCATTATGTTAGCCTAACCTTCTGGAGATACGTTTCATATAGTGTTATGGCCTAGGCATATTAGCCTGTAATAAAATTAATGATTATTCATAGAAAATTGTAATATTGAAGCTATTTAAGGTAGTGAAATTGTTTCGTATAAATGGTTAATTTACTTGTTAATATTTGTCTTTTACAAAAGTGTTGTTTGTTAAGGTAGCATTGCTAATGGCCTAAGGGGCCGAAACGTTGGAGCTGTAAATTATAATAAAGATATCAGTTGAGATTAAGATGATCATTGCGGACTTTTAGCTTTACTCTTAAATTACTTTATAAACTTCACTGAAGATTGAATTGTTTTTTTTTAATAAAAGACTTTTTTAAGAGTTTAAATTAGGAACTATGGTTAAGAACTCTGGGTGCAGGCAAATAGTCAAAGATTTTGAAAATTTAATGTTTTCAGTCTAAAGTTTTAGACGTATAATAAATATCTGTATAGTTTATGTATCCAACTATATACTACATAATGATTTGAAATCTTCATCAGCCAAAGAAGAAAAAACAATTTTCATATCAGGTAAGCAAAGACTATCATAGCTAACATATCGGAATAGCACACTTTGGGAATCAAACAGAAATTGGCCTAGAGATTTATTGTCACCATTTTCATTCCTTTGATCGCAAATGAAAATATATTAAAATAAAAAGGTATTATAAGAAGATACCATGTTTTAAAAATGAGACGTATGATATATATTACAGATAAAGAAAAACTAATTTTCATTTTTTTTTTTTTTTACCCGTAAGTCTTTCGATTTTATAACATGTGTAGAATTGCCACATATATTTATTAGTTGGCGTTTCGGCTATTTTTAAAATTTGTTTAAAATGTTTTCATAATATTCTGTTTACTACTACTATTACTTACTAATAGTCGGTGTTTCGCAATTTTTTTATAATATCAAACAAGTGTAATTTTGCATGTTTTTTACATAAAAATTTGTTTGTTATTGCAGAATATTCTTTTAAGTATTGCAAATTGTTTTACAGGATTATTACATGCTGCTCATTTAAATAAATAACTTAAAAGTTTAAATTAAGGAAGAATTGGGTCGGGGGTGCGGTCAAAGACAAAAACACTAATAAGTAAGACTTGTTTATAGGATTATAGACTTATAAATCTTTTGAATCTTCATACTAGTAGTCATTTCAATTAATAGTTTTCATATATTTTATTATATCATGTAAAATTTTCTTTATTGTTTCATGTACGAAATTCATAATGTTATTATGTATTCGTAATTTCTTATGTATTCGTAACATCTTTTTCTTTATATGCATCATATATTTTTATCTTTCTTGTCATTTCTGTGTTTTATCATTTCTTACTGTTACGAGTACTGCCTATGTCATTTTCAATATTGTTATTTTGTTTGTTTTCTTTTTAGCCCTGATGATGGCCTAAAACTTAGGACGAAACGTTGGCACAAAATAAGTAAGTCTTACTTATTAGTTTCCTTGTCTTTGACCGCACTCCCGAACAACTTCTTCCTTAATTTATATCTACGATGAGCCAAACGTACTCCGATAAAATTTAAGATAATTACTGCTAAAGACTATACAGTACTTAGAGTTAATTCAACAAAGAATAATAATTTGTCCGAGCATCTGCCTGTAGGTGCCCAAAATAAACATTAAAAAAAAATTCAATTTTAATTAAAAGAAGAATAAAATGAAAACAAGAAAAATGGTTAAAACGTCAATAAATAAATACAAGAGACATTTCTACATGTTTTATTCAACCTAGAGAGCTTCAGGAATATAGGAAAAATTAACATTTCTATATCAATGACATTATAATAATGTGCAAGATCAATAAATAAAATACATCTATAGCATACTCAACAAAATATTTTCTAACACTATTGCTCTGTGAAAAACAATTTTGAATAAATAATAATTAAACCGTCTTATCTTAAAATAAAGCTTAGAAATGCAGTGGTGAAACCGAAATATCTAGTTTTGAGCTTTAGTATAGATAAACTTGAAGTACAAGATGAAAAATCATAAGAAAATTCTTAGGTCCAAGGAAAATAACGGAAAGATGGAAATTAAGAAGCAATAAGGAAATATACCAGAACACAGAAAATACAACAAAAACAATAAGAAGAAGGAGATTGCTATTTTTGGACATTGGTATATTGGATGGATGATGCTAGATCAATAAAGCAGTCCTTTAGGTACCTCTGGTAGGAAAAGGGGGATTCAAGAGATGAAGAAAGATTTGGAAAAAATAAAAAATAAGAGAAAACTATAGAGACATTTTTAAAAATAAATTAATGAGAATGGAAAGACCCTAAAGAGAAACAAAATATCTGATGTGGACAACACATGACTTCCTTGTACGCCTATTAAACTATAAATCGGTGGCTCAAAAAGTGATCCTGAATTTGGTTACTAGTATCCGAAGATCGCAGTATCTCAAAAACAACACTCGGCGTCGCGACATCCATCTATTGAAACACACACACACAAATGGAGAGGAAAACGAGTATTTTACACTAACTTTTAACACTTAAAACAAGTAATAAAAATGTTTAATTGGATTGGAAATCAAATTGCGTTTGTAACCTTTATTACCGAAACATATGATTTATGTATTTAATTTAAATATAATTTTTGATTTAAGCTTATTATGACCTTCAAGTAAAGTACCCTTCGTTTCGGCTCACCAATTTTAACCCAAAATATAGTAAATACATTCACATCAATATAAAAGTCCTATTTACTAAATTTGAAATGTTTTCATTATATTTTAATATAATTTTTGGTGAAAGTCTGATATGACCTTCAAGTAAAGTACCGCTTCCGGTTTTTTAATTTAGACCAAAATCTAGTATGTCATTTAAATCAATATATAAGTTATTAATACCAAATTTGAGAAGTTCTGCAAAGTATTTTAATATAATTTTTGATGGAAATCAGTTATGACCTTCAAGTAAAGTACCACTTCCGGTAATCAAGCAGTGACTAAAAAGGCAGGTTCACAACTATATTTTACAACAATCCTAAATACAAAATTTCAACTTTCTACGGCTAATTGCTTTTTTAGTTATGCGAGATACGAACGAACGTACGTACAGACGCCACGACGAAACTAGTCAAAATGGATTCAGGGATGGTCAAAATGGATATTTCCGTTGAAATCTGAAAACCGAAAATTTTCGCGATTACAATACTTCCTTTACTTCGTACAAGGAAGCAAAAAACATAACCTAGAATAGACCATAGCGGAAATCAGTCAGGACTTCCGTCAGCTCGGATCGAGAAAGGACTGGTACACACCGCAAACAGGTCAGGGGAACAAAAAAAAACCCTACCAGTACGGCCACAAAGCAGGGCCACAAAACATTGGGCTCAGGGAACAGGCTAAATAATAGCCCTGGGGTCCCGATCGAATTTATTTCTCTTATTGTCCCCCTGTCAGCCTACCGCACTGTCGATGCTTTACTGTGGTGTGCCTTGGTCAGTGTTGGCGGTCAGTATAAAGAGAATTAGTACTCGACACAACAGAGCACATATCCAGCTATAATATTAAATTGGCATAATAAAACGTACAAAATATTTTACGGGACGATAAGCCAAGGGGTACCCCCGACTTTTTTCAAAGATAGAATTATGAGCGGATATGGATAGCCAATGCAAATTGAATGCCCAATATTCAAGAGTAGAACCATAATATAAGTATGATACGAGCTTAAACGTTTTAGGGAGAAGTTGGTCGTGGGGTACGGTCAAAGAGTTGCACTTTTATAAGTAAACTTATATATTTTGTGCCGACGTTTCGACTTAAGTTTTAGGCCATCTTCAGGGCTAAAACGAAAACAAAATAACAACAATGAAAAAACGACAGAGGCAGTACCAGTAACAGTAAAAAATGATAAAAACAGAAATTACAAGTAAGATAAAAAAAAGCATGAAGTATAAAAAGAAAAAGATAACACTGAAGATGGCCTAAAACTTAGGTCGAAACATCGACACAAAATATATAAGTTTACTTATAAAAGTGCAACTCTTTGACAGCACCCCCCGACTAACTTCTCCCTTAAGATATCTACGGTCAACAAAAACTACCTCCAATATTAAACATTTTAGGTTTTATCAAAATGTTTTGACTTTAACAAGCGTTTTCACAAAATTATTAAATTGTCACTTTTACTCCTTGGCTTCTCACATCAGTTATAATTATAAATATATCTGATGAAAACGGCATTTTACCGAATTTCATTAACAAATATTTAAAAATATCTTAAATAAAAAGAACTTAGTAAATTTTCAAGGACATTGACATAAGATGCAGAAACCCATTAACATCTTCTAACGAATTTCTCAATTTCGTGGCACATGGTGCTATAAAATAGGTTTTGAATTTTCCAGAATTACACGACCTTTAATTTTATATGTGTCGTGACTTAACCAAACCAATCTTAAAATGTTTTGAAATTTCCAAAAAGATATTTTTTCAAAAACTAAAAATCGAGATTTTTAATTTAAAAAAAAAGAAGTTATATATTCATGTTATAAGAATATATTAGCATTAAACATATATATTTTTATTAAACATATATTATAAATTGAACATATTAAATACATATATTAATTTTTTTTTAATTCAAAATTTTGATTTTCAGTTTAAAAAAAATCAATTTTGTTTATTAAAAAATATATATGTTTAATGTGAATATATGAATACACATACAAAATTTTATAATGGTACCTCAATGGGATTCTGACAAAAAAAAGTTTTTTTGTTGAAGCTCATGCCCCAATTAATAGCTCATGAATAATAATGCTGGGTATGATAAATAACTAAAAATCCAGTTTGTATAACTTTTAGCAAAGCAAATTTATTATTTTTAAATATGACGTATACAGTGCATCTCAATTTCTGTTTGAAAAAAAAATTGGCATAAAAATATAAGGTTTTAAATTTTTTAAAATAGAACCCTCAAAAGTCCCATCTTGAAATTTTTCCCAGATATTCTTATAACATGTATATGTAGCATTTCTTTTTTTTTTTTTTTTCAAAAATTTCGATTTTGAGTTTTTTTGAAAAAATAACTTTTTGGAAATTTTTAAACATTTTAAGATTGATTTGGCTAAGTCAACAAACAAATAAGACCAAAGTTCATGTGATTTTGGAACGAATGATACTTCTCTGAGATTTCCAGAGCAAATATTTTTGGAGTTATTACCTTTTCAATGATTTAAAACTTGTAAATAAACAGTCATTGTTTTTAAATATATAACTCCAAAACTAACAATGGGATAAATCTGAAATTTTGAATTTTTTTTTAGGAGCTAAAACATTTTTCTTTTACCGCTGTAAAAGAAAAATCCAGTTCCAGTCTAGCCTTCGCTTTCTGAATGCCTCCTGCACACCTTCCTCCCAGTTGATCCGTGGTCTTCCTCTTGTCTTCTTCCCTCCAATCGTGTCTCTTATGTCATCCTCGCCATTCTTCCTGGATTCATCCTGAGGAGATGTCCGAACCATCATAATTTATTCTGCTCTGGCATAATAGTGGTGTTGCGAATAACTGGTCTTCCCTTCGACTTTTCTCAGGTACTGTATCTGCATTGCCTGGGTCCGGCTCCTGAGTTTTTAGGTGAGGGTCCATGACTCCGAGGAATAGTAAAGAATGGACTGGAAAGTTGGCCAGTAGACGGACATATTTGTCTTCTTGGTGGCTTCTCTTCTATTTTTAAATAAGAGCATTTATAAATATAAATTTATATAAATTTATAAATATATATATATATATATATATATATATATATATATATATATATATATATACATATATATATTATATATTATATATATATACATATATATATTATATATTATATATATATATATATATATATATATATATATATATTATATAAATTTATAAATATTTATAAATAAAAAAATTTAATAATAAATAAAAAAATTTATATATTATTAAATAATAATATTTAATTTATAATTTATAAAAGCTTTTATAAATTTTCTCCCAATTGCTTGACATGGTTTTAACTTATCATTTGAAGTTGGCTTAATAAAAAAATATCATGCCTCTATTTTATGTAGAATTGCCGAGATAATTTTAACTGCTGTTTGTTTATTCTCTATCGAGCTTATTTTCATATTGTCCCTGAATTGTTAATATTAAAGCAATTGTTTTTTTTTTCTTGTTTTATACATATATATATTTATATATATATATATATATATATATATATATATATATATATATATATATATATATATATATATATATAAATTGGTGGGATGATAAACATCCATTTTTGAGCGTGTATAAAAACAGTATTTTGCAAATTATGCGATAAAACTATTGATTGATCCAAAGAATGATTTTATTTGGTTTTTCATGAAATGAGTATTGTTAGAAACCAAGTTGGAAGCGGAGATTCCACTGTGGCCACCGTAAAATAGGTTCCTGACATCTTTTCACATCTTCGGCTGAATGAGAAGAAGAGGTTAATAGTGTATTACCACAGGTTCCACTATCCCACTAAAATATGATTAGAATATTAAGTGAACGGATTTTTTTTCAAGAGAACTATTATGAAAATTAATTTACTCCAAATCGGAAAGGTATTAAGGATTGCTCCTTCTATACCATCATTGCGTACGTCAACTATATATTTTATTTTGGAACATTAGTAAATCGGCTCAAAATATGGCAGACATAGTTAGTTTCTCCTGTGCATTAGAGAAAGGAGAGTGAGAAGCATTAATGATGTTATATTAGCCAAAAACGTCAGTTAGAATCTTGCCAAACCACGGTAGCGATTTGTCATTGCCAGCAACAGTTCACAATGAGAACACGAAGTATCATTATAAATCATGTATCATTATCAATTTATAAAATATTTAAAAGAAATCAAAGCCTTTAAAACAATTACATTCTACATCTAAGAGGTGCTTAAAATTTAAATACATTGGAAAACCCATTTATTCCCACTTAAGATAAGATGGAGTTCCCGCGAGCGAACCTTTTGAGATAGCAAACATTGTCAATCTTGATACGAATTATATTGAAGAAAATTTAAATATGACCATTACAAGTTCAGTTTATTATTTCTCCAAGTTACTATCTAGTTCGATGTTGGACACGTTCTCTCTAATAGGTTCAACCACCAATTAGCAAAAAGGTTGCAATTATCGAATTGCCAATGGACAGCAATTAACTTGTAAGGCTAATTTGTAAACAGGAACTTTATATAACATGTAACTGATGGATCACATGTTATCTTTGTGTTATTAAAGATATGTTAACATGTTGGTCGTAATATGACAGGTACAGGACTATTAGTAACTTCCTGTTATCTCCAGTCAAAACTACCTCTGGATCCGCTCCAATAAAAATCTATATGTTTAAATTACTAAAAGTAATAAAAAAAAATGTTAAAAAGTGACACATTGAAACGATGTATAGGCCCTTATATTAAAAATACCGCAAGAGCAGACGGCCCTAAACCCTTAAAAGCCCTAATGCCGTTTGTACAAGAAGCGTTTGGATTAAAGGATCTCTTTCGAAGGCAGCCTTCCTAATTAATACCCTCTTCTTCTCCCACCATGACAAATTGCCTACAACCGCTGGGGGAATTCTCTTCAGAAATTTCTTTATTCTATTATCAATAGGGGTCGTGTTTATTCCAAGGGTGGGGCTATTCAGTCTCTGACATTCCTTGCATCCATCATAATTTAGGATTTAAATAGAATAAATTTAAAAACATAGGTAAACATTCTATTATAAACAAAATTAAAGTTTAATTATATAGGATAAATTTGTTTGGTATCCGTTTATTTGAGTTTCGACCATCTGATCCAGCCATAAGCCATAAAACAATTTTTTTTTTAATGCTATCGAGAAGACTTAGCAGGATGTAAAGTAAGAGAACCTCTAAATCCTATTAATATTTGCATGAATTCATGAAATTAATCGTGGACTATGTAATCTACTGAGAGTAGCAGTACAGATTTTCAGAAAATGATGCTATGTTATATGCTGAAAGAAGATTAATAAACATGTTTTTCTCAGTTTCCATCCAATCATATAACATGCATTACTGGGATTGTTTTTCATATTTCACAGAGAGAGACAGAAAACAATAAATAGACCACGTAAATAAATAATATATATATATATATATATATATATATATATATATATATATATATATATATATATATATAAATAATAACTACCTTTATTGAAAAAAAAAATGAATTGCAGCAATGGAATAAATAAATTATAAACATTTTACCGTAATGCTTTATATGAAAAACACACACACACACACATACACACACACACATATATATATATATATACCAGGTATGTAAATATGAAACCGGAATTTGCCAATGGAAAGCGCTTGCTGTAAATTTAGCTACCGTGAAGGGGGCACCATTTTGTTTTGTTATCATCCGTGAAGGTGTTTCAACTCACAATTCAGTTGTCATACAACAGTGTATTTTGTGAAAGAACAGTAAACATGTCGAATTTTGTACCTGGAAACTACGATTTGCGGACAGCATTGATTTTTTGTTACCATTTAAAGAAAACAGCAGCAGAATCCCATAGAATGCTGGTTGAAGCTTACGGTGAATATGCTCTTGGGAAATCACAGTGTTTTGAGTGGTTCAAAAAATTTTAAAGTGGTGATTTTGACATCAAAAACGAGACACGTGAAAGACCACCGAAAAAATTTGAAGACAGTGAATTGCAAGCATTGTTGGATGAGGATGACACTCAAACCCAACAACAACGCGCAGATCAGTTAAGTGTGACACGAGAGGCCATTTCCATTCGATTGAAAGCCATGGGAAAGGTTAAAAAGATTGACAAATGGGTTCCACATGAGTTGAACGAAAGGCAGCAGGAAAATCGCAAAACCATTTGCGAAATGTTGCTCGCCAGATACAAAAAAAGTCATTTCTTCATCGGATTGTGACGCGATGAAAAATGGATATATTTTGAAAATCCAAAACGTAAAAAATCATGGGTAACTCCAGGCGAACAGAAGACAAAAAATCAATGCTGTCCGCAAATCGTATTCCAGGCACAAAATTCGACATGTTTACTGTTGTTTCACAAAATACACTGTTGTATGACAACTGAATTGTGAGTTGAAACACCTTCACAGATGATAACAAAACAAAATGGTATCCCCAGCGGGACTTCACGGTAGCTAAATTTACAGCTAGCGCTTTCTTTTAGCAAATTCCGGTTTCCTATTTACATACCTGGAATATATATATATATATATATATATATATATATATATATATATATATATATATATATATATATATATATATATATATATATATTGCTAAAATATTTCTAATATATAATCTTGAATTAGTTTCAAATTGTTTGGTTGTTGGTTATAAAATAAATAATATAATATACAATCAGAAAAACTCCATTTGTAATGTAATGTAATGTAATGACCAAAAGAATCTAAATTTAATATGTGTATATATATATATATATATATATATATATATATATATATTAAATTTAGATTCTTTTGGTCATTACATTTTAATAATTTTTTTAATGAATAATTATTAATTTAATTTAATTATATGAATAAAAAATGAAATCAAATACAAATATCTTAATTCCAAACAAAATATTAAATTTAATATTTTATATATAAATTAAATAAAGACATTCTTATACGTCATTCGATGTCTTTCTTGCTCCTACTTTGTATTCATCTTTATTCTTCTCAATCCAAAGCAGGATGTTTCACAATTAAATATGATGGCTACTCAAACTGGTCATTACTCACTGGCCTTTAGCTACTTTTAATTTTAGAACTCCTGCACTCAGTAGCTATATTGAATTTAAAACCTAGTCCAACCGACGATCTAGATTAGGTTTTCACATCAAGCGGTCCAGGTTCAAAAGGGCAGCTAATGACATTTTGGCACGCCTCTTCCACTAATTTAGCCGATCATTAATTAAAGAGGCATAATTGAATATTTGAGTCAATATTTTTCTTTATTTCTTCTCTATTTCCTTTGAATGTCCACTTTTATTTTTTCGTTTAAATAATAATATTTTTAATTGATTAGAACAAATTTATTCTAAAATACATTTTCTAATTCATATAAAAATTCTACTTTCTGATCACTCGAGCAAACACTACTTCCAAACCTCATTTGTTTTTTTTTTATTTTAAAATTATTTCTTTTTAAAATAAAATTGCATATAAATTATTTATTTTTATAAAAATTTACAATAAGTTAATAACGCTTTATTAATCCTAACCAATTTTATCAAGAAACTGTGAGTGTGCATATATATATATATATATATATATATATATATATATATATATATATATATATATATATATATATATATATATACTATTTAATAGAGTTTATATCTATGACAGTCGTGAAAAACTCGGTAAGTTAGTTACTAGGGTGCAAAAAATTTTCTTTACGTTTTTTACCTTTATAAAAAAATTCTTAAATAAGCTATCCTTGCTCTTCAAAATAACCCTATTTTCATCACATTCTATCATTTCAGAGAGAGATTAATGTTTTATTTACAGTAATGCTGGCCAAAAACCTTGATTTTTTACATACACACCATACTAAATCAATCTATACATAATATTCATAACGTTTTTTTTTTTTTCCTTTCATTCTAACTCTAAACACATTATAATTATCACTACATTACTGATATTATATCAGTTCCTTTTTTTTCTTCTTCTTTTCTCTTTGTTTGCTACAGCCCTTCTATTACTCTCTAATCCATCCGTTATTTCTCTTTTTCAGTAACTCTGAACCATTTCATAACATAAAATAACGCTTTCCCTTTTTTTTTCTTTTGTATACATCCAAAACAAAAAAAAACAAAAATTCAAAAACTAATCTAATGTTCAAATTTTAGCAACGCGCACCTAAGCATCAAACACAGTACAATAAATAATAACTAAATAAGAAAATTTGGATAAAAACAATGTAATAAATATATTTAAAGAAAAAAATAAACAATAATGTAATAAAATAATATTCCAATGTTCCTACCCAATCAGACCTCGCGTCCACCGAAAGCTGGAAAGTCCAAACTGCGATCGACGAATTCATGGGAACTGTTCGTACAAACTGTTCGGGCGTGCAGCCCATCCCCGACCAATGCACCATTCATCCGAACGTATTCAGTAGGTAATAATTTCAAAGTTTCTATTTCTTAAAACCAAAGAAAGACCAAACTACACCCAGAATAATCAAATCTCAGTAGAACAAATATTAAGCAAGCCAAATTTTTAACAATAGAACAGAAAATATAAATGTAAAATAAAGTATCACGAAGGAAGAGTGTCACTCCTCAGAGAACAGTTCCTCCTCAGAGAACAGTTCCTCCTCAGAGAACAGTTCCTCCTCAGAGAACAGTTCCTCCGTAAGGGACGAGGTCGGAAGGAAGATGGCGGAAAGAAATATGGCAGAAAAGAATGGCCCACTTACCGATATGGTTGGTCCCAAGAGGAAAGCAAAGCCGTATCTAGAATGGAAGGTCAATATAGGATAGATAGGATGGAACAACAGGTTTTCCTTTTATTATTATAACTTGAAGTGCATTGTACAACCAGATAACTACGACCTACCGTTTCGAGAAAATTAGATATTTGAACTTCCTTGTTAGAGAACGTAATGTTTTTCTGATAATTAACTTTTTTTTTATTGAAAACGATATACTTATGGATCGTCTGTAACACTGACCCAATCGACTCTGTGAAATTTCGTGTGAATTTATGACAAAGTGTCTTAAATTCAGTCATTTATCCCCGTACAGTAGTTATTTTTACTTCCTTGCACCCAGTAAAGGAATTATTGTAATCGCAAAAATTTTCGGTTTTCAGATTCCAACGGAAATATCCATTTTGACCATCCCTGAATCCATTTGGACAATTTTCGTCGTGACGTCTGTACGTACGTTCGTTCGTATCTAGCATAACTCAAAAACGGTTAGCCGCAGGAAAATTAAAATGTTGTACTTAGGATTACAGTAAAATCTAGTTGTGAACCTCCCTTTTTGGTCACTGCATGATAACCGGAAGTGAAACATTACTTGAAGGTCATCATTGATTTTCATAAAAAAATATTTTAAAATATAATGCAAAACTTCTCAAATTTGGTATTTAAGACTTACATACAAATATAAATAACGCAATAAATGTTGGTTAAAATTGGCAAACCGGAAATGGTACTTTACTTGAAGGTAGTATTAGACTTTCATCAAAACTTATATTAAAATATAATTTAAAACATCTCAAATTTGGTAAATTATACTTTTTATATCAATATAAATAATATGATAAATTTTGGTTAAAATTGGTGAGCCGAAAGGGGTACTTTACTTGAAGGTCATAATAAACTTAAATTAAAAGGTATATCATTTAATATAGGTTATAAACGCGATTTTTTTCTTCATTCTAATTAAACAATTTTATTACTTGTTTTATGTGTTAAATTTGAGTATTAAATATATGTTTTCCTCCCCATTTATGAGCTGAACAAGTATGCAGCAGAAGAATAACGTACAAGTTTAGCGGGTTCTTCCGCTTAAAATGTTGAAACCGTCGAATTCCAATGCTTCGTCTAGTGACATAGACAGAAAACGTCATATAATAACGGAGTAAGACCTTCATAAACAACACCTTATGTGTGTGAGTCTGTATGTGTCAATAGATGGATGTCGCGACGCCGAGTGATATTTTTGAGATTCTGCAATCTTCGGAAACTAGTAACCAAATTCAGGATCACTTTTTGAGCCGCCAATTTATAGTTTAATAGGCGTACAAGGAAGTCATGTATTGTCCACATCAGGAATTTTGATATGGTACCAGTCAATGCTTGCCACAATGAACTGTAAAGAATATTTACAAATATATTGTAATAAAACTTAACGTAACTGTGTTAAACTTTCCCCTACCTAATTGTTAGTAAAATCGCTGCTGCAAATAACCTCTGAAAACTACAATAAATTGGTATCATCTATCATGCTTTCTTGTAATTCGGCTAATTCTTTTTCTGCATATTGTAGCACGTGTATGTTATTCTTGTAGTACAAGTCAGATAGAACCCTGTCACAAATCATTTTCTTCGATTTTGTCAGCTGGAATCTTGTCATCCCAAAGGGTTGTTATTGTAGAATGCTATGGGTCTAACCTAATGGAACCTTTCTGGGAAATTACACATTATTTGTAATATTGTAGTTACCTAGTTGTAGAACTCATCCCGCGATTTAAATAAATCATTTTTTTAATATATTAAACCTGTTTAAAAACGGCAATTACAGCAAGAATGTATTTTTTTTTTTAAATATAGATAGTCACAAATAAAGGAAGAAGTTGAAAGAAGGAAGGGAAAGAATGAGATAGGATGAGAAAGAGATAGAGAGAGAAGATAAGGTAATTGAATATTTAAAGTATTTTTTATTTTCCTAAACCAAAAAAGAAAAAGAAAATTCCTACACATAAGGCGGTAATAAATATAAAGAAATGATTAGACGAAAAAAAATAATTTGAAAGGAGAATTTCATTCATATTTTCCTCCCATCCGTAGCCAGGGGTAGTTAACTTTAAGAATAAGTAAATTCTAAAAAGCTGACCCGAGATAATCTCAATATTCGAGTTTAATAATAAAATGCAAGCTCGAAGAGAGGAAAAAAAAATTAATTAGTTTATTTCCACCGGAGCCGTTACTCCTTATCAGGGGGCTGGCCGTGAATACAGATACCCAGCCTTACCCGCCGCCCTCTCATCCCAAAGCTTCCAACATTTTCTTAATTCTTACAATTTTATCCAGATCGAATAATTAATACTTTATCCTCTCAGCATCTTTTGCAAGGTTTAATTAAATTAGAGTCCATGCATTTACTTTCAGAAAATGAAAAGAAAGGAATACGGTAGTAATCAGCAAGTGTTGGAACTCATTCGAGTCGTCACTCATTTATCTGGCAGTTGATACAGGAGATAGTTATAACAATGTATGTTCAGGTTGTTATGAAGCAATTTAGGAGGTCATTCAGGTCACTCAAAACTGACTCACCTTCACCAACTCAAAATGCCAACACTGCAACAACATCCTGACAATAATCCACATCTTCCATGAATGTCCATTCTACATGCATAAATTAAATGAAATTGAAATACCACTAAATATTTCAATAGCCTATTTTCTGTATAAATTTTAAAACCGACTATTTTTGAAATAAGGACCTCTCGAAAGACCTCTATTCTCGCCCAAAATAGTATTATTTTTAGAGCGTTACAATATATGTATGAATTTTATCCTCCTCCCCTCTTACCCGAACCACCCTTCCCCACGCGATTCCTAATAGGCTTTCTGGACCAACTCGCTTCAACGGGTATGAACACGGAGAATGTTAAAAATAGTGGCTTTTCGTAGCGGAATCCTCCCTCCCTCCCTAATCTAGCAAGCTTACCTAAATAATTTTCTGATCTATTTTCTTATACGAGAAGAAGTAGTCGATTTATTAACATAGACTATTTTAGCGTTTATCCTGAAGTTTCTCTACTCGCTAACATAGTCCATTCAGATTTAAGAACTAGCCAGGATCTATCGAAACCTGGATCAATGTTAAAACCGACTATTTTTGAAATAAGGACCTCTCGAAGGACCTCTATTCTCGCCAAAGCCAGTATTATTTTTAGAGCGTTACAATATATGTATAAATGTTGCTCGAAATTAGCAAACCGGAAGGGATACTTTACTTTAGGCTTTCATCAAAAATTATATTAAAATATAAAGTACAACATCTCAAATTTGGTAAATTAGACTTTTATATCAATATAAATAATATAATTGATTATGGTTGAAATTGAAGAGCATAAAGGAGTACTTTACTTGAAGGTCATAATAAACTTACATCAAAAGGTATACTGGCATTTAATAGAGAGATCAAATGGTTCAGTGATGAAGGTAATAAACGCGATTTTTTTTCCACTCTAATTAAACAATTTTATTATTTGTTTTAAGTATTAAAATTTAGTGTAAAATATTGGTTTTCCTCCCCATTCGTGTGATGAACAAGTCTGCAGCAGGAGAATAAGATATAAGTTGAGTGGGTTCTTCCGTCTAAAATATCGAAACTGTCGATTTCCAATGTTTTATCTAGTGACATTGACAGTTCTAATGTCACAGAACACAAATAAATCGATTGGAAACTTGTTATCTACTGAAAGAAAACGACGTATAATAATCAAGATTATGTGTGTGTGTCAATAGATGGATGTCGCGACGGCGAGTGTCGTTTTTGAGATACTGCAATCTTCGGAAACTAGTAACCATATTGAGAATCACTTTTTGAGCCACCGATTTATAGTTTAATAGGCGTACAAGGAAGTCATGTGTTGTCCACATCTGATATTTTTGTCTTTACAATAGAGATATTGTATTGTTGAAGACAAAAGCATCATAAACGAACATAAGATTGGGGAGAGCGGGATTAATTCGGATACTTTTTTTCAGAAATAGTGAGAGCCAAAGTATTGCTTGAAATTCTTTGATTTTGAAATATAATCATACATCGGGAGCTTAACAAACATATTCCAGACTTTGAGAAACGTAAAAAATCGTTATAATGCTTTTCTGAAGTTTTCCCAAAACCTTCAATTTGTCCAATGTACTTCAATGGATGGGAGGCATTGAACCCTCACAAAAAATAAACGCGATATTTTCCAAATCTAATTAAACAATTTTATTATTTGTTTTAAGTGTTAAAATGGAGTGTAAAATCCTTCAGTGAGTAATGAAAGTTACAATTCACGCTTGAAATTAATAAAAACGAGAGAAATAAAAGATTTACTAAGAGAAAATTCTATAATAGACTATAAAGCGCTGATAGCATAGCTGTTAATTGGAGGAAAAGTTCTATTTGAGAAGAGTACAATACAGAGCGGAGTCTACAATGAGCAGGCAGGCACTTGAACAAATACTCGTAAGCTCAACTGGTAGTGGATTGTAGAATTGTGGCTTGCGATGAAAACAACACACTAATAAGATAAATGGCCCACTCCTTGCTCGTACCATCCATCATCCCTTTTTGGACCTTTCATATCTAGTTCGCTTCCTAGCGGTGTATCTTTTATTAAAGTGTTATAATTCCAATAGAAGAGGATACGGTTGGAAGATCATACGGTCACCTTATGAATAAAGTAGATATGTACAACATAAACAAGATCCTTTTTGGAAGATAAGTTAACAGCTGATAGCAATAACTTTGAGTACTTACTTTCCCATCTCTTAACTTTCATCATCTAAAATCATCTACAACGGGTAGGCACAAGATATATGGGATCGTTCCAGATAATCATTTAGCATTTAAACTAATTTAGTTTTCTCCATGCGTTATAAAGTTAAACACGAATAAATTGCATGCCTAATTAAACCGACGGGTACAATAAAATGAATTGGTACTGATAAATAAATAAATAAAATTAAACAGAATTTAAATATACACGTATAACATTAACTTTCTTTGCTAAATAAGTATGAAATTTTATTAGTTGACGTCCGCATGATGGTATAGAAAGATCAATCTAATTAGGTCTTGATAAATTAGATACCACTTCTATAAATTTGTTTTATTGAAAACTAGTTTCGAATGTTATACATTCATCCTCAGTTCAAGGTTTAAATTGATTATATCAAACAGAAAAGTTTATACTGGTTTCTTCTCGCATTGTACTAACAATGTTAGTTCCGTGGGAGAAGAAACCAGTACAAACTTTTCTGTTTGATATAATCCATTTAAACCTTGAACTGAGGATGAATGTATAACATTCGAAACTAGTTTTCAATAGAAACAAAATTATAGAAGTGGTAAATAATTTATCAATCCCTAATTAGATTGATCCTTATATACCATCATGCGGATGTCAACTGTTGGTATTATTACACATATTAAATTAAATGTAATATAAATTATTATTATAAAACATTTAGGAATTATGTATTTGATTTCTTGTCTTAATTAAATTCATAAATGTTTTATAGTAATAATTTACATTACATCTAATTTAATATGTATAATAATGCCAAACTGTATATTGAATTGCTTATTTTTGAATTTTTATGTGTTTTTAGAACTCAAGATGAATGTATAACATTCGAAACTATGATAGTTTTCAATAACAACAAAATTATAGAAGTGGCAACTCATTTATCAATCCCTAATATATTCGTAATAATAATAATAATAATAATAATATATTCGTTGCATCGTCATATTTTTTTTTCCTCAAATTTGGAAATGAGGAACCTTCCCTGTACATTAGACTGAGTTTAACAGTTGTTAATAAGTATAAATAAGATTTTAATGTTTATAAAAATATATTTATTAATACTTTGTTAACGAGTAATATGGTATAAATGAAGACATTAATAACCATTACTCATTGTTCCTGAATATGGCAGATAGTAATATTTGTCAAAAAAAATATAATATAATATTTGTCAAAAAATATATGCATATATAAGCTTTAGCATTACATAGTAAGAAATACTGTTACGTTATTCATTGTAAAGTATAAGTTTGTAATTCAAAGCAAGGAATATCTGGCATTATGTTAATAACGACAGGAATAAGTTAATCTATAATCTACATTTAATTCACAAATAATAATCATATAAAGATTTGCAATCAACAATGAAGGCATATTATATTCACCAATATTGCTTATCAAAAGGTTTTTAAATAATTTTCCTAGAATACTTTTCATTAATTTTTTTTTTTTTTTTTTTTTTTACAAATATTTATATCGAACTAAGGTTGGAAATATGGCATTGAGGACGGAAAGGAATTGAAATGCGAATTTAAATGAAATTAAGCCTTGAAATAAAGACGAATTAATTCAAAATGATGTCAACGAGAGATAATAAAGACCCATAATGTCGTGGAGCGTTGCCTATATTGGAGGAGGAGTAATCTTAGAAGAGTTTTCATTAAAGTTTAGTGGGGGGTCTTTTCCGGACCATTTCCCCGTTGGTTTCGATAGAATTCCCTCTTCCCAGGATAACTTCCAATTTCCACCGAAGCCAAACCTTACACCAGGTTGGGAAGAACAGGGGCAAAATGTAAGCGATCTCCAATAAGCCAGGACCTCGACAGGACACTAAGCTCCAGTAAATCCTTCGGGATAATGAACCATTGTCCTCTACTAGCTACTGTCTCTGCAATTCCATGGAAGCTCAGTGCATTACTGCCTCACTAGGGTATACTGGGAAATGAGATAATTACGTCTATGCCGAACTGGAACACACGATTTTATATTTAAAAAAAAAATTAATTAATGAATTTATTATCAATAAATAATTTATGGTCTTTATTCACTTTACACACATTATCATTAATTACTTACATATATGCTTATTAAAAATCTGGTACCGGTGCGCTCATCACACAACATCCCCTTACCAACTTTAAGATTATTTTAAAGAGATCACATAAACACTACTCGAAATAAACTCAGCAGAATGCACTTCTTCAAGTCTTTTCTCACAAAAGTATAATAAATTAGTTTTTTAAATAACTTTACTACTACAATTCTGTACATTAAATATTTTTGGTTTGTCAAGCTGAAAATATATTTTAAAAGTTCGGTTTAGTTTCCAGAGAAATTCCATAGAAATTATTAAGTTTAATTTCTAATTTTATGTTATTACAATACATTGGTACAGAGCGTTTTGTTAACAATAGGCTGGCGCTCGGTGGGAGGAGCTTCGTTCTCTTCCGGACGCGCTCGGCTTTCCACCTAGGGTCTAGTATGAGATATGCTGTATCTTTACTAATACAGCCCCGATTTAAATATTTTTTGTTTTTTAGGGAATTTAATTACATTTTATAAGTTATTATACAAAATTTACCATAAAATGCTCACTTTTTGAGTTATGCGCAAATACAATTTTCTTTTCGCTATAACATATTCCCCTGCATTTTCTCGTTGATATAATACATACATGAAAAGTTAAAGAGCTTTAAGGAGAAGACATTGGGCAAGTTTCATCAAAATCGTTAAAACCGTTTACGAGGAAATTGTAAAACAGTGTAAAATCGGTGATTGCTACTTCCAGTAAGTCCAATGCTCTGTATCTTTGCCAATAATGGTCCGATTTTTTTATTTCTAAAATAATTTAATTACCTTCAGTACATTTCTATACATAATTTACCATAAAATGCATACTTTTTAAGTTATATGTAAATAAAATATTCTTTCCATCATAACTTTTTTCCCAAAATTTCCTCGGTCATGTACCAAATAAATGAAAAGTTAAAGGGCTTTAAGGAGAAGACTTTTAGCAAGTTTTATAAAAATCGTTAAAGCAGTTTTCGAGTAAATTGTAAAAATGTGTAAAATCTAAGATATAAAGTGACACTTTATTTTTTTTTTTTTTTATGAAAAAGTTTCCGTAACATCCCATGAATATACCTACCTTAAATATATAGTTTCAGTTTTGTACGACTTTTCGTTTTTGAGCTAGGCTGTTCATATACACAGACCAATTTA
Organism: Rhaphigaster nebulosa; assembly: GCA_948150685.1. Taxonomy (NCBI): domain Eukaryota; kingdom Metazoa; phylum Arthropoda; class Insecta; order Hemiptera; family Pentatomidae; genus Rhaphigaster; species Rhaphigaster nebulosa. The sequence continues at coordinate 152,643,151 of OX411309.1, forward strand.
ACGTTATTTGGTTATTTGAACTCAGGGGGCCTTAATACGTGTATTTCCGTTAAAAACTCGAATTCGAAAATTTTCACGATCGCAATACTTTTCGTTTACTATATATTTCATATAGTAAAAATAGGAGAAAGTAAAAATAAACAACGATATGGTTGGCACAAAATGTTTACTACTACCTTATAATAAAATCTACTAATTACCAAATTTATTATTTTACTGGTACTAGACTAACAAAAACATAACCAACAATATAATATGTTGTAAAAAATAATCCCAAAATTACGAATTCTGTTACCAGATATAGATTTTGGTACAGCTACAATGAAGCAATTAGATGCTAATGCACACAAATCGCTAATTATAATTTCATGTTAATTAATGCAGCACCCATGGAGATGCAAATTAACGTATGAATATACTCATTTTTTGGTAAGTTTCACTATTATGATTGAAACATATTATAACAGTAAAAAAAAAAAAATTAGTTGTCATTGATTAGAACTGGACTTATTCTATATTATTATAATTGTCACCTCCAACAATAATTCAATGTATATTCAATTGAAACATCCTAGGACTCCTAAGAGGCGTTGTAACCTACTGGCACAAACATTACCGACAGACACACTACCACAGAATGAAACGTTTCTTGGTGCAGGGATCAACTATATTAAAAGAGGTCAGGCGCGCTTGGAGTGCCTTCGCAGGGAGGTTTATCCATCCATGTTTTCAAACCAATCCCTAAAAGAACGTTTCCAAAAGATGAACTTACCCAAATATAAATTTAAAATAAAATAATAATTTATAGATAATAATAAACGTTATTAATAATTAATAAAGGTGTGTATTGTAAAATATTTATTTATATTTTTTAGAAATGCTGTCACCAAAATCAAAAAATCGCCGTGAATGTGAAAAAAATAAAAATATATTTATAAAAATCAGAACATTAAAAATTTTAGCAAGTACTTGAGTTTTATGTTAAGAATAATTAATATTTGACTAAGGTGACAGCAAATTAGTTTGAAAATGGCCAACAATTTTATTTTAAAAAACAAAATAGGGCCGAAACGTTAAACAATAAAATAATGTTGTAAAATAAATATTTCGTCAAAAAATGTATTAATAAATGTGGGATTAAGTGGGTGGTTGATTAGTTCTTTTATCTAAATTGGTCAATATTATAAAATAAAAATATTGATTTACTGAAGATACCCTTATACAATGCAATATCAGGATTGTTTAATTTGATGCAAATATGTAGGCACCGCGAGATTATTTTATTTTTTTTTAATATATATTAGCGCATTTCGTGAACCTGAACTGTCTGTTGGCCATAAATCCCTTAAAACCAAAATATAATAATTATTATTTAAAAAAAAGTTCAGGAGAATAAGAGATACCTAAAAAAAAGAGTCGTCAACAAGAACAGAATAATTTGTTAATAACATATTTGGACAACGTGATAGCTACCTCTATTCCGAATGAGTTGGAAAAGAATTATTATAGAAAAATATAAATTAATTAGCAGATTTATATTTTTATTTTATTTTTTAAGACATAAAAGCTATTTTTTAAAATATTAGTTCGCCTATTCACTTGTTCGTAGTATATATGAATTCCATAAATATGACCCAATAATGATTTCGTATGATTAGAATTAGAAATCATAACGTGAGTATTAAAATAGATTGATGAGTCTTCTTTTATTGAAAGAGTTTCCATTATTTCAATTAAACGATTGCATAGAAACATCAAACCAACGGTTGTTAGCAACGGTCAGTTGAACGCCAACATAGAAAAAAAAAAAAATAGTATGAAAGTGAAGCATAAATCTTTTTCACTTGAGCGCAGGATGGAGAAGGCCTCTGTAGCAGGAAGGATGAAAAATTGTGTCTTCCTCTACTAAATATTTCATAAAAGCGAGAACTCAACAGCATTTCCGCGCTCTATTTTCACCGTTACAGAATAAATAACGACCGCCGTAGTGTTGTATAATGAATTGACAAGTCGTTAGGTAGTTTGAGCGATAATATAGGGGAGGGGGAGCCTGCAATATTAAACCGTCACGGATACAGTTATGAACAAGTGTAAAAATAAATTATTACGGTAGCAATAACAGATAACGATATTACGGTAGCAGTAACAGATAACGACATTACCTTCCATTTTTTTGCGCCGTACTCATACAACAAATTGTATTTCTCTTTTTTCTTTTATTTGCATTTCTAACAATAACGTATGAAGTTCAAACTCATTTTTATTTTATTGTTATATCTATTTCGGATCCAGCCACGGAGCAACATTCCAATGCCCAGTAATCCTTCCCTTCAATAATCTCTATCTACGCAGGCATTCTCTAGCTGTCAAGTCTTCTCTGACAACGTATATCCACAACTTCCGATGTCTTCCACGTCTTCGTTTTACGTCCGGGAAGTACTTAAGCGCTCGAAGGGGCCAACTCGTTTCTTCCATTTCCATGACGTGTCCATAGCAAATCAACCTTCTTTCGCTAATATTATTAAGAATATTAAATTCAGTCCCTACTCTATTATGATTTCTCCATTTGGAATCCTCTACTATCCGCATATACCAGAGCTTCTTCTTCAAAAATCCATCGATAGAGCCAATAGTTTATTTGCATATGCCTCTATCACCGTCAGATACCTCTATCTCAGACTTATATAAGGTTGTCCCTATTAGGAAGGAACGCTAAGTTATTTTTCTTTTGTTGGGAGAGAAACCTTTTTGTTCCATACTACGCAGTTTAGATGACCTATTATCTGTTTTCCATTAGTGATCTTATTTTCTTTATCCTTTTGCCCTGTACCGAAGATATCTATCGTCACCCCAAGATAACTTAAAGATTAACAAGATAACACCCCAACAATACTTTGAGGGATTGTGCAGTTCTCCATGTAGAAAGCCAGAAGAGTTTAAATTTATGTATTCTGTTTTTTTCAATATTTATCTCCATTCAGACCGCAATGTGCATATACCTCAAGTAGTTTCCTCTTGATAAAGTCCATATCATATTCATCGGATGACCACCTGGTCGTCTGCAAACTGAAGGGTGAAGAGAACACCATCACCAACCTAAACCCCATCCCACGGCATCTCTGTTTAGACGATTTCAGTCCATCTCTGTCGATCTTTACACTTGGCTCAGCTCTTATATATCTGTTTATATATATATTTATGTATATACGAGTATATAATAAAATATTTTATTATTTTTATAAAAACTTTTTTTATTTGGTTTAAAATAATTAAATTTGCGTATACTAAGACTTGCCATGTTTAGGGGGTGGGACACATGCTAATCCTAAGTGATATAATTAATCCAATTCAAAATGCTTTAAGTACAGCACCTAAGATAAAAATATATTATTTTATAATATTTTGACATCTAAAATCATTAAAAAAAAAAAGCAACAGGAAAGAAAACAATTCCTTTCTTCATAGATTCATGAAATTAGTTACCTGTCGCTATAAGCGTGGAATATAAAAAATGAATAAAATTAATAAGTTTTATAAATGATTAAATCCTGGAAATACAGATACTATACACAGCTAAAGCCCATTTCGAAAATTTTCTCCAGATTATTTCAACCGACAACAGATTAAAATGAAGATAAATATTGTGTTGGATTGAATCAAGGAGTTATAGCCATTAAGAGTTATGGCTATTAGAATAAGGAGTTATGGAGCGCATTTCCTCTATCGTAAATTTAGACAATTTATAAAACTATACCAATACAGAAAACTTAATATTTTCTCTCACATACTAAAATTTAAAATAACAAACACCTCATTTATATATATATATATATATATATATATATATATATATATATATATATATATATATATATATATATATATAAATAATAGTAATTTTTATTAAAGAAATTACTATAACTAACTAAAAAGTATAATACTAATTATTTCATGTTATTTACTAATAGTTAAACAAATAAATTTTTTAAAATAATTGTGAAGGAGAATCTTGGTTTGGCGTGAGGTCAATAAATGAAAACACAATAAGAAAAAACTTACTAGAATGCGTGCCGACGTTTCGGCCTAAATTTTAGACCATCATCAGGGCTGAGTGGCGCATGGTATAACCAGCCAACTGAGTTTTTTTCTTATTGTGTTAACTTATTGACCAGAAGATTGTCCTACATACTTTTCCACGGTCAACCAAACTCTCACCAACTAAAAAATAATTATTTTACGTAAGTATAAATAGTTTTGAAAACCAATTAAGTTAACTATATTAATTTTACCTTGTAAGCATATGAGGCTCGATTGAAAAGTTTAGTCAGCCAGGACCGAGTCGATAAATTATTAGCACCTGAAAATATTGCTTTGCTACCTATAAGTCCTACCTGAAAACTAATGTGAGGCCCGACATTAAGAAAGTTTCTGCTGGCAGACTGTCGCAGTTAGAGCCTACAGTAGACCAATATAAGTCCTTATCGAACAACAAGAAACACTATAAAGTTCAAAGAGATAATTAAATAGTATTAATTGACGATAATTTAAAGCTTTTTTTTTTTTTATAAATATAACAACAGTCGAAGAAAAAAAAAAGTAGTATGTTTTAGATTTAGAAGAGAAGAATGAAAGTGATATCAAGGCATTTTGGGGGGTTCTTTTTAACCAGGCCTGATCTGTTGTTGAAACTTTTGTTTCTTGTTGTATGTGTACGAGTGAATTTTGCCCCCATCTCCCTGCCCCTTCCCTTCCCCCTCCCTCCCTCCCAAAGGCGGGCCTGGTTACCATGACATAACATTGTGAAGTAAACTAAACTTTTTGAATACATCTCACATTAACACTTTTTAAGAACCTGCAAAATTTTACCTTTGTTTATTTCCGACTTCATATAATGTCCAATGATTCAAGTCCATTATATTCCTTCATAAATTTTTAAATAATAAAGACTTTAGCCATAAGAAAATAAGGGAACAGCGATTCGGTTCTTCGCCCCGGATGATAAATGGCCGCCCAGTAGCGAAAGAGATATACGAAGGCACGAAATTGCAAGCTGTGAAATATGTTCTCTGTTTCCCTCTCGGCTAATTTTCCCTGCTGAGTCTTCTTTAGGCAATGTGCCGGGCCATATGTTACGGATTATATTTATCCGCCGATAAAACCAATTTCTTCGTGTTGAATTTATGTCAAGAATCTATGGATGGGAACGGAAGGAATAAACAAAATGACAACTTGGCCATTTCTTATTATGAGTAAGAAAACAGAAGAATTGATTGGGTGTGAATAATAATAAATAAATGGCAAATTAAAATGTATTATTTTGTTCAATCCTATGCCATCATATCCCCCCCCCCCTCAATAAAGATGATCAATGAAATTCAAAAAATAAAGGACGAAGGTATTAGTGGTTTCAGATATTATGGCATAGTCAAAATCATCAAGGAATAAATATCTACTCTATCGAGGACTTTTTTTTTCTCAAGGATTTTCAGTAAAGCAGTTTGTTTGTTTAACCTAAATACTAATTTGTTAGTTATTGACTGGGGCTTCTACTAATAGCTTATATAATATATTATTATATTATAGCTTTCTAGTATATTATTATATTATAGCTTTCTAATATATTATTATATTATAGCTTTCTAATATATTATTATATTATAGCTTTCTAATATATTATTATATTATAGCTTTCTAATATATTATTATATTATAGCTTTCTAATATATTATTCTACTAATAGCTTATATAATATATTATTATATTATAGCTTTCTAATATATTATTATATTATAGCTTTCTAATATATTATTATATTATAGCTTTCTAATATATTATTATATTATAGCTTTGTAATATATTATAGCTTTCTAATATATTATTATATTATAGCTTTCTAATATATTGTTATATTATAGCTTTCTAATATATTATTATATTATAGCTTTCTAATATATTATTATATTATAGCTTTCTAATATATTATTCTACTAATAGCTTATATAATATATTATTATATTATAGCTTTCTAATATATTATTATATTATAGCTTTCTAATATATTATTATATTATAGCTTTCTAATATATTATTATATTATAGCTTTCTAATATATTATTCTACTAATAGCTTATATAATATATTATTATAGTATAGCTTTCTAATATATTATTATATTATAGCTTTCTAATATATTATTCTACTAATAGCTTATATAATATATTATTATATTATAGCTTTCTAATATATTATTATATTACAGCTTTCTAATATATTATTATATTATAGCTTTCTAATATATTATTATATTATAGCTTTCTAATATATTATTATATTATAGCTTTCTAATATATTATTCTACTAATAGCTTATATAATATATTATTATATTATAGCTTTCTAATATATTATTATATTATAGCTTTCTAATATATTATTATATTATAGCTTTCTAATATATTATTGCTTTCTAATATATTATTATATTATAGCTTTCTAATATATTATTATATTATAGCTTTCTAATAAATCTAAAAGCAGTTATCTTGCAATCGATACTTACCGATAGAGATATTTAAAATTTCAGAGTCAACTTAGAGCTTGTTATGGCAAGGTACCAAAATATCGTCCCTAAGCCAAATTCGAAATTTAAATTATTAAACTAAAGTTTAAAATTCCCAACATTTGATACAAGGAGCTCGATTCTGTACCCCTCCCCCCTCCCAATGATTAGTATCGATATTGGGCAGAATTAAATAATATATTATAGGAATATATTAATTAAGGAATATATTAAATAATATTCCTCAGAGTAAACAAAAACAATAATTAGCTTAGTTTTTGGATTTTAAAAGAGAAGCCTCAATTTTGTCTCCCAATCAAATTCATAACGTACAATTTATTTGAAGTGACAGACACTTAAGTAAAGGCAAATAACTCCCCAAAACAAAATTTATTACATAAGATCACTAATTAATTACTTATCTATTAATACAAATTAATTGTTTGCTAATTTTTTATAAACATTATCCAAGTTAGATGGAATAGAATAATGGCTCTATATTAGCCATTAAAGCTTTAAAGATTAATAAAACTAGTTTTGCAAGTTTAATTGTTAGCAATTTTTTCACGTTTCAAGTTCGGCAATTTTAAGTAATTTTTTTTTTAAGGCTAAAGAGCTATTATAAAATTTTCAGGAATTTTTCATTGTTTCAAAATCAGTTTTTCAGATATTAAAAAAAATAAATAAATAAAAGTTATAGAATCTAGAATTCAATAATCAGCAATTCTTTCACGAAATTCCAAGGGATTGTAAAGAAGACTATAGAGCTAGCATTCAATTTTCAGCACTTTTTCTTGTTTCAAGAGCAGCAGGATTTATTTCTTTCAAAGGGTGAATTTTACGTTTTTTTTTTTTTTTTTTTTTTTTTTTTTTTTTTTTTTTTTTTTTTTTTTTTTTTTTTTAAGTAAACTAACGAACTGGCAGTATTGAGAAATAACTGAAAATGAAACAGATAAAGACAATTAGTAGTAATAAACTAAAACTAAATCTATTGCGTAAATGGTGAACGTGAAATAAACAATGGAAAATTAGTTGTAGTTGTAGTCCGTGAATGGGATGACTTTGCCAAGAAGGTAAAAGCTCTAAAAGATTGGCAGATATAGTAGAAGGCAGGATGTTTATTTTGTATTTTTGCTCAATAAATCCTTTTCTTTATTTACGAAATAAATTTTCAATCGGTTTTTTCTCCGGGTTTTTTTAATTTAAAAAAAAAACAGGTTATAACCGATAGTATATAAGAAAAGGTTATTCCAAACGAAAAACCGGTTATTAGTTATAACCGACAGGTTCCTAACATCCCTAGTGTACTGACCCAATGTATTGCATTAAAAAAGGTTCAAGTATATTTGACTACGATAATATGAAGAGCATATTAATTTTCCATACCATATTTTCCATAATGACCCATCTTAGAAACTAATTAAAACATAATATTGTAGATAGTTGGCATCCGCATGATGGTATAGAAGGATCAATCTAATTAAGAGATTGATAAATTATTTCCCACTTCTATAAATTTGTTTTATTTAAAATTAGTTTCGAATGTTATACATTCATCCTCAGTTATAAAAAACATACAAAAAATTCAAAAATAAGCAATTCAAAATTTCGATAATAGAGATTAAAGGATATAATAATACGACAGATAATTCCAACTTTGCAATTCATTTAAATGAAAAAAATCATAAATTCATCAAAGACTCAGGAGTTAAATTAATACATCACGTTGAAAACAGCCTCAAATTAAATATATATGAAGCACTTGAAATAATAAAATCCTTCAAATACAATCCAGATTTTTGCTTAAATGACCAAATAAATATCTCCAATAGTCCAGTCTTAAATTTATTCCTATCTATAACAGAAAAAAACAATTACCCACCGGCATTGCTAGAAAACCCTGACCCTTAAACCGTTTACCTATAAACATGCTACCTACCTTTCGTTCATTGTTAGTTCAATGCGAGAAGAAACCAGTACAAACTTTTCTGCTTGATATAATCCATTTAAACCTTGGTGAGCACCAACATCTATTTGATTTCTTGTCTTAATTAAATTCATAATTCATAAATGTTTTATAATACTGATTTATATTAATCTAATTTAATATGTATAATAATACCAAACTATATTTTGAATTGCTTATTTTTGAATTTTGTGTGTGTTTTTAGAACTGAGGATGAATGTATAGCATTCGAAACTAGTTTTCAATAAAACAAATTTATAGAAGTGTCAAATAATTTATCAATCCTTAATTAATATTTTAAAAGTAATGAATTCAAATGAATGAAAAATTCAAACAACTTAACTACTGAATTATAATAAACAAATGAAGACTACAGACTCCCTTAGTATGTAATGGAGAAACATTAGCAATAGCAATTATACAATAGAGAGCTATAACAGAGAACTTAAAGACGAAGATAACTATGCAGGAAACTATCTTAGTTAGAATCAGTTTCTGCAGGCATTCTGTTCGGGAGAGATGACTGGGACATAGTTCTGTTAGGTCTAACTTGATATGGCGGTACTTGGTACTCGGACCCAAAGGCACTTATCGTTCAGTGGGGCTCCTTTATGGGCACTTAGCAAGCCGTCCCGCCAAGTAGCAATCCGCAAAGTCTTTATGAATTTACCGCCATAAAGAGCTTTTTATCTAACGAACTGGAAGCCGAGATAATATCGTATAACTTTATAAAAGTGAATCAACATGTGCGGAGAGCGGAGTTAGTTCAGCGGGCTGGAATCAACAGCTGTCCAATGGAGGGAGGGGGAAGTTTAACTACACTTTTTTTTTATGTTAAAGTCAACATAATTGGAAAAATCAAAACGTAATTAGCATATTTTTATAGAATGAATTTAAAAAAAAATTATTAATGTATTTATCGTCGGGTTCATAAAAAAAAAAAAAAAGTTACTACCAACAAGGGGAGTGCACGATATGTCATTTGCCGATTTTGATAAACATTTCATGGATGATTCTACATTGATAAAAAGTTGACCAACATTTTTTCGTTTTATCCCATGGGCCTAAGTTGAGGAGCTGAGAAAAAAAAAATAAAAAAAATATAACATGTTGAAAATGCTTTATTCTATATCTCGTGTGTGTAGAATGATATCGACATGATTTGTCCTTGAAAACATTTGTTTTTTTAGAGTATATTAAATGAAAAATACAAATATTAAAAAGTAATTGATGTTTGGTCAAATAAATTATAAAAAGTGCTTGAATTATTAAGTAAACTACCCTCATAGGTTTTTTCACACAAAAAATTATCGCAGATTTGGATTCAGCACATCAAAAAACCTTAATGATGAAAAAATCATCTAAAGCAAAAAAATTTTTTTAAATTCCGAGTAAACAGAAAAACAACAACAAAGAAATTACAGTCACAAAATTACATTTGGGTTTGAAGCTATTCAGTTTACCCGATATCAATGTTCTGTTACTTGTTAAAAAGAGGGGAGTTTCTTCTTTCCATATATATGAAAAACTATTGCATTATCTTAGATGTTCTATGAAAAAAAAAAATTTGATTAATTTTAATTTAATTTAAATCACAGTTAAGGCTGTTTATGTTTAGATAGTACGGGCTTTCAGCGACTTTGCATTTTTGAAGGGTTCATACAAAGTTTTTCATAACAAATATCAGTTCCTGACTCTCTGAAATTTTATTAGATTTGGATCAAACTATGCAAAACCATTCTAGATTTCATAATTATAAAAATAAGCTAATAAACATTAAAATATATAGAGTCAGTCCCAAGTTATCGCAAATTGAAGATTGAAATTTAGGCGCTTATTTTTCAGCAATGGCTCGCTGATTCAATAACGATATTTTCGTTCTTTATAAAAAGCATGGTATAATTAATAATTTCTTATGTTATAATGAAGGAAATAAACTTAGGGATCAAAGAAAGTTGAAACAGTTATAACAATTAATTAATAAAACAAGTATTTTTCAATTACAGCTAAACAACTTTCAACGTGAAAATAAATCGGACTGGTATATTATAGTATACTCCATTCCATTGGATAAAGGTTAATATAAACGACGAGAGATTCAAAGCATATGCGAACTCAGATTTTAAACAATGTACTGTAAATCCAAGCGCAAATGCTTCAAACAAAGAATGTTCAGTATATTGCCAAAAAGTAGCGTAGTATCAGCAAGGATCATCTCTCTTGTATAGTCAGCCATTTTCTAAGGCCTATAGAATTACAACAGCAGTTTTTATCAACCATACTTCAAAGAAGGCCACAAAGCATAATGAAATCCTTATATGCTCGATCTTTGAAAAAAAATTATACCATTTTTTGTCTTTTTTTTTAACAGTGGTACACCAGATCGCTTTAATAATACCGTTGACAAATCAAATTCTTATGTTTCTGAATAACAATAGTAAATAGATTTTATACTTTCATATATTCTGTGTGTATGACAATAGACATATGACATTAAGGGATTGTGATTTTTTTTTTTCAGTTTCACATAACAACAAAATACTTCGAAAATTAGATGAAGATATGAGATAAAGGAAGGCTATCTAATATTTATTCATGATAAAAATTAGCGCACCGCCTTAATTTTTAAGCGAAAATCTTGTTTAATAAAACTAACCATATATTTTAGTTTTTATTAGTTTATTTCTGATTCATAGGTATCCTGTTGTAAACTAAGGTTTACAGCAGGTAGTTTTTTTGTCTCAAATCCTATTTGAAAAGGATTTTGTTAAATACTCGGCAATTTTCTTCTAGTTGATCCCCCAATTAACCAGTTTGATTGGACTTGTGTGAAAGTAGCAATTTTTTTACCAAGTGCTATAAATTTAAATTTTAAACTTAAAAATTTAAAATTTGTTAATTTTCTAACTTTACGAGGCCTTTTTTTAAAAATAAAGTCCAAATTTTCCGGTTTTTGGTGTCTAAAATCAACATGTAATGTTTGATTATTAATTATATAGCACACCTAAAAATAAAATAACCCTCAGTATTAATAAAATGGAATTCGTGGTGGAATAATAAAGTGGTGCGCTGATTTTGATCAGGAGTATATTAATCTTCTATATACATAATATATATATATATATATATATATATATATATATATATATATATATATATAATAATAATAATAATAATGACGATAAAAGGCGTGCGAGCTTGCACACGTAGGTAGGCAAACCACCGTTCAGTATTGCGGTACTGTATAGCCTGCCCCAAGTCTAATGGCGGATTTTTTATAATGCCGTCTTCAGGCATGGCAGATAATTCCACCCCTTTTGGCCACTCCTATCTCCAAAAGCAGTTAGTTCTTTGAAGTTAAAAACGAAGTTGAGATAATTTCTATATTCATCTTAAGCTGTTTTTAATGCAACAAATTCGTTTGAATCGAAGAATATAAGTTCACTCACATTTTGCCGCTTTCCAAAAATTGCCGCCCGAGCAAGTGCCTACTCTACATGAGCGTAAATCCACTACTGCCCATGTCCAAAACATGTTTTCTGAAGCTGAGACTGGGATCATAAATAAATAATCACTTAATAAACTAAGGCCTAATAAATAAAAATATATTTTGTATTTTTCATTTATTAAAATCGTCCTCGGGCCACTTCCATTACTATTATTATAGGTAATTTGTATTTGTATATTTGATATATTGTTACATAAAATTGGGACATCTTATACTTTTCTAATTACCACAGGGTCGATTTTTGGAATGAAATTGAATTACTTTAAAGAAAAAAAAATTAAGTAATATAAAATAATATTCTCTATATATTTTATATTATAAAATACTATTCTTGAAATAAACAATATTTAAACCACATAAACTTTACAAATTCGAGTAATGAAGGTAACCTTCGACTGCTTAATCCCCTCCTGAGGCCATACAAAATAGGCCGAAATTTCGTCACACTTCTAAAAAAATATGTGATGTGGACAACACATGACTTTCATGTAGGCCAATTAAACTATAAATCGGTGGCTCAAAAAATGATCCTGAATTTGTTTGCTAGTTTCCGAAGATTGCAGTATCTCAAAAACGACACTCTGTGTCACGACATCCATCTATTGGCACACAGACATACTCTTATTTCTGGAGGTCCCATTCCGTTATTATAAGTCGTTTCCTTTCAGTAGATAACAAGTTCGCAAGAGATTTCTTCGTGTTCCGTGACAACATTAGAACACTCAATATCACTAGATAAAGCATTGGAAATCGACAGTTTCGACATTTTAAGCGGAAAAACCCACTCAACTAATATCTTATTCTCCTGCTGCAGACTTGTTCACCTCACAAATGTAGAGGAAACCCATTTTTTTACACTCAAATTTAACACTTAAAACAAGTAATAAAAATGTTTAATTGAATTGGACACGAAATTGCGTTTGTAATCTTTATTACCGAAACATATGATTTCTGTGTTTAGTTTTAATATAATTTTTGATGTAAGTTTATTATGGCCTTCAAGTAAAGTACCCTTTTCGGCTCACCAATTTTAACAAAAATCTAGTAAATACATTCATATCGATATAAAAGTCCTATTTACCAAATTTGAGATGTTTTGCATTATATTTTAATATAATTTTTGATGAAGGTCTAATATGACCTTCAAGTAAAGTACCACTTCCGGTCTGCCAATGTAAACCAAAATTTATTATATTATTTATATTAATATGAAAGTCTTGTATACCTAATTTGAGAAGTTTGGCATAGCATTTTAATATAATTTTTGATGGAAATCAATTATGACCTTGAAGTAAAGTGCCATTTCCGGCGATCAAGCAGTGACCAAAAATTCACAACAAGATTTTACAACAATCCTAAATACAAAATTACAACTTTCTACAGCTAACTGTTTTTGAGTTATGCGAGATACGAACGGATAAGTACGATGGATGGTCAAAATGGATATTTCCGTCGAAATCTGAAAACCGAAAATTTTCGCGATTACAATACTTCCTCTACTTCGTACAAGGAAGTAAAACATGTCTGTATTTTATGTATGATATTAATTATATCTAAGAGGTAAATATTACTCGTTTTTATACCGCAATATCCTCTTACCAATGGCTTAGTTGATAATCAGTCATTTAATAACATACTAAGCACTGACTTAAGAATTATAAATAACGTATTTGAGAACTTTTCAGTACATTTAAACCCGTCTTCGCTCCATGGGGGCGGCCATTTTGATATTCTCTTAGCCTCTTAATTAAAAAAATGTTAGAAATTCGTTATTCTGCTGTCTACTAACGACGAATCGAGTTTGTTTCTTCCTTTTTATTTCCAATTTGTTTCTTCCTTTTTATTTCCAATTTTTTTCTCTTTTCTCTTTCGTTATCTCTCATCTACTGCACCTCTCTTTCCTTTTATGTTTCTATCTTTATCTCTCAATTTTAATTTAATGCTAACTTTCTGTTAGTTCTTTTTTTGCATGTTTAATCCCCCTTCAGTTTCCTATAACCCCTTACCATAATAAACTACATTATTTACTAATTACTAATACCAATCTTACATTATTATTTGTTATATAACTTCTTATAAAATTATTATATACTTTATGTATATTGTTTTGTACATGTTTGCATATTTCTCCATATTTTTTTTAAAATTCCCGCATCGTGTTTTTCTTGGCGCTGATGAAGGTTTGCAACATAGACCGGGACGTCGACAAACATTGAACAGTATTATCGCATTACTTTGTGTTTTATTTGTTGACGCATCCCAACAAGAGATATGATCAATCTATATCCATATATATTTATTTTACACCGGTACAAAAACATACATAACCCCATTTGTACAAGGAGTAATGAAGAAGCGGTTTACTTCCACCTAAGTAAACTGAGATCGGTTCGGAAATTAGACAGAAATGACAGTGGAAGTAATTAGATACGGTTGGACTGAGACTGGTGACAGTTGACTAATGGTGCCAGGAGAGCGGAGAGTCTACTGTACTGCCGTCTGCCATAACCCCGGTTCACGTCCCAGCTAATGGTAGTCAGTCTAGTCAGGTTGTTAGCTTGAGTGCAGTAGCGGCATGGTTAGTCGTCTCTGTATACAGCAGGGGTTCAACCGCTGCCTCTTCCACAGCTGAAATCGATCCCCAAAATATGACCCCATGCAATTGAACATGGCAACTTTTATTTTTAGAATACTGCGACACCAAGTAAATTTTATTTTCAAAAGTAGAATGAACACTGGAAAAAAAATACTGACATTGTTCAGTTATTTCAAAAATATGCTGCATACGATTTGTAGCTGAAAGACAAGCGAGAAATCGAAGCATTAAACAACTTTCCAGTAAATGTTAATTATTTATCATAGAAAATAAATTAAAATTTCTTCATTTAATTACAAAAAAAAATATCTTCAGTTGTGCATCAATAAATTCTGCAATGTGTCTACAACATTTTTTTTATCTTTTGTTGATCTAATGTTTTTAGTAATGCAGCCTCTTCTTCTGGTGGTAATTAAAATCTATTTGCATTAAATTCATTACCTACTAGATTAAGTACATACATTCATCGTATGTATGCAGCATTATTTATTGGATTTAACGCTCGTAGCTACAATAACTGAATGGCAACCTATTTTAACTACCATGACAAAATTTCGGAAAAAATAGAATAGTGCCGTTTATGAATGAATAACAGTATATTTTGCATTTATGAATGAATAACAGTATATTTTGCATTTATGAATGAATAACAGTATATTTTGCATTTATGAATGAATAACAGTATATTTTGCATTTATGAATGAATAACAGTATATTTTGCATTTATGAATGAATAACAGTATATTTTGCATTTATGAATGAATAACAGTATATTTTGCATTTATGAATGAATAACAGTATATTTTGCATTTATGAATGAATAACAGTATATTTTGCATTTATGAATGAATAACAGTATATTTTGCATTTATGAATGAATAACAGTATATTTTGCATTTATGAATGAATAACAGTATATTTTGCATTTATGAATGAATAACAGTATATTTTGCATTTTGTATAGCAGTATGTGAATAAAGCTATTTTATAAATTTAGCACAAAAGTCACGGGCCACCCTAGGATGATCCTCGGAACTCTGCATCACCATCGAACGTTTCGTAACAAAATAGTAGCTGATTAGCAGACCGGTTTTATACGCCCA
Organism: Rhaphigaster nebulosa; assembly: GCA_948150685.1. Lineage (NCBI taxonomy): Eukaryota > Metazoa > Arthropoda > Insecta > Hemiptera > Pentatomidae > Rhaphigaster > Rhaphigaster nebulosa. The sequence goes on from OX411309.1 coordinate 152,658,882, forward strand.
TATCTCAGCCATTTTGAAGATAGAGGTAAAACAGTATATTAAAATTATTATTATAGGTACAAAAGACACTTAAAACAAGTAATAAAAATGTTTAATTGCATTGGAAACCAAATTGCGTATGTAACCTTTATTACCGAAAAATATGATTTATGTATTTAATTTAAATATAATTTTTGATGTAAGCTTATTATGACCTTCAAGTAAAGTACTCTTTTTGGCTCACAAATTTTAACCAAATCTAGTAAATACATTCATATCGATATAAAAGTCCTATTTACCATATCTGAGATGTTTTACATTATATTTTAATATAATTTTTGATGAAAATCTAATATGACCTTCAAGTAACGTACCGCTTCCGGTTTTCCAATTTAGGCCAAAATCTAGTATGTTATTTAAATCAATATATAAGTTATAAATACCAAATTTGAAAAGTTTTGCAAAGTATTTTAATATAAATTTTGATGGAAATCAATTATGACCCACAAGTAAAGTACCACTTCCGCTGATCAAGCAGTGACCAAAAAGGGAGGTTCACAACTAGATTTTACAACAATCCTAAATACAAAATTTCAACTTTCTACGGAAAACGGTTTTCGAGTTATGCGAAATACGAACGAACGTACGTACAGACGCCACGACGAATCTAGTCAAAATGGATTCAGGGATGGTCAAAACGGATATTTCCGTTGAAATCTGAAAACCGAAAATTTTCGCGATTACAATACTTCCTTTACTTCGTACAAGGAAGTAAAAAGACTGCTTACCTGCAAAAGGTGTTATATACACTAATAAAAGTAGCTGATATATATATATATATATATATATATATATATATATATACAGTTTCAATAACACCTGAGTATATTATACTGGATGAAATACACGTGTGGACCAATGGGAAGGCAGCTTCTTTCAATGGTTTTTATTATCTTTTTTTCCGCCTGGGTGATGGAAGCTTCTCATTAGGGAAGAATGAGTGAAAAGACCTTATTCTCTCTCTCTCTCTTTCTCACTCCGCTTTTATTGTATTTTTTTTTTGTTTTATTAAAAACTTGCTTTAATAAGAAGGACAATGGAGGAAAGCAGAGTTTTTATTCGCTAGTCCTCAAAGCTCTTATTCGGAATCAAATCACAATTGTTTTTTATAATTTAATTTTCTTTATTTTCCTACCATTTAATCTTTAATTTGTCTATGCTTAATGTTTAGTTTCTTCTGATTGTAATTATAGTATGAATGGTTGCCTAGGTGACTAATAATTATTGACCTTAAATATGTACGTCAGAGAAAAACTGCCGTTATTTCAATTTTGCTGATACAGTGTTTAGTATCATATTTGCATTATTCAGGCCATATTTTACAAGTAAAAATAAACTAGGTTAATAAAATATGAAACACTTGAAATATAAAGATTGTTCACACTCCACAGTGTGATTTGAAACTTGTTTTTACTCTTCTGTGAACATTTGAAAATGTTACTTACGACAGTATACCTCTGACATACACGAATGTGGCAGACTGTTAATGCTTGATAAAAGTTTAGCTCTCTTAATTTTTTAACAAAACCGGTTCAGTGGTTGAGGAGAAAAAAGGGTACTTGGGTACTTAGAAACAGATTTGACAGAATGTTTTTAAAGTCTCATTTTTGGCCTCAGATGCACTAAAACCTGTTTGGGAAATTAAATGAAATATTTTTACAAATTAAAATACTTCATGGCTGAGGAAGTTGAACTAAATAATAGAAATGCTATAACAAAATGAAATTCCATCAATCTCTGCTGATAAATAAGTGAAATGAATAAATTTGGAGTACATGCTCGGGAGTAGACGATGAGTCCTATTGCCACGAACTAATGCTCTCTTTTGATGAGAATAAAAATCCAATTATTGCCTCGAGTACACGCTCAGGTGACTGAAGTAGGTGCTTCCAAAATTATTAAAGATTAAACTAATTGTTTTATATCTCTAGTTTAGAAAATGATATCGACATGCCTTTTCCTGCAAAGCATTTCATTTTCAGAGTGTATTAATGGAAAAATACAAACGTTTAATAATTGCTTTTCGATCAAATAAATATTTTTAAAATTTTTTAAATTAGTAAGCAAATCAGCCATATAGATTTTTAAGGCAAAAAATGACGACAGATTTTACTTTACTACAGCACACCTAAAAATATTTATGTTAGATATGTTAGCGAAAACGCCTTCATTTGAGCAGCCGGAGTCTACACAGTGGAGCAGGTTCTCAGTTTTATTCACTTAGAAAGTTGAGTAGATACTCTAATAAATAGGAGAACGAGCTCCATAAATCAGCAAGTACACTATTACATATCTTCTCTCTTTCAGATCTAACCCTTGCACATGTTAAATTTTTTGAGGAATGATCACATGCTCAATTTACTAAACTTCACCTGATATCTATCTTGTTCTCAAAGATCCTTCCCTATAACTAATAGACGATTATATTCCATGGAAATATTCCAGACAGACTGGAAGTTTATTAGAACTCGCGGATGGAAGAGGAGGAACTCTAATGAAGATCTATAGCCTGCCTCTGTAGCCTCAATATAAATCATTAAGTAGCGTCGCAGGCGATCTATCAATCTGTCATCAAGCACTTACTTTCCGCGTCCGCCAACTTCGTCCGCAATTAACGCTGTTGTTGAATTTTTGAAGCGTCACAGTAATGGCAGAGACACGTACCGGTATTTATTTAGTAGCAGCCTGTTCAAGTAAAGTCTGTTAACTAATTACACCAAAAGTAAAAAAAAGTCTGTGCATTTTTACTTCCTAGTACGAAGTAAAGGAAGTATTGTATTCGCGAAAATTTTCGGTTTTCAGATTTCAACGGAAATATCCATTTTGACTAGTTTCGTCGTGGCGTCTGTACGTACGTACGTTCGTACGTATTTCGCATAAATCAAAAACCGTTAGCCGTCGAAAGTTGAAATTTCGTATTTAGGATTGTTGTAAAATCTAGTTGTGAATCTCTCTTTTTGGTCACTGCTTGATCACCGGAAGTGGTACTTTACTTGAAGGTCATAATTGATTTTTATCAAAAATTATATTAAACTACTATGCAAAACTTCTCAAATTTAGTATTTATAACTTAGATATTAATTTAAATAACATATTCGATTTTTGTTTAAATTGAAAAACCGGAAGCGGAACTTTAATTGAAGGTCATATTAGATTTTCATCAAAAATCATATTAAAATATAATATAAAACATCTCAAATTTGGTAAATAGGACTTTTATATCGATATGAATGTATTTAATATATTTTGGTTAAAATTGGTGAGCCAAAACGAAGGGTACTTTACTTGAAGGTCATAATAAGCTTACATCAAAAATTATATTTAAATTAAATACATAAATCATATGTTTCGGTAATAAAGGTTACAAACGCAATTTGGTTTCCAATCTAATTAAACATTTATAATACTTCTTTTAAGTGATAAAATTGAGTGTAAAATACTGATTTTCTTCCCTATTTGTGTGTGTGTGTGTCAATAAATGGATCTCGCGACGCCGAGTGTCTTTTTTGAGATACTGCAATCTTCGGAAACTAGTAACCAAATTGAGGATCACTTTTTGAGCCACCGATTTATAGTTTAATAGGCGTACAAGGAAGTCATGTGTTGTCCACATCAGATATTTTTCTTTATAAAAAAACAAAAAAGAAATTCTTGAAGATTAGCCATTACACAAATAACTGCTAGCATTATCGTTAACTGCCAAGAGTAAATGCCTTAACAATGAACTATCGCGCCTTATCTACTTAGCAACCTCACTCAGCCAACTGTACTATGTTTCATTATTTCTGCACTTGGAATGGATTGTATCCAAAATTTTTTAACTTATTTAATTCTTGAAAATTAATCATATAAATATCATAAAAACTATATAATTTAATTTTTAAGATAAGCAATAAATTGCTAGTATTCAGTTAGTTAATCGTTATACATCTACAATGTTTCCAACCGTCACAAGGTTTAATATCAGCATATAGAGAAGAATATTGCCGGACTGCAATACCTCACTGTCACGACAGTACTAGGTATGTCAAAAACCGGTCGTTTATATAGTATAACCGGTTTTTTGGTATGAAATAACCGCTTTTTACAGTGACGGTTATAATCAATTTCTATTTTTTAATCCTAAAAACGGCGGAAAAAACTGATCGAAAATAAATTTGGTTAAAAAAAAACTATTGAGCAAAAATTACGAAATAATATATCCAATCTTTTACCCGACTGCCTCCTACTGATTAAACCTCCTTGGTAAAGTCAAACTGTTATACTGACTGTAATTAAACCTCCATTGGTAATTTCACACACACCAGTAACGAAGCTGTGGTTTTGCGGTTTCCTGATTTCTTTTTAGTTTATTATTATTTTCTTTCTCTTTCTCATTTTCTCATTTTATGGAGCACAGTGGTAAGACTTGTCATGCTTCCGGTTCCGGGTTCGAGACCGGCTGTGGCTGAAAATTATTTATCCCGTTATCACCCCTGGATCGACTCTGTGGGATCGGGAGACCCTCCTGGGGACCACCCAGCCTCTATAAAATGGGTACCCTTAATTGGGGGAAAAAGCCTGGCGGTTGAGCGTGATCTCGGGCAAATCACCTCCTTGCACAACCATTGGCTTAGAAACAGTACAGTCCTTAACAAGTACTGAACCCTTCTTAAGACCCTTCATGAGTTGTGGTGGTACAGGTTTTTTTTATATTATTTTCTTTCTCTTTCTCATTTTCAATTTTTCTGAAATCCTTCAGTTTGCAAGTTCCTTTAAATTCAACACCTCTCAATCCTTAATGTGGAGGTTTTTTACTAAAATAAGTAGCTTAGGGATAGGCTATACTTTACAATGCAGCCGCCTTATCAGTAGCGGTCGCCGCACTGGCGCTCTCTAACACCATTTGCGATAACTGCTTCGTATTCATTGGAATTATTAAAACCATTAGTGCTGTTGACAGCACCAATAATTTTTATTAATAAGTAATTAAAGCAGTAAGAATTTTAATAATTCCAATGAATAGGAATTTTACAACTGAATACAAAACAATTGTGTTACAAATTACAAATGGTGTAAAGTGGTACCATAAATAGTTATTTCATTAATGCATTAAAAACCCACCTATCTTAATTATATCCATGCGTTCACAACCAGAATTCTTGTTTAAATCATGACACAGATGGTTATAAGGGTAAAAATTTATTTGCTTTGTATTCTCTCTCTCTATGTTTTTACTTTCCCTTACCTATATACGAAGTATATAGAAAGGGGAAGTATTGCGATCGTGAAAATTTTCGAATTCGAGTTTTCAACGGAAATACACGTTTTAAGGTGACCAAGCCTCGCAAAATGGTCTCTGTGTGTGTGTGTGTGTGTGTGTGTGTGTGTGTGTGTGTGTCTGTGAACAGCCTAGCTAAAAAACGAAAAGTTGTACGATACTCAAATGACGTATTTAAGGTAGGTATATGGCTGCGATGTTACAGCAACTTTTTCGTCAAAATCGACTAACCGGAAGTGCCACTTTATATAATAGATTTTACACTTTTTTACAATTTTCTCGAAAACGGCTCCAACGATTTTGATGAAACTTGCCTAAATTATTCTTCATAAATGCCTTTAACTTTTTATGTATGTAGTAAATCACCGAGGAATTGCAGGGAAAAAAGTTATGATGAAAAGAATATTTTATTTGCGCATAGCTTAAAAAGTATGCATTTTACGGTAAATTATGTATAGAATTGTATGAAAGGTAATTAAATTATCTAAAAAACAATAAAAGAATCATCAAAATCACACCAGAATTAGCAAAGATACAGTGTATTTTATGAGCACAAGACCCTAGATGGATAAACAAGCGCATCCGTAAGGACGCGGATGTGACCGAACCTCCTCCCATAAATCCGCCAATTTGTTGTAAACAATACGCTCTGTAATAAAGTAATTTAAGAATACAAAAGCGAAAATTAACTTAATAATTTCTACTTTCACATTATTTAATGGAAAGAAAATGATTGTTGTACTAAAATTGTTTAGAAAACTTTTTTATTGTACTTAAGTGGGAGAAGATGTGTATGCTGCTGAGGTTATTAGAAGCAGTGTTTATGTGAACTCTTTAAAATTGTATTCAAAAGATGATTATTATAGGACGGTAAGGGAATGTTGTGTGATGCGCGGACCGCACCAGATTTTTTTATTTTATTTTTTCAATCTTTTCGAAATATATAAGTCACAATTTAAATTAATAACCAATCTTAAATAAGTAAGCAATGTTTTATGCAAAATTTTAGTGTTTAATATTCGGATAATAATAGTATAATAAAAGTTAATGCATGTCGTTTCATATCTTGACTTTCTATCGAGGGGAATTTCATTACTTCGACTTTGGACTGTTAAAAGAGGAGAGGAAGAGCCGGTTTCCTAATTAGAAGCTTAGATGCCCCCATTACACGCACAATAAAAAGAACTCCCCGGCCCTCTCTCACTTCCCGACCTAAGAAAATAAACAAACACTGCTGCTACAGACTATGCTCGAACTGCTAATGAGCTACTATAAAGCTCGGTTCCCTTCGCCGCTCATCAGCAGGCCTCAATAACCGCTGTCGCTAGAGGAGATCAAGTCTGAAAACTAAAACCTATTCTTTCAGCGGGACTATTTAAAAGGTGGGACTATTTAGTGCGCATGCGCCTAACAATAACCTATTTTAATGGAAATAAAGATTAACTTACGAATTAGTGCACTTGATTGAAATAATTTAAAACAAATCAAAATGCTAAAAATAAAATTCAAGATGGTATATTTGACAAGGTAATAGAGGGATAGGACTTTCTTCTTGAGACCTCTCGGCCTAAGCTCCGCCTACAAGGTACTCCCTCAAGTTGTATACCTACGAATGAGCTAATTAATATTGATAGACTAATGTAGATCATTGAGATTGCTATAAATTCGCAAGTATGGCAACTTTATATAACATCGGTTATCCGCTGCAATCATCACTTTAGCACTACTTGTTAATAATTGTATTATTTGTCAATACTGGGGACTCCAAGGTGTAAAGTATAGTTTAAAACCGGTGTATACTAATGGAAAACCAAGTAAAAGAGAAATAAATCAAGCATGAAAAACATATTATTTTATTAATGAGAGAAATACTAAAAAAAACTTTTTTTATTCTCTCAAACATCAGTTCATAACTAACCAATTATTCAAAACTGGAGAGCTAAAATAAATCCCATCATATTACTTTTTCCCTTCGTCATAAACCCACGACATCCTGGTATGTGCCATTTATCCCTCTAGAACCACTTCTACCTTGACAACCGTCTAACATGGAATCCACATGCCAGATTGGAACGACAAAAAATTACTAGTAGATTCCGATTACTCCGACACTCATTAAACATACGCCCTACACACTTAATTCATTGCAAAAAAACTCATAAACATTACAATTTCCGTGCCTATTTAGACATGAGGAATTGAGCTCTGGGGCTCCAAGAAATCATCGAAGTCCTAAAGAATCCATATAAAAAGTATCACAAAATAAAATTATCCGTAAAGATCTCAATATTCCATATGTTGCTGATTTAAACTGAAGGAGATGTGTCCTCTCTAATTACAAACTCCTTCCCCAAACAAACTTATTAGTTCGTAAACTTTTATCCTAATCTATTCCGGATAGCCTTAAAAGACGCCTGAAAAGAATATGACCTTGGGGCCACATGATTTAACTCATAAGAGCTACTAATTTATGCAGGTACTTCTGCTACAGATATTTAATCAAACTCGCCATAAATGAGTAGCTTTACAATAATATAGGACGTTATAAGTAAAATAAGACTTGTATGCCGTTTCAAAGCAGCTACCTCAAAAATGGTGGTACTTTAATCAAGAAAAAATCGAAATATTTCATTCCTTTTTCATTCCGTGCCCAATATCGTGAAGACTTCCCAACAACGCGAAAAAGATTATCAAACCTTAGAAAATGAATTGTTCTAAAATTTGAGCACTAGCTGAGCTCTTTACGTAAACTTCCCGAGCTAAAGTGTTTAAAAAAACGCATTGTACACGATTACACCATTATGCAATGCAGTCATAACTCGAGAAAAGTAAAAAACGTGGAGATGTCTATTACCAATAAAATAAATACCAGTTAAATACACCATAAAGTAGTTTATAATGATTATATTCCTAGGAAGAACAGTTTACATGATATTTGTCGAAATAAATTCACAAAATAGTGATTTCGCATTTTGTGGAAATTTTTTTTTTTTTTTAAATTATACATATCGGGAACTAATAAACGTAAAGACATATAATAATAAATAAAAATAATTGGTTTAGACACTAAAAAAATACTCATGTCAAGATGGAAGCTGAAAGAGGCCCAGGTCGCTCAAGTGTGAAATTACTGGAGGAAAGAATACCTCCATACCCTACATCACAATACCTCCATACCCTTCATCGAAATACCTCCATACCCTACATCACAATACCTCCATACCCTACATCACAATACCTCCATACCCAACATCACAATACCTCCATACCCTACATCACAATACCTCCATACCCTACATCACAATACATCCATACCCAACATCACAATACCTCCATACCCTACATCGAAATACCTCCATACCCTACATCCCAATACCTCCATACCCTTCATCGAAATACCTCCATACCCTACATCACAATACCTCCATACCCTACATCACAATACCTCCATACCCTACATCACAATACATCCATACCCAACATCACAATACCTCCATACCCTACACCGAAATACCTCCATACCCTACATCCCAATACCTCCATACCCTACATCACAATACATCCATACCCAACATCACAATACCTCCATACCCTACATCGAAATACCTCCATACCCTACATCCCAATACCTCCATACCATACATCACAATACCTCCATACCCTACATCGAAATACCTCCATACCCTACATCACAATACCTCCATACCCTACATCGAAATACCTCCATACCCTACATCACAATACCTCCATACCCTACATCACAATACCTCCATACCCTACATCACAATACATCCATACCCAACATCACAATACCTCCATACCCTACATCACAATACCTCCATACCCTACATCACAATACCTCCATACCCTACATCACAATACCTCCATACCCTACATCACAATACTTCCATACCCTACATCACAATACCTCCATACCCTACATCACAATACCTCCATACCCTACATCACAATACCTCCATACCATACATCACAATACCTCCTTACCCTACATCACAATACATCCATACCCAACATCACAATACCTCCATACCCTACATCACAATACCTCCATACCCTACATCACAATACCTCCATACCCTACATCACAATACCTCCATACCCTCCATCACAATACCTCCATACCCTACATCACAATACCTCCATACCATACATCACAATACCTCCATACCCTACATCACAATACATCCATACCCTACATCACAATACCTCCATACCCTACATCACAATACCTCCATACTCTACATCACAATACCTCCATACCCTACATCACAATACCTCCATACCCTACATCACAATACCTCCATACCCTACATCACAATACCTCCATACCCTCCATCACAATACCTCCATACCCTACATCACAATACCTCCATACCATACATCACAATACCTCCATACCCTACATCACAATACCTCCATACCCTACATCACAATACATCCATACCCTACATCACAATACATCCATACCCTACATCACAATACATCCATACCCTACATCTCAATACATCCATACCCAACATCACAATACCTCCATACCCTACATCACAATACCTCCATACTCTACATCACAATACCTCCATACCCTACATCACAATACCTCCATACCCTACATCACAATACCTCCATACCCTACATCACAATACCACCATACCCTACATCACAATACCTCCATACCATACATCAACGGCAGAAATGGATTGAGAAGAAGCTGACGATGAAGGTCAATGAGCTCGCATTTTGGCAAATTTAATTTTCTTTATAAAAGGTATTTATAATGATTTTTGCGTAGTTCGTAGACTTCAAGATATTGAGCACGGAGTGAAAAACGAGGGAAATTTTGAGATTTTTGTTTGTTAAAATATCACCATTTTTAAGGTAAGTGTCCTTGGAAAGGCATACAAGGCTTATTTTAAATTGGGTGTGAAATATTATCGTAATTCACATTCAAACCTGAGTACCTAAAATGAGCACCCTATTTTCGTCCTGCCCTCCACACCTTCTGCGTTATATCTAGAGAACGGTTGATCATGCAACAAAATGAATAAGACCAAATTTGCAGAGAATTTAATGTTCTATAACTTTTAAACAAGCATCCAACGAAGTATAAAAAACAAGATATTTACAAAAATCACTTATTTTTGCTTTTGATCTTTAATAACTTGAGACGCCGACAAAAGATTTTATGTAACTTTTTAGCCAACATTTAAAAAGTCAGAAATAAAGATTATTGCAAATTTTCAGCTCAGCATCTTCGATTCCGAGGTTGAACCCATATTAGACTGGGCTAACTAGCGCTGCATTGGGAAAAGATAGAACCAACCAATATCGTAAGGAAACGTGCCGAAGACGATGGTAACGAATCTATCAAATGTTAGAGAAGTGTTCATATTTATTTTATTCTTTGGCCAAGAAGTAGACAGAAGGGAATTATATTTTATTTATGGTTGTTTATTTTTATTATAATATAATGTAGGTACACATATCGGCAGTGTTGCGCAAGAAGGGTCAATTTACTGTTTTGTTAAGAGGCTAATATGTTTTGTTTATATCCTAATGAGAAACTAAAAGGGCCAATCTGCAATCTAAACTATCAAAATGATACAACATAAAAGAATAAATTCAAGAATATAAAAAATTAACGTGGAAAATTAAGAAATAATTGCGGTATGAATCTCGGAAACACAGCCCCTTCTTACGCAACACAATGTGTTAAATGCCTAAAAATATACTGTATTTCTTTTGTAAAAATCTCGTTTTATCACTCAAATATGACCTCTACATCGAACCATACTAAACCAGTTACAGCATAAAATATTAAATAGCAATATTAATTTCACAAAATAAATGAACAAATAAATATCAAAAATTTTCTTTCAAAACTTCCGCATTAAAAATTCAACGAACTTACGGCACGGCCATCGAACCATGATAGAGAAGACATTTACCCTATCTCCGAAGAAATTCGCTTCCTCGGTATGAAGGGTAAATGCGACAAAACTCCCCCAAGCCGCAGACAGTTGCTACAACATTCTGGGCCATAGCCCGATATTGGATCTAGATATAGAGTTCCTTTACAAGGTAAAATGAGAAGGCAAGGGAGGAAATGAGCCCGAAGGCTGAAGAGGAGGAGTGGCGCTGATGCTCCAGGTCCCCGTGAATATTTCTTGCCTGGGGGAGGGGGCCCTCTAAATTCTTTAATACACGCCGCCCAAGTTGGCCTATAAAACCTGCCCGGTATTGACTCTTTAAAGATGGCTCTTCTAAACCTCCCGCACGTGAGCAGCTTCAGCAAGTAAAGGTCTTTGTACCGGGACTATGTTCCCTTCATAATTTCAAAGCTAACCTCTAGTTATACTCTATTCTACGCTGACAGCGATCGATAAAAAATTCTGTTATTATAACAATTTGTTTACTTATTGCCCTCTGCTCCATTTTCCAACGATACAATCGCGATTTCACATCAGTGTATCATTTCATACAATTTCTCAATCTACTGCATACCTAAGAATTAATAATAAATACTAATAGTTCTGTGAACAGTAGATTATTATTTTTCCGTTTATTCCTTGAGAGCTTCCAAGGGTATGAAGTTGTCATGACAACGATTACAGATGCATACGTACGTACGTACGCCAGCTTTTTATCGCATCAAAAAATACTATTGTAATAAAATTAAAAATAGATAAGATAATTTTTATAATGGCATACTGCACGAATTCGGTTAGTAAAAGTTTGAGCTGTTTTAATTATTATATTTATTGTGCAGAAGAAATATTGCTAGAATTGGTAAAATTGTTGTTTCATTTGAACTTAAATAGTTTTGTTTTTTAGAATATGCTAAATTTTAATCATACTTGAAAATGATCATCTCTTGGACGAAAATATTGTTTTTTCAACTGCTAAAATATCAGATGTCTTAAAATTCTGAAAGAATATTCTATTGTACTTAAAAAAATTAAATGAATAGAAATAAACTATCGTCATCATCTTCTAAAAGAGAGGCTGCTCTTCAGTTTATAACAGATGACATGAAGGATAATTAATGGGTATAATTAATATAATTATCAGTAAAAGGTGCAAGGAATGACACCCTTCGTTAGGCATTCTGATGCCCCGTCAAATGATGCAGATCTTTAAGACTTCAAATATCAGTTAAGTATTATGTTATAATGCCGCAGAAAATCTTTTACTATTTTTGGAAACTTCAAAATTTTGATTTATATTTATTTAAAAAAACGTTCAAATCTGACAGACAAAAAAGCAAATACGGTTTTGATTCAGAGGACAACTGAGGATTTTTAGCGAGAATCAGGGTCTGAACTAGAGATCGGTTGCGACAGCCACTAGTTGTAACAGTGACAAGTTGTTCCTGTTACACAGATGTACTTGATACTTTTAGCTCATACTTTTTGTCACAGGATCCAAACTTCTTGGAGGAGGAAATAGGGGGAGAGGTTAACGTTCTTTTCTACATCTGTTCAGGCAAAAAAGACGAGCTATTTCTACAGGTTACGAACTATTTATTTTTAACGACACTCTTGTCAGCATTTCTACAAAAGTTTGAAAAATAAAGTCAAAATCCCATGTTTTTGCTAACATAGTCAACAGAAAACACTTTATTTCCTATTTAAATTATAAACAGCTCACATGTTAATCAATTAGGCTACACAATACCTACTTTTATCAACCATATAATAATATATTTTATTATAGATTGAAATTATTTTTTTATATATGCATATAGGTATTTATTTAAAACCTTTGTGGCTGTATACATTTTTTCAGTCAACTCTCATTTAAATTGGGCCCCTTGAAAACATTGTCCCGAGTATTTTTTTTTCCTCTTACTCCTCCAGCGCGCCAGGTGCAAGGCTGTGACTGAAAGTACCTGCTACTTTTAGGTTGTCACATTTTCACGTACCTGTTACCAGTCGATATCTTTGAAAAAGAAGCAGGTTTACATTCCGACCTATCTCTAGTCTGAACAGAGCCTCTTACCGAAGTAACTACTGGTATACTAAAGCAGTAATAACCACATATTATTATATATATTCAAATTTTATAGATGTCTAAATTTTGACATACGAAACACCTTGAATGGAGCAGAATATGTACACCTGAGGATTTTTCTTAAGGAACTAGGTGGGTTGATTAAAAAAAAAAAAAAAGAAGTAAAATAAAAATAAAAACGAGGTAATGGGCGTGCTGGAGACAGGAAGAATAGTGAAGAGGAACTTGAGACGGTTGGATGAGGTCACTCCAGAAGATGGAAGGAGAACAATAGGGAAGGACGTTACTGGACTACCTGAGGACGAAGGCGGCCACTGGAATGGCTGACCTAGATGGCTGGAGGAGGGAAGGATAGGAGGGCTACCGGCAAGTGGGCCATTCCAGGAAGAGGGTTGTGTTTAATTGGTCATTAGGAAATTTTTTTATTTGACATGTTGACAGCGGTAATGAAAAATGTGGTTTATGCGTTATACCATGCGTTATCGGTCCCTGGGGACCGGAACCACGCTTGATGTTTAATCCTTTGATCACTATTAATAAAGATACACTAACCGCACAGGAGTAAAACTTTTACTCAAATAATAGTGAAAAGATGTGAATTCCCATATACAATCAATTATATTTCTTATGGTAAATAATACATATTTAAGGACATTATAATGGCAATATTTCGTCTATTAAATGCATTCCAGGAAGCCATCTTAGGTAACCCACTTACTTAGCCCAACCAAATAAGGTGAAAAAACGCTAAACCTCGGAACGAAAGATACTGAGTTGGAAATTATGGTTTTCTAAACGTTGACTAAAAAGTCACATAAAATATCGTGTCGTAGCCTGAAGTTATTAAAGGTCAAAGATATCTTGAGAAAAGTAAAAAATTGGAAGTGTTACACCTGCAGAGGTCTATTACCAATCAAATAAGAGCTAATTAAATACACCATAAAGTAGTTTATCATGATTATCTTCGTAGAAAGAAGTTTCCATGATATTTTATTCATAAAATGATGATACTAAATTCATGAAATGGTGATTTCTCGTTTTTTTTTAACAATTAATTTTTTAAAGTATATATCTCGGGAGCGTAAAGGGCTCTATTAGAGCTCAAATTTCAAGTTCTTTAAAAAAGTTTTGATGTTTTTCGCGTTGCTGGAGGTCTTCAAGATATTGCATATGGAATGAAAAAACGCTGCAAATTATTACACAATGGTTTATTATTTCCACTTATTTATTCCACAAAAATATCTATTCTGTCAAAGTGAAATATGAAGCAGTAGGTACCAAAGGAAAAGAAATTTGAAGCTTGTCGCAAGATGTCCGCCGTGAGAGTGCCGAACTGTGTTAATTAAAACAACTGCGTCTATGCAAGTAGGCTGTGATGTAAAATGATACAGAGGAAATATTTGATGTGCACTTCACAAGGAAAAAATAAAAACGAAGTTCATTAAGCTATATCTCAGCTAATAATGGTCCGATTTAGGTGATTTCTAGTTCGTATTGTAGGGATTTTCGTTAGCTTTCGATTAAATACAATAAAAGCACCAAATTTTGCGGACGGATTTTTTTTTATTCGATATTTGGATTCTACGTATCTTGAAACGTAAAACCTCAAATTTTGAGGGGAGGTTACAAAAAAATTTTCTTTGGTCGATTCCAAAGGTCTATTATTGAAAATAATAAACCAAAAGCATTTACAGATAGAGATTTTTTTATTTTTCGTTTTTTTTCTTTTTCTTTTTTGTTATTTAAATGCCTTGTTATGCTGATTCCAAAACACCTTACATTTCTCCTCTATGTTTATAAATGGCCATGTTATGGGTATATAAGATCTTTAATCGGCAATTATTATAGATTTTTTGTTTTTCAATTTTTTTTTTTTTTTTTTTTTTTTGATTTCTCGTTATGCTGATTCCAAAACACCTTACATTTTCTCTCTATCTTTATAAATGACCGAGTTATGGGCTTATTACATATTTAATCGGTAATTATACAGATTTTTTGTTTTTCTATTTTTTTTTTTTTTTTTTTTCATGTCTCCTTATGCTGATTCCAAAACACCTTACATTTTCTCTCTATCTTTATAAATGACCGAGTTATGGACTTATGAGATCTCTAATCGGCCGCCATTTTGAAACAAACAGACGGATTATAATGTCGAGTTCCGAGGATCATCCCGGGGTGACCTGTGATTTTGGTACCGAATCTCAAGAAAATCGGTCCAGTAGTCTCGGAGAAAAGCCGCGGACGGCGTACGGCGTACGGCGGACGGCGGACGGACGGATTTTTTTTTTATTCGATATTTGGATTCTACGTATCTTGAAACGTAAAACCTCAAATTTTGAGGGGGGGTTACAAAAAAATTTTCTTTGGTCGATTCCAAAGGTCTATTATTGAAAATAATAAACCAAAAGAACGAAATTTTTAAATTTTTTATTGATGAATAAAATTCATCATTTTTGAAGGTAGCGGCTTTGGAACGGCATACAAGGATTATTTTACTTTTAATGTCCTGTATTATCGTAATTCACATTCAAACCTCCAAAAATGAGTACGATATTTCGGTCCTGTCCTCCCCAACCTAGAGAAACGTTGATCATGCAAAACAGTGAAAAACACCAAATTTGCAGAGAATTTAATTTTCTACAAACTTTATAATCATATCTAACGACGTGGGATGCATAAAAAGCGACATAATTGCAAAAAAACGATTTTTGTCACTTATTTTTACCTTTGGCCTTTAATAACTTTAGGCGGCGACACGAGATTTTATGTGACTTTTTAGCCAAAAAGTCCACAAAGGATCGGGATTTAAAAATTAAACCAAGAAATTTTTTGAAACATTAACTTATACTAAATAAAGATTTTTTTATGAAAAGAAAATTTGATGACCCGTATGAACCTACACATCACCAATTTAAAGGGCAGCTCAAAGCAAGGACAAAAAAATAAAACAATTCAAACATTCTAATAAAAATATTACATTTCGTTCGCCCTAGTAATTCATTAATAAAACGTTACATACACACTTAAACATAACCATGATATAAGATTATATTCTGACTTTATATAAAAGTTTGTATCAAAAACTCAATGGAAAACGTGGCTGCCGTACTCATGGCGGAAATTACTCAAAGGAGGGTGAAAAGAAGTTGGTTAACCATTTGACTCTCACGCTGGGATCGATGAGAGACGCCAGAGAAATACTTAATTTAATAAATCTTTTGATAAAGATTTGATATTTACGAAATTAAATTATTTTGTATTTTGAAAAAGCTTCATAGTGGGTAATCTATACCCGCCATTTGTACTCCAAAATTCGATTTCTCTAATAGGCAATGCAGTACGGCAATAAAGTTCGGTGAAGAATGTTTTAACGGTTATAAGCAATGCGCACATCAATTCACATATATTACTCATTATAAATATGAAGGACGTGAATGGACGTCATTGGCATCTACACTTCTCAAAACATCATTTACGCAAGGAGCTGAAGGATCTGCTACATTAAACTCTTATAAAAACTCAAGTTAGCAGTTAACCGATACGTCCTCACCTGCTTCATGGTCTTAAATGCCAATTAAATCATCTAAGACCTCACCCTCTTCTTGTTCCAGGTGTGGTAATTCTAAATCCAATAAAAAAAAAAAAACAGGAATTTTTAATCATAAAACTAAATTTTGGTATCTATATTATTTTCAATAATGAACCATTGTAATCGGCCAAAAAATAAAATATTTAATCAGAAAAAAAATTTGAGTTTTTACATTTCAAGATAGGCATAATCCAAAAATCGAATTATAAAAAATCCGTTAGTCCGCTGTATACGGTTTTTCTCCGATACTTATAGGCCGATTTTCTTCGATATAGCCGATTTTTTATATTTGGGACCAAAGTCAAAGGTCATCACAAATGATCCTCTAAACTCGACATTGCTATTCACCATTTTATTTCAAAATTGTGTCCGATTATAGGACAGGTTTCATAGGCCCATATATCGGTAATTTAGGAAGAAAGAGGAAAAAGATAAAATGTTTTAAAATCATTATATCAAAAAAAAAATGCGTGTATATATATATATATATATATATATATATATATATATATATATATATATATATATATATATATATATATATATATATAATCATTTTTACTTTTCCACCGCTCCTTGGCCCTAACTCCAAATAATTGTATAAGTACATCTCTGTATTGTACCGGAATCGCTCTAAAAACAACATTTTTTATGACATCAGAAAGCCCTTAATCCAATGGCTAGATCCTAATCATTGGTTTTCTAATATCATAAAAAAGATTAGTTTTTAGAGAAATGAGGGTACAATTCAAAAATCTATTTAAAAAATTGATTTGGAGTTAGGACCTTTTAACTTATGACGGCAGAGGTAAGGAAAGCATTAGTAATCCGATCAAAATTTTGATGTGCACTTTTCAACGGATCTCTGCGTTTCAACGTGTCAGAGTCCCCTGTGCCCAAAACAGGCAAAAGACGAAAACAAAAAAAACAACTGTTCCTGTTATAACAAATTGAAAAGTAATTGAATTCCCTTTAAAACAACAAAAAAAAAACATCGAAATCAGACAAATATTAGATGTAGATAAAGCGTATCGGACTTTATACACATGTTTCATGAAGTATTCTGTACATATTATCTTAGAAATTGGTTCACCATTTTTTTATTTTGAACTTTTATGTGAATTCGGAAATAAAAAAACATAGTGTAATAATTTTCTGCGTTTTTAAATAAACTAGTATACCCGAGCGAGAACTCTCGCATTACAGATCTTCTAATCCCTAATTCCAAGTATAAGCGTTATTAGAGAAATATATTTATTCGTATAAACAATATAATATTATAAAGAAAGTTTATTTAACACACACATTTGATGAAGCTACATAGTTTGTAATGACTATGTTGAAGTTACAGTTCATACTTTATAAGTAATTAGCTTACCCCACTGGAAAACATCTCTTCAATTTAGCAGTTAGGCAATTAGATCCAGCTATAACATTTTATATGTGTAGTATTCATACATAGCAGTACCCTTTAGGGTTGGACAGATGAAACAATACATAATTTCCCACTCATTAAAAGATTAAAAGACTCAAATTGATATAAAGTTGCCATGACAACGGCACGTACGCAAGATGACATGAGGTCCGTGCGGACCTATATCTTGCGTTATCTCGAAAACGGTAGGTTTTTATGCTTATATGAGCATAAAACGTAAGAGCGTATATGATCTTGATGCCCGCGTCAAAATCTTTAAAACCCAACTTCTCTCGTCTCGATCCGCCGACTTTTAGTCGTCAAAACTTTGAAACCTCCCAGTTTTTTCATCATTTTTACTTCCTTGTACGAAGTAAAGGAAGTATTGTAATCGCGAAAATTTTCGGTTTTCAGATTTTAACGGAAATATCCATTTTGACCATCCCTGAATCCATTTTGACTAGTTTCGTCGTGGCGTCTGTACGTACGTACGTTCGTATTTCGCATAACTCAAAAACAGTTAGCCATAGAAAGTTGAAATTTTGTATTTAGGATTGTTGTAAAATCTAGTTGTGAACCTCCCTTTTTGGTCACTGCTTAATCACCGGAAGTGGTACTTTACTTGAAGGTCATAATTGATTTCCATCAAAAATTATATTAAAATACTTTGGAAAACTTCTCAAATTTGGTATTTAGAACTTATATATTGATTTAAATACCATACTAGATTTTGGTCTAAATTGGAAAACCGGAAGAGGTACTTTATTTCAAGGCCATATTAGACTTTCATCAAAAATTATATTAAAATATAATGTAAAGCATTTAAAATTTAGTAAATAGGACTTTTATATCAATATGAATGTATTTTCTAGATTTTTGGTTAAAATTGGTGAGCCGAAAAGGGTACTTTACTTGAAGGTGATAATAAACTTACATCAAGAATGATATTAAAATTAAATGGAGAAATCATATGTTTCGGTAATAAAGGTTACCAACGCGATTTTGTTTATACTCTAATTAAACATAACTTATTTTAAGTGTTAATATTGGGCATATAATACTGGTTTTCCTCCCCATTTGTGCGATGAACAAGTCTGCAGCAGGAGAATAAGATATAAGTTAAGTGGGTTCTTCCGCTTAAAATTTAGAAACTGTCGATTTCTAATGCTTTATCTAGTGATATTGACAGTCTTAATGTTGTCACGGAACACGAAGAAATCTCTTGGAAACTAGTAACCTACTGAAAAAAAAAACAACATTTAATAACGGAATGAAACTTCCAGAAACAAGAATATGTGTGTATGTCAATAGATGGGTGTCCCGACGCCGAATTTCGTTTTTGAGATATTGCAATTTTCGGAAATTAGTAACCAAATTGAGGATCACTTTTTGAGCCAACGATTTATAGTTTAATAGGAGTACAAGGAAGTCATGTGTTGTCCACATCAGATATTTATTTAAGCCCTAGTAAGAATTTAAGAAACCAAATCAGGATTCGTCACTTCTCCGTGAAATTTCTTTTCTTTTGATACCTCACTCTTCAAAATCCATCGCTCCTGAGAGCCGGAAAAGGGATCTATACTACCGTAATAATATATGGTAGTGATGCCATTCTAACAGCACGTATTAGGAAATAATAACGAACAGTAGCAGCAATAGTAACTCCCAATCACACAGCGTACCGAAATTTCATATTCCAACAATCTCTGTCTGAGTATCTCAGATTAAAACAGACATGTTTTGATTTCTCCATAAATTATAAAAAGTATTTATCATAATATGGTTATTTTACAAAGTAATTATTATTTTTTTTTAATGGCTTCCTGATAGGAGTCACCTCATGAAACATTTCCAAACCCACCAATACCAATCACAGAAGTGACATTTGAAACAATCGCATAAATTAACGACAGCCACTGACTGATAGCCCAACACTCCGAGGAGTCTAGCAGGCGACATAAGAAATATCGGCCAGGAGAGAGGACCGAGATTGGACAGCTCCCTGAACGATTTTTCATTCGGCTTTAAAGGATATCATTTTTCAAAATCAGTCCCGTCAAAGGAGGAAGGGCTGTATTGAACCCTGATCTATATCCTGCGGCCATCGATTCTCCAGGCGGCTCCTTAGCGCGGCATTCCATCGTCGCTGAAGTGGATGCTGAATATACCGAGCGGTCCTCGGGATCCATTTGCCTAAGGAAGGCTAGAATGGAAAGAAAAATGAAAAATAACTTTTCATTCTGAGAAATGCAGATCCCAAAGGACAACAGAATTGCACAGAGTAGATACCCGATTTTTCCTGATGAAGTTTAAAAATGCTTGTCTAAATATACAATGGGAAAAAAATGTTGTTGACCTAACGAAATATTATTTACATTGATTAAAAAGGAATTCAAAGAAGTGGAGTTCTAAGGGACCTGCAGAAGAAGATTTCTGAAAGGAATTCCAATAAAAGATAACAAGAATAATTAGAAATCAGTTCAATAAGATGGGATATAAAAATCGATAGTTTGGGGTATCTAGTACTGGAAGGCTGCATGGAACACGGAATGAGATCAAAGGTTTTTGTTGGTTCGATGGGCTTGGAAAAGAAATACACCAAGAAAGTCAATTCTATCATAATTCACTGAAGAGTATTTCTTTATGCGGCATGATACACCTGACGCGAAATCGAGAAAAATATTTCACAAAATGGAGAAGATAGGTTTGTAAGAAGATAATGATTTAATTATATCCTGAGAGTGATAAGATGTTAGGGGTCTTTTCTGTTTAATTTAACATATGATGCTAAAGTTTAGGTTATTAATAATGCAGCGACCAACAAAAATAAACATTTATTTACATTGCTAAGCCATAAAATAAATATACAATATGAAAAGATTTATAGATCCAAATCTTCAGGTTTCATTTGTAACTAACTCCTTTTCGCACCACTTAATTGTAGAATACTCGTTTGCCTAAGAATATATAGACCATAGTGGCGTCTTAAATGGTAACTTATAGCCTTGAAACCATGTTCCATTTTATAGAGGTATAGTAGTATAACATGTTTTTCTTCTTCAAATTACACACAAAACTCCGTTGATGGAGAAGCTCCATATTGTGAACATTTGGACACAGTTTTCTATGAGGTTATGATCCATATAATAACGTACACAACTATCCTTAGTATTAAAATAAATTACAAGTGCAGAGAAATTGATTTTACCCGAATTTAGAACTTTAGAGCGTAAACAAAACATGTAACGAGGTTAGTTGATAATAACAACAGATGTTTAAAATTAAGCGTGCAAAATAATAGACATTATCACAGAAATCACCGGTTAGTAACTGCGGTACTCGAAACGGAAAAGACCCGATTTTAGTAACTGTAGCTATTTAGTGAGAAAAAAAATTAAAAATTATCAATACGACAAGCGCATTAGGTATACCATATGCCTATTCCAGACTCAAGTTACACCGAACAACTAATACATTTTAAATCTCAGATCTATTTTAGCAATTACAATGACCCACATTTTTGGACCGAAACTTCGGATTGTAATAAAAATTTAAAAATTTCTTTGATCATAGTCACTCTGAATGATTATTCTGAAAATCCTCGAACTTATAGTTTGAAGCTCGCAATGCGATGGTTGCTGTATGTATTGCGCTAATAAATATTATCCCATTATTAGATAGATACTTGTATTTCTAATAATTGAATAGACTGTAATGTAAAATATTGTTAAATCACTTTACGAACCATAGTGCAGTTTCTATAGTTTTGAGTTCCTTACAGAAACGAATTTATAATGGTTTTGATTAAGTCTCAAAAATGATTTCAAAAGAACAATAATATAATTACAATAATTACAATGATTAATTCCAAATTAATTTCAAAATCACAGACAATAAAAAAAAAACTATAAAACAGTATTTTTATTATAGTAATAGAATATGATTAAATTAATTACATGATGTACTGTAGAACTCTGTTTTTGTTGGTTCCATGGGGCTTGGGAAAGAGTATTTCTTTATGCAGCGAAATACACCTGACGCGAAATATCATCCCTTATTCTATAGAAATTTGTTCTACAGAATATTTAAGGATAACCTAATTAAAGTAAATATCGTACAAACAGGCTAAATAGCATAATAAATAACATTAAAGGTTGATGTTGATATTTAACAATAAGACTAAATGGGATCGACTAAATTAATTAAACCGGTTCGTATTTAATCTGGTAGAGCTATGATAGGGGCGTAACCCCCTCCCTCTCCGCCAAATGGAGAGGGAAGAGGGATTTATTTAAATAACAAATATGGGATTTATTAACGATGGTATAGAGGGAACTGCCAGTGACAGCTGATCGTAACCTCCCCCGGATATTAAATAATTAAAAAAATCAGCTGTTATATATCACCTTATGTGCTCATTTGATAAATATCATAAATAAAATATTAAAAAAACATATTTGATAACTAAGAAAAATAATACATTCAGTTAACTTCCTTCACAATTCATTGTTGATAAAAAAAATAAAATAAAATAATATATGTATATATAATTTTTAATTTTATTCACCAATGAATTGTGACAAATATAATGAATATATATATATATATATATATATATATATATATATATATATATATATATAAATATATAGGTGGTCGGGGTGGCCGAGCGGATTAACGCGCTTGCAAAACTGCACCTACTTACAAACCCAGAGATTGTGAGTTCGAATCCCGGTGCCGGCATCAATTTATTTAATAATTATTAATTATTTTCGTCAATCAATTAATCATCCCTCCCTCCGGGTATGTGAGGCCCGTTAGCCTACTGGATGCTACTCACACAGACCGGGCGTAGGACTGTTGACCCTACCCCGTGTACCTTAATTGTGAATCGCGTTGTGGTTTTCCAGGACGTAAAATAGCCGCCAGGAGGTTTGGTTCATGGACGGTCTGCTTCGGGGAAAGAAATATAGGTCCTCGTGCGCCTGCTGACCCCGAACAGCCATAATATAAACCAATTTGTCATTGTCCTTGAACTCGAGAGAGTCGGTGGGAAGGACAGTGCCTTGGATGGTCCCAAAAGGACTGGCTATGCAGCAATGGCAGCCTGCCGCTGCACCATGAAAACCACGGTTCGCAGCAACGTGAGGTTGGGTGACTCTGGGATATATATATATATATATATATAAGTAATACATATTATTTTATATTAAAGTCTATTATTACATATGTAATAAGAGATGTATACAGAATGTATACAAAAATACTACAGATATTGAGATCGCGCGCTCACTTATCGATTTAATTCAACTTTCCGAATTGTTTACAAAGTTAAGGTCCATTATTCTGTTAGGTATCTAAAGCATAGTGATAGATAGAGTACTATCGATTTTAAGATCGTTCGCTCCCACATCGATTAATTTTAACATTTTGGATTTAATTATTTCACTATATCGAAGGTATACGAAAACTTTAGACAGATCTTATTATCGGTAGTATTTTTAAAAACTACGTTTCTGATAACATAATAATAGACTTCAAGATTGAAGTAATCCGAAAAATTTAAATAAATCGATAGGTAAGCGCACGATCTTAATATCAATAGTAGTGTTTATAAAAATTACATAACCTTAATATCTAAGAAATACGAAAATTTAAATAAATCTATATGTGAGTGTGCGATTTTAATATCGATAGAATTTTTAAAAACTACCTCTCAAATAAAAAAAATAATATACTCTAAAATTTAAGAAATCTTAAATAAATTTAAAGAAAAATTTAAATAAATTGATCCCGCAGTACGTGGAGCATTATTAGTCGTTTTTTCCCGAAAATAATAGACTATTGCGGTGAGCGGCGGGACTGCGATTTCTATCCGTTTCATAACCCCTAGAGCACCATTATGGAAAATTTGCGGATGTCTGATATATATTTATATATATATATATATATATATATATATATATATATATATATATATAAATATATATATATTCCCCGCTACATTTGAGCATCTCCAGCAGCCCCCTTTGGGTCAAATGAGCTGAAATTCGGTATGTAGGGATATCTTCAAGGCAGAACGATACCATTAAAGAATGGGTAAATTCCAGTCAAAATTTCGGTATGTTAACTTGAAATTTCGGCGTTTTTTAAGTTTTGCGCATCGCTACAGCACCACCATATTATTTTATAGGGCTGAAAATTTGTATGTGAATTGAGTTGGTGTTGGGGAAGTATCCTTTGGGGGTGTCGACTTGGTCTCCCCACCTCCGTGGGTTTTCCGATTTTTTAAAACATTTGCGCATCTGTAAAGCCTCTTCAAGTTGAGTTAGGGACCTCAAAATCTATTAAACAAAAGAATTTTCATCGAAATCGAACGGCTATTAGCAAAGATATGGCTATTTCAATTGTTTCAATGCTTTATTAGTCGTTTTTTCCCCGAAAAAAATAGACTATTGCAGTGGGTCGAAGGTCGGCGGTGAGCGGCGGGACTGCGATTTCTATCCGTTTCATAACCCCTAGAGCACCATTATGGAAAATTTGCGGATGTCTGATATATATTTATATATATATATATATATATATATATATATATATATATATATATATATATTCCCCGCTACATTTGAGCATCTCCAGCAGCCCCCTTTGGGTCAAATGAGCTGAAATTCGGTATGTAGGGATATCTTCAAGGCAGAACGATACCATTAAAGAATGGGTAAATTCCAGTCAAAATTTCGGTATGTTTACCTGAAATTTCGGCGTTTTTTAAGTTTTGCGCATCGCTACAGCACCACCATATTATTTTATAGGGCTGAAAATTTGTATGTGAATTGAGTTGGTGTTGGGGAAGTATCCTTTGGGGGTGTCGACTTGGTCTCCCCACCTCCGTGGGTTTTCCGATTTTTTAAAACATTTGCGCACCTGTAAAGCCTCTTCAAGTTGAGTTAGGGACCTCAAAATCTATTAAACAAAAGAATTTTCATCGAAATCGAACGGCTATTAGCAAAGATATGGCTATTTCAATTGTTTCAATGCTTTATTAGTCGTTTTTTCCCCGAAAAAAATAGACTATTGCAGTGGGTCGAAGGTCGGCGGTGAGCGGCGGGACTGCGATTTCTATCCGTTTCATAACCCCTAATCATTCATTCGTGTCTTTTTCGGTAAATTGTCATTTCATATGTAAATTTCGGTATGTTTGGTGACTGCCTTTTGTGGGAAAATACGACTTTAGTGACGGAGTTCTACTGCTCACGGATTTTTTTTAATTATTAGCAATGTTCTTGTAATTAGACCATAAATTCATTAACCTTAATTTCATATCAATTAATTTTTTTTTTTTATCTGTGAGCATATGATAAATGAAACTTTTATTTTATATATAATATGTTAAATTCTACTCTAGTTGGTACTACTTTTGAATAATATTCAGAAAGTGTGACGTCAAACCGGCTGTATTGTGGGTTTTGCATAGTTAAACAATAGATAAGCTTATAAAAAATTATGTAACTAACAGATTTACATCAAAATTTGAAAATAGTAGTATTAAAAGCATATCCATCATCCAAAAGTTATTTCACTGAAATCTGTGACAGATGCATATACTCCATTTCAGAAAATACCAGTCAATATTTGAAAAATTCCATTACTACGACCCTTAGAAACGGAGTAGTCACCATAAATAAATTGCTAACCGAAAAGATGTTCAACGTGCGTAAGTTCGTGCCGTTGTCGTGACAGCTTCATACCCGTGGAAACAAGTTGACTACACAAACTTTTTAATAAGTGTTAAATTATTATATAAAAAGGCAGTCTGACTATTGATACCACCGCTGAACACAACAGACCTATAAAACCATCCTTATAATGCCTTCGGCAAAAGAAGGAACTTGCCTGAACCACGTCATAGGATTTTGCTATCTTTAATATTCGGAAGGGGAAGAGGTAAGAAAAAGAAAAAACGTTTTTTTTGTGTGTATGACAATCTGAAACTTATTAAAATGAAATTTTATTTCCGGTTATTAAAAATATTGTCGATTTGACCCAGATCCTTGAAAATATCTGTAACAAATGAGCCTAAGCAACATATTCTAGGTTATTATTTTATTAGTTAGTTATTTTGTATTTTAGGAGTTAAACTAAATTTAACGCGGATGAAACTATATTTTTAATAAAAAGCCATTAAATTTTTTTTTTTTTACTTTAACTATATAGTAACGGTAACTATTGCGATCGTGAAAATTTTCGAATTTGAGTTTTGAACTGAAATACACATTTTAAGGTCTACTGAGTCCAAATAACTGGGTCTGTGTGTGTGTGTGTGTGTGAACAGTCTAGTTTTTCTAATATTCGAAATTAACTAAATTCTGAAATCCAATAATTAAATTTGAATTTGAGGTTTTAAGATGTAAACATGGCAGAGAAAGCTAATGAACCTTCTGCTATTTAGCTCTTGCTAGCTAATGAAGAACTTAAATCAATTTTAGTTTCGGATTTCAAACAACTAATTTACCAAAGTATCGCATATCCATAAGCCCTTTCGCCTCAGCAGAGATGTTAAAAATAGTTCATTAATTATATAATTATAAAAAAAAAAAAAAAAGTTTGAAAATAGACCTGAATTTATCTTCCAAATTATCACATATAATATGCTATTTTACTAAGAATGAAAATTGAAATGGAAAAACGTAAAAGTGTTAAATTTGGTAAAAAACTTGAACCAACATTTCAAGTTTTCATTTAATGATTTGATTGAAATATCTATCCTCTTTTCTCCAAAGACAAAAGCGTTAATGAACACTGAATCAGCAGAATATTAAAAAAAAGTAATTATAATTCAAGCAGAGTGATTATAATGTTGACATACACTCACCAAACCCAGCATAGAAAAGATCCGTACCTGAAAAAGAAATGGAAAATCAATTAATATATATGCAATAAATACAGAAATAACTTCATAATAGTAAATAAAGAGGAAGTTAATAAATAATAGTAAGTTGTTAAAATATTGAGGTATATCTCAGTCAAATTTATTATGTATGTATAATATAGGTATAATATGTAGGTATAATATAATATAATATGCCAAAGGTAAAGAAGTAAATACCAACAGAAAGACATAAAAACATATTGAAAAAATATCAGAGTCAAAATTATTATAAATAATAATTATCATGTTTTATAAATCCGTTTTTGTTTCCAAATAATTTTAATCATTAAATTATTCCAAACAATTCATTAAATATTTCAACTAAGTACCCTAATGGGTTTTACGGTAAGAGAAATAGCATTAAGATAGACAACAAATCTTCAGGGATCAATCAATTATTTGCCACTTCTATAATTTATTGAAAATTAGTTTGAAATGTTATACATTCATCTTCAGTTCTAAAAACACACAAAAATTCAAAAATAAACAATTTAAAATACGGTTTGATATTATTATACATATTAAATTAAATGTTATGTAGTTCTCGCACTAAGCTAGTAATGGAAATGACTGTAATAGAAGAAAGGTGAGGTGTTTGTAGTGATCGGGGTTTTACCAGTAATTCCGGTGAGTAATTGTTTCTTTCTGTTATGGATGGGAATAAAGTTAAGATTGGACTATTGGAGATATTTATTTGGTCATTTAAGCAAAAATCTGGATTGGATTTGAAGGATTTTATTATTTCAAGTACTTTGAGTCTGTTTTCAACGTGATATATTAATGTTACAAATATTGTTATTTCGACCTATATTAAGGATATTTTCAAGTATTAATGAAAATGTTTACAAATTATAAAGTTTATAAATAATAAACCATTTGAAGCTATAACATTAATTAAGTATAATATTTGAAACTAGTTTTCAATAAAAACAAAATTATAGAAATGGCAAATAATTTATCAATCCCTAATTAGATTGATCCTTCTATACTATCATAACTAACTAACAAATCTTTAGAGTAGCTGAGAGTGGAGCCGTTCCAAAAGAAAACTCTTTAAAATTAAAAAGAATATTTTCCTCAAGAGCTCAAATGGTATTCAAAGGGCTTTTACAAGAACTGCTCCACAAAAATAATTGGAGTGGTTTAAAAAATGTATAAGTTTTTATGTAACAATTTTACGTATCAACTTTTTTTTCCTCAACTATATATTAAATAAAATAATATGATCAAAATTATTTTAGAGGCCTCGTTTAATTTTTCCTTACCAGGAATTTTAAAATAATTTCGCTCTCTGGTTTTCATTTTACCCTATTACTTACGGTCAGTCCAGAAATAAAGAAAGCGAACATTCATAAGAAATTTTTTTAAAAATATGCACATATATATTTTTGACCTTGTAGCATTGATCTCGGAGGAAATAAATATAGCTTAGAGGATTCCCCTAGTTCGTAGAAAGAAGTATGCTATACATCTGAAATATAATAATGAACGATTTGATATTCGGAGCCCAACTATTACCATTGAATCATCCATAGAATTTAGTCATGACAAACTTAAACCTAGAAGAATACAGAGATTAATGGAGGAAATGGTTGAAAATATATGAAATGCCACATTCTGTAACTACAAATAAGTGGGTCGATAGAGAGATGTAAACATGTTGACATTGCTGGTTCACCAATATTTATTTTTTCCTGGTTACCCAGGTCAAATAGTACGGATCATTCCGGCCTCGGTTAAGGGTTTTCTTTATTTTGTTTTCATTACATTTATTTTTTCATTTAATATGATTTATTTATATTGTAACTAAAATTTTTATTTAAAGGATTGGGAATTTTTAAACAACACATAAACAAACATGTTCCTAAATATTGGGATAAAACTTGAACTTTTTAAAATTAAATAGGACTAGAGAAAGCGATGTAATTGCAATTACATTTTGCACAACACTGAGATGTGTTAATTAAAAATTAGCTCGAAACGATTGGTTATATTAAAATTAATTTTGTTAGTCACGAAATAGAAAATGAAAAAACTAAATCCATAATCAAAAGCAGAGATATAAACATAAGGGATACAATATTGATTCAGAAATTTGTGCCATAAAAGGAGAGTCAATTATCCATCGAAATACTGCCACACTATGGTTCAAGCGTTTCAACAATAGGAATAAAAACCCAGCCTTGCAGAAAAACCCAGATCAGGTCGCCCATCGGTCATTGATGATGACGTTCTTCTTGAATGTGTGAACCAGGACCCACATGCAACTACTCGAGATTTAACGGCCGCAGTGGCTCGTCATCTTAAAAAGCTGGACGTACGGAATTTAAGACCAAGGTCCGACCCAGATGACTTGACAGAGGCCCAAGCCCAGCAGCGAGTTCATATGAGCAATAGTGGATATTTAAAAAAAATCCTAGCAAACATAAGCATTGGGTATGGCCAGGTGAAGCAGCAGAACAGGACGAGCTTGTTCCTGATGCTAGGGCAGTGGATTCAAACCTTTACTGTGAACAGCTCTAGACAGAGTTTATGCAGTTTTTAGTGCTAAATACCCCGCTTTGGTGAACAGGAACCAAGCCATTCTGCAACACGCCAATGCCTCTGCACATTGTCCTCGTTTAACCGAGGAAAAATTATCGGAGCTACAAGGAATTTTGTCTCATATTGCGTATAGTCCAGGTATTTCACCACCAGATTATGGTTTTTTTAGATCAATGGCTCATTTTTTAAAAGGTCGGATCTTTGATAATTACGGGGACGTAAAAATTGGATGTGAAGAGTTCTTTGCCTCAAAACCAAAGGAGTCAAAGAGGCATCAATTGAAAGCAGTTAAAAGTAATGGATTTTACTTTGAAGAGTAGTATTCAATAATGTTTAAAATATATAATCTGCAATAAAGCTATACTAATGTATAAGGACTTTTGCAACAACCTAGAAATAGTTATAAACAATATTATTTTTAGACAGAATGATAGATGGAATTGGAAATAGGCAGCCATTAAAGAAGGCTGGACTGAACGGGGAGGAGGAGATTCTGGGTAAAAGAGGGAGTGGACAGGGCTGTCACTGATAACAGTGACGCCTGCTGATAACGGCTCCTACATTCACCCACATCGGCCATTCCCATCCTCTCTCCCTCTACCTGCGGATAGTCCAACTGCAACCCCCTATAATCGATAACTAATCGCGCTCGTTAAAGATAAATAAATACACCTATACTCTCGTTTTTAAATAGTCTTAAATATAGCGAATGCACAGTAAAATATGTCACATGTTTTTAAAGTAAAGGAAGTACCTATTGTAATCGCGAAAATTTTCGGTTTTTAGATTTCAACGGAAATAACAATTTTGACTAGTTTCTTCGTGACGTCTGTACGTAAGATTGCACGTATCTCTAATAACTCAAAAATGGTTAGCCGTAGAAAGTTAAAATTTTATATTTAGAATTGATGAAAAATCTAGTTGTGAACCTCCCCTTTTGGTCACTATATGATTACCGGAAGTGTTGCTTTGCTAGAAGGTCATATTAAACTTCCATCAAAAATTATATTAAATTATAATGTAAAACATCTCAAATTTGGTAAATAGGACTATTATATCAATATGAATGTATTTACTAGATTTTGGTTAAAATTGGTGAGCCGGAAGGGGTACTTTACTTG
Organism: Rhaphigaster nebulosa; assembly: GCA_948150685.1. Lineage (NCBI taxonomy): Eukaryota > Metazoa > Arthropoda > Insecta > Hemiptera > Pentatomidae > Rhaphigaster > Rhaphigaster nebulosa. The sequence goes on from OX411309.1 coordinate 152,689,809, forward strand.
AAGGTCATAAAAAACTTATATCAAAAATTGTATTAAAATTAAATACATAGATTATATGGTTCGGTAATAAAGATTACAACCGCGATTGTTTTTCAACTCTAATTGAACATTTGTATTACTTGTTTTAAGTGTTAAAATTGAGTGTAAAATACTGGTTATCCTCCCCATTTGTGAGATGAACAAGTCTGCAGCAGAAGAATAAGATATTAGTTAAGTGGATTCTTCTGCATAAAATGTCGAAACCGTCGATTTTCAAAGATTTATCTAGTGTTACTGTTACCTTAGTAAAACTTAGTTACCTACTGAAAGAAAACTACATATAATAACGCAATGAGACCTCCAGAAACAAGAGTATGTGTCAATAGATAGATGTCGCGACGCCGAGTGTCTTTATTGAGATACTGCAATCTTCGGAAACTAGTAACCAAATTGAGGATCACTTTTTGAGCTACCGATTTATAGTTTAATGGGCGTCCAAAGAAATCATGTGTTGCCCACATCAGATATTTATTTATTTTTTTGTATCAAAGAGTATTAAAATATTGTCATTATTAAAAAGAAAACTCTATCCTGGTTTGCCTTACAAGGGGAGTACGCGGTTTTTCCGTCACCAATGCCGATCCAATTTTAATTTTGGTGATTCTACATTGAAAACAATTAGATACGGATTCGAGTGTTCGATCTAATAGAGTTGGTTTTAAAACACCTGGGAACATCCCCTTGTTATTTGAGAACCTTTACCGACTCTATAAAGGCTCTGGTCCGGGTAAGGTAGGTAAAAATCCCAGAGCGACAAATGCCTGCCGACTTAAGACATTTGTACACCTCAAGAAATCACTATTAAAATTTTAGTTCACTATTGCCATCTGTGTCCCATAATTGGCACAAGTATCTTAAAATTATGTAATTTGTTCACCATTTTTTCTAAATATATTTTCAAAAGCACTAAACGTCAGAAAATTTCTCAAATTTAACCTAAAGAACTATTAAGAATAATAAATGTAGAAATATTAAGAAATAACTTTTATTGCAACACGTAGTAGGTATGAAAATTATATAGCTATATAATTGATATATATAAAGATTATATACATGAATTCAAATGAAAAATTATATCTTTTATGTAATTATAAGCGAAATTTTGAGACATATAATGATTAAAAAAAAAATTAAGACAAAATTACAGCGTAATTTCAGGTACTTGGGCAAATTATAGGGCACAGCAGAGCATTAGAAATTTGAAATTTTGGTAATGGCAATTTCCTGTGAGGGTACACATATGTGGAAGTTGGCAGGCATTTATCGCTCTGAGGTACTTTTTCCTATCTTACACGGACAGAGCCTTTGGTTTGAATCGGTCAAAGAGTCCCTAAATTAAAGGGGTTAAAACATTTTCTAGCTGGTTGAAATTTTTATTTTTGGATTCAGAAAATTTGAATATAGGAGTTCTTTAAAGAGTTCTTTAAAAACAAATCTGGCAAATGTGTGGAAAGAAGAAATCCATCTGCTTCTAAATGGATTCCAAGAAGGTCGAAATCGGAAAAACTGAAGACGAGATATAGAGCTTCAAAAATGAGGTAATTTCTTGGTTTAAAAATTTCAAATCCTTGGAATTTTTTTTTTTTATAATCGATCATATTTTCAGCTTAATGGATTTTGGTATGCTGAATCAAAATCTTTTATCATTTTTGGTTTTAAAAATCTATAAGGTTACTTTACTTAATAATTAAAAAAAATAATTTGACAAGAAAGCAATTATTTTGTTATAAAATATAAGTTTATATTTTTCCTTTAATACACTCTGAAACATTTGTATATTTCCTTTAATCAACTTTAAAAAAAAAAAAAAAAAAGTTTTGCAGGAAAAACCATGTCGATATCATTTGCCGGACGAAATATATTAAATTTAGCAGTTTCAGCGTATTTTATAATTTTTTTTTTTCAGCTCCTAGGGCCCATCGGTCGGAACACTCGAGCACGTGTCGCTTGTTTTCAATATAGAATCAGCAAAAAAAAATGTGATTGTATTTGGCGACCGACACACCGTTCCCTTGTTAGTCTAAAATGATTATTCATTTTAACTTTCATTTATTTATTTCATTTTTTTATCAATTTTCTTTACAAACTTTTTTAAATCACCAAAAGCGCCCGAGCATTCTCCTCAAAAAGTTCTACAACATAAATATCACTTCAAATTTTCTATTTAAAACCTTTAATTTTTGTATTTTTTTTTTTTTTTTTACAATTTTTTCTGAATTAGATAATTTGTTTTTATTTAGATTTTTTTAAAATACTTATTATATTTTTAAGAAATAAACTCGTGGATTGCTATCGAATTCAGTTCTGTAGTTTTGAAAGAATAAAAGGAGATTTTAGTAGCAAAAAAATATTTAAAAAAACAAACAAACAAATTGCTGTATCTAACAAATAAAAGACCACTTAAGATTGATTAACCGTTGAATCTGAACTTCAGAAATTACCATCTAAATAATTTAAACGGATGGTTCGAAAAAAAGAAATAAATTTTTGTTTATGTCTTGTTGGCCCGGAGGGCCCAACAATACCAACGTTTCGAAAGATAAATAAAAAAAAAAAATTTCCTCCTACTTTAGATGGTTGAGAAAGGCCAATAAAAGGAACAATAAATGCAAAGTTAACTATAAGTTATAATAGTATATATAATAGTCTATAATATAGTATATAATATAATTTAGTATATAATATAGTATATAATAGTATATAATATAATAATAGTATAGTATATAATTATAATAACATTATAAGTTATAATAAAATAAAGGTAATTTTAATTTTGGGTATATTTTATGAAGTCAATCATCTTCCTTCTTATATTAAGTTTTATATTAAGATCTCTCTCCAACCAGGTCATTTGTATACTTCTTTGGCTGACCAGCAATCTCACCCCATATTATTTGAATGCAATGAAGGCAGAATAAGCCATAAATTAAAAAAAAATCCGTGAGCAGTAGAACTCCGTCACTAAAGTCGTATTTTCCCACAAAAGGCAGTCCCCTAACATACCGAAATTTATATATGAAATGACAATTTACCGGAAATGTCACATTTTTTTCGGGAAAAAAACGAATAACAAGGAGTTGAAACCGTTGAAATAGCCATATCTTTGCTAATAGCCGTCCGATTTCGATGAAACTTCTTTTGTTTTATAGTTAATTTAACTTCCTTTCGAATGCAACAGCATTGAGCTCCCTAAATCAACTTGGATGGGCTTTAAAGGTGGGCAAATGTTTTAAAAATTCGGAAACCCCTGGGTTTTCCCGCGCAAAACTTAAAAAACGCCGAAATTTCAGGTAAACATACCGACATTTTGACTGGAATTTACCCATTCTTTAATGGTATCGCTCTGCCTTGAAGAAAGCCCTACATAGCGAATTTCAGCTCATTTGACCCAAAGGGGGCCGCTGGAGGTGCTCAAATGTAGCGGAAAAAAAATATATATATAAATATATATCAGACATCTCCAAATTTTCCATAATCGTGCTCTAGGGGTTATGAAACGGATAGAAATCGCAGTTCCCCCGACCTTTTCGGGGAAAAAACGACTAATAAACGTGTTGCCAAAACTAAGTATGTTATATCTGTGTCATATATAGCATTCATAATACTTAAAATTATTTATTAGAAACTGCACATTAAAATAAATAGTGACTGTCAAGGATTTCATTCGGGTAAAATTCTGAAATACTACTTTTATCGTTTGACTAAAGATAATAGTCTACCTGGAAGAAAAAATGAGGAAGCAAGAAGTGCTATGACAGGTATGTAATACGATATATTTCGTATGAATAGTTTTCTAATATATTGAAATTGTAGTTCGATATATAAATAAAAATTTCAATATTTCAATATAGATATTTTTAATCTTTCAAAAGGAAAGAGGTTTTACTCAATTAGAATATTGATGTGAGTGTAATATAAATTATCGTCAGATTTGTTTTAGCTTTGATAGCAATAAGCAATTAAAGAAAAAAATAATTAAATTGCTTAAATATAAAAAATAAATAAAAAAGAAGGAAGAAAATCAATATTCAATGGAATAATAACAACCTATCAAAGTGCATTTAAAAGACTCATTACTAAGTTCAAGAGAAAAATCTCTCAACATTAAAAAATTAAAAAGGGAAGGCAGAAAATCGAAATTGAATTAATAATGAATAAAACCTATCAAACTTGTTGACATTCCTTCATTAATCTCTTCTTTTTTTTTTTTGTTTATTTGATTTCTTTTTGAAAAAATATCAGTTTTCGAAATTCAAATTTAAATATCGATATTTTGAAATTGAATTAAAACTATCGAACAAAAATATGGATATATTTCTTTAAAATATCGATATTTCGATATATCGACATTTTCCTAACAGAAGCAACAACATCGTTCACTGGCATAGGCTCAGTTTCTTCCCTCTCCCCCTCTACCCGCCCGGCAGATGTGCCCTCAGGCGCCTTGAATTTTTTGTCTTCCCGGCAACACTTCAATCGTCCATATGTGCATTCATGGGCACCACTGGATTTCTCTCGAGCTACTCTTTCCAACCATATTCCAATTTTTATTTCAAACAGGCGTTTCGTCGAGTGGGAACGGACATTGTGTTTAACATTGGTAATTTTTTACTTTAACCCTATTTAAACTCACTACAATCACTTCAAACTAATGTTTTATATACACAATCAATAAACCATGACAAAAGGTGCCGATTGAAACTTGAGCGAACGTCGTAGCTTCGCCGTGTCGAAAGTTAAATACTACGCGAACATTGAAAAAACTTGGCGACAGGAACTCAAAATAGTTTCACCGTTCTCTGTGCTTTCACCCGCGCACTGTGCTTTGCAGTATCCACTTAGTATAACCTAATTATTTAGCTATCGAAGAGTATAATTGAATTTTAGATGTAGATGCATTCGGAACTGCAATGCGAAACTATATCCCACGGTTTTGTCATTATTGAATTTTTAGATTATCAGCACTACGAGAGAAACATTTAAGTCAAAAACTGAAATCCGGATTATGAATTTCAGCGGCCGTCAACTAAAAAATAATATTTGATAAAAGACATAAATTAACTACTTACAAAAACACAAAACCTCTATGGACTTGTGCATTACGAATATAAGCAATATATCGGCCCTGCTAAACAGACATACATACAACGAATATGAACTTACAACGCATGACATTAAGACAAATACAACAAGCCGTACCATGGTAGGTTAATACCAAAACTTTGCACAACTTTTTTTTTTTGGGCATTGACTTACGCATGCCAACAATTAATGAACTAGCACGGACATACTATAAAACAGATGGGTCGGAATGTAACAATCTGCTACTTTGTCACAGATACCGACAGGTAACAGGTACGCAAAAACGGAACAACCTAAAAGTAGCAGGTATTTTCATTCTCAGCCTTGCACCTGGCGCGCAGGGGAAAAAATCCCCGGGACAATGTTTCAAGGGGCCCAATTTAAATGAGAGTTAACTGAAAAAATGTTTACAGCGACAAATATTTTAAACAAATAAAAAAATAATTTAATTTATAATAAAATTTATTATTATATGTGTGATAAAAGTACGTATTGTGAAGCCTAATTGATTAACATGAGTGCTGTTTCTAGTTTAAATAGGAAATAAAGAGTTGTTTGTTGATTCTATGTTAGCAAAAACATGGGATTTTCACTTCATTTTTCGAACTATTGTAGAAATGCTGACAACAAGAGTGTCGTTATAAATAAATATTTCGTAACCTGTAGGAATAACCCGTCTTGTTTCCCTGAACAGACGTAGGAAAGAACGTTAAAAAAAACCCTCTCCTCAAAAAAAAGTTTGGAACATACGACAAAAAGTATCAGCTAATAAAAGTATCAAGTACATCTGCGGAGCAGGAACAACTTGTCACTGTTACCACTAGCGGCTGTCACAACCCATCTCTACTACAAACCGTTTCACTATGAATTAAATGGACATCTCAATACACTTGTAGAAGAAATGGACACGCAGTACACTTCTCCTGGTATTCGATGGAGAAAGAATACAAGGATGAGGGGATCTAATTACATTACCACGCAAGTATAGTAAAGTTTATTTTAGTCTCGGAAGGGTACTGCCTCTCCTCACGTAGAACATAACATGGCAGTGATTACATCACCCCATCTTCTGATGGTGATAAAGTGCTTGACATTGGATTGAACAATAAAAGTGGCAATAAATACAGCATATATTATGTAAAGCTCCAAAATGAAAAGCCAAATAAATAAAATCTTTTTATGCTGTTCCTTAGACCTCAATGCACAGGAAAATATAAATACATATACCCGCTTAAATATTTATGGTGTGCTTCAAAAAGAGAGGCCTATAAAGTATTCAGCCCCCTGCCGACGTGACAGGAAATAGGTATACACCCGCGAACATACAGCCAGTTGAGACGCGAACATAGAATTTCACTAAAGCGACAACATTGCTGACCAAAGCCGGACCAAGGAGATCCATTAAAGCATGGAAATGGAAAGGGTCCCTACCTGGTTAGTATTCACCTGCCATAAACCCCTCTTCCCCCACTCCTATACCGATAACCTTATTCTCTACTCCACTTCACCTGCAAAGGATATTATTGTGAAACTAGCTTACTTTAATAGGAGTTTATTTAAGTACGTCCATTACGTTATATATTATGTTCAAATGTTAAATATGGCTTATTATGGCTTAAGTTCAGTCATGAAAAAAAAATCCGGGAGCAGTAGAACTCCGTCAATAAAGTCGTATTTTCACTAAAATAAAAATATTATAAAAACGGGAGAAGACAACCCAAAAAATACAGTTCCCTAACATAGCGAAATTTAGCCATACTTTTATTATATTGTTCTGCCTCTCCGCTGACCTTCGATACAGAGAACCCTTCATACCGAATTTCACCTCATTTGACCCAACGGTGGCCGCTGGAGTTAAAATAGCCATATCTTTGTTAATACTGGTCCGATTTGGAGGGGTTTTAGAGGTGTGCAAATATTTTAAAAAAATCGAAAAACCCAGAAGAGGGGGAGGGGTGGAGGAACCAAGTTGAGACCCCCAAAATATACTTCCCTAACACCAACTCCAATTTAAATACAAATTTTCAGCCCTATAAACTAATTTGGTGGAGCTGTTGAGGTGCGCAAAACTTTAAAAACGCCGACATTTCAGGTAAATATACCGGAATTTATTTACTGGAATTTACCCATTCTTTAATGGTATCGTTCCGCCTGAAAGAAAGTTCTACATGGCGAATTTCAAGGGGGCCCGCTGGAGGTGCTCAAATGTAACGGGAAAAAAAAAATATATATATATCAGACATCTGCAAAATTTCCATAATCGTGCTCTAGGGGTTATGAAACGTATAGAAAACGCAGTCCCGCCGCTCACCGCCGACCTTCGACCCACTGCGATAGTCTATTTTTTTCGGGAAAATACGACTAAAGAACCATTATGTTGATCTTTAAACACTTATTTAAAAACATGCAAGCATGATTTAATTGCATAAAAGATGTTATAAAAATAAAAGTCTAAATTAAGAATGAGGTTTTTAAGTCCTATCTAATAAAAATTCAATATCAACAATAATAATTATACTGAATAATCACATTACAACTAAAATATTAAATAAAGAAGAACAATTAAAATGATAATAGTCTTTTTATCTATATCAGGATATAACACACTATCTTGAAAGGATCTCTAAAAGACGACGTCCTGTTTATAAAAAGAAAAGTATTAGAAATGTTTTCCTAACTCGACTCAATATGCTGGACCAACAAAACATCCATAATCAAGAATGACATTTAACATATAGATGTGACTGAATAAACCTAAACATGCAGGTGTCTCTAAGTATCCACAAAGCACTCAAAAGTTAATAATCGACAAAGAAATAAACAGAAAGCGTGAAATAGAATAGATTTCCAAAAATAAAATCCGTAGAATCTGTAAACAAATAGTTTTTCTCCAGTTCTGCTGAGGAGCCACAATATATTAGAAAACTAAGATATGCCCAGAGCTAACTTAGGAGGTTCTCTAGCTAATAAGAACAGTAGTACCACTCTTCTAAAGAGGTGAACAGATTTTTTTTTTGCTTCCTCACAACCAAAAGTTGGTAAGCCTTGTATTCAAAAATGTGTATTTAGAATCGAAAAATTCTACTCACTTTTTACGTTTTGACATCAAGGAACCAATTTGGTCTGTCTGCATTCAAATTCTTAAGAAGGGCATAACACCAACTACCGTTAATTCGATTTTGATGAAATTTTCAGGGATTGTGCGGTATGAGGCCTAGGTGGTACCATAATTATTTCATCGAATTCCATCAACTACTTTCGCTTACGCATGTGCAAACATAATTTCCTTAGCACTAATTTCTAAAACGCCTCGTCTGATTTGGGAACGAGAATTAAATGGTTTATCGTCAGTTTTATCAAATACCACCCATTCCTTTCGCTTACGCATGCGCGAACTTGTTTTCCTTGACCAACATATATTTCGAAAACTGATGTTCAGATTTGAACTGAAATTGAAGGAAAGTTGGGGATTAGTGTAAAAATAGTCCAGTTTCATTTTTACTGAAATACATCCACTACTTTCGCTTACGAATTCAGTAATTGTGTATCTACATGGTCTCATATCAATTTTATCAAATTCCATCCTCTACTTTCGAATACGTATGTGCAAATGTATTTTCCTTGAAATACCTATATTTCGAAAACGGCTCTACCCGCACATGTGTCAAGTCTATTTTTTGACTTGAAGACAGATTGGATCTAGTCTCTTTCTGATTCAATGAGCTTCACCATATCCTTTTGATTTGATATGGAAATTGTGATGGAATGAACAATTTTTCTGTTTAGGTGTCATCTAACTACAGCTGATAGATCAATATAATGTTTTATGTAAGCCCTACAAGCGACCAGCTCGGGCCTAGAGATTTGGTTTACATCTAACTCCCAACGTGGGTCTTCTAGCAATGAATGATTCAACCCGAAACTAGTAAATAGTCAATTGACCCAATCCACCTGGGACTTTGGTCCCTCTGTTTTAGTGACTCGTGTCAATCGATTCTCCTCTATTGAGTTCGTCCAAATCTTGTTCGCGGTTTGAAGGGATGTTCACTTATCTTGTTTCTTTATTCTCATCTTGTGCATTCAGCATTAATTTTTATTCAATACTTTGATAATCCATTGCCGGTTAAATTTTTTTCGACGTGAGCTTTTTATCTTTATTTTTTCTTAATATGTTTTTATTTCGTAGCGAAAACTATGTTACAAAAAGCTACACATTTTTATGTTATCGTCTATCCATGTGAGAAAATGGAGGGGAAAAAAATAGAATGATACAAACAACTACATCTTGCAGAAAGTTCATCCTTACGCTTTTAATTAAAATCATTTATTTAATGAGAAAGTGGTGGAATTGAACTAAGCATCCTAGCGTCACGATTTTTTTTTTATTTCTGATCAATTAAAAAACTATGTTCTACATTGCTTTAATTTCTCGAGTAATTTACATAACGCTTTACTTTTCATTTGGAAATATTGGGATTGGGTTTTCTAGATGAAAAATGGAATTCATAGATTTCACTTAAAGAAAAAAGCCCCGGAGGAGAAGAGGGGAGGGGGGAGGGAGTGGGATAAATTGCTTGAATTATTTAATTAATTAAATTAAATTCATGCCGGTGCCGGAATTTGAACTCACAACCTTTGCGTTTGTAAGTGCGTTATATATATATATATATATAAATATATTATTTTTTATTTATGACACTCCCTTTTCCAATTGAAATAGGAACAAATCTTTCACATTTTCGCCTGGTTTTCAACTCATTCATTATTTAGTCGTTTTTGAATCGAAGATATTTTCAAATAAGGTTATATCTGTAGATAAAGGTATACATTTTATATTGTATCTAAGACTTATAAGTAAAAGTACATAAATAAAGGAACATTCTTTAAATCAGCGATAATATATTAATAAAAAAAAGAGACAAAAAAATTATTGTTAGAATAAAATTGAAGGTTACCAAAACTGCTTTAAAAATCTAATATTCCCTTTTCTTGACTCAAGGGCAAATGAATTAGATATAATTTCAGGAACGAAATTTGACCGAAGCCTACTCCTCCAACCTGAGGAAGTGAAGCGCAGCGGTCCTGAGAAATGAATCTTGAGACTCCCACTCTGGCTAGTAAGGGGCGACGACGTAAAAGTAGCCATCAGGAGGTAGCAAAAAGGACCACCTGCTGGACTAGTTCTCCCCACCAATACCAGTACCAGCGTCAGTACTCCTCCAACCTCGGGCAAGTTAATGTTCATGCTAAGAATGTTCACAAAAAAATAAAAAGTGGTTATTAATTAAAAAATATCTAGAAGAGAAGTTTTCCCTCCCCATAAATTTTAGGCTGTAAGCCTTAACAGATATAACCCCTATGAAATGAATAAATGATATGACATTTCAGGTGAGAGGAGGGAACAGTAAATACAGTGCATCTCCGGTCATGAGAGTAGTAAATCATCCAGTTTATTTTCAACCTTCCATCGGTATTGTCACGAAAAATTTATTTGAATTTCCCACTATTTTTTTTGTTTGTAGAAATGGAACTATGTACGTTATCGTGGTTATCGTATGGTGAGTGTAGTTCAAAGCCCGTCTATAGTTAGTAAATTCATGATGTGTCAGGATAGTGTTTATATGTTGTTCTAGAAACTTAGGTGTAATTATGGAAAACTCTAGATTCGAACTAAAGCATAATAATACTTAAAAAAATCAGCCTAAACATTTATAAAAACCTAATCAAAAGTAAGGAGAAATTATGAGATTCAATTATGGTAAATACTAAAAGGATGTCTCAATGACGTCCAAAATAAAGTAGATACCTAAAACATTCCTATCCTAAAATATAAATAAAAAGTAATACAAAAAAAAATGAAGGCGAGAGAAAGTAAGCTGGGTATTACTGAAGGGGATATTGGAGTTGTAACAATGTTAAAATTATATCTCATGATTGTATCTACCAACCCAAAAATAGCATTAAAAATTTAAACCCATGCAACTTAAACGTGGTGGTAAAACAAATATAAAGGAGTTATTACCGAGTCGCACATAATAAGTGAGACATCAAAATTAAACTTTATTGGCTTGAGTCTGTATTAATAGATATAGAATTAGATCATACGAGGACAGTTCAGAACGTTATTTGTCAAAAAATTATTGATTTTTGTGAGGGTTTTTCGCATAACTTGCAAAAATCACATATCCCACCAATTTTTTTTTTCTTTTTCTTCCTTGAATTCCTTGGAATAAATGTTAAAATATTTTGTGAAAATAATTAGTGTCCGTATGATAAAGTTGACGCAACGAAGTTGAAATTCGTAGTCAACATCCTAAAAAATATAAATGAGAAAATTTTCATAAATTCTTCAAAACTTTCCACCGAGATCCCCATTTGACTGGAATCCATCGGACTAAGAATACATGCTTCTAGACGATGCACCAGACGGAAACAATTATTGAGTACGGAATTTTCTCTTGTTTCATTTAGTGTACATCGATGTTGCTAAAAAACTAAAAAAATGCTTTGTAAGAAACAGATTGAATTACGAAAACATATTGAATTTTTGAACGGTTTGGCATTTTTTCTTTCATTTCCAAGAAGAAATTGAGATAGAAAAGGTGAAATTCGCAATCAGCACACCCTCCCCTCTCAAAAAAATTAAAGAGAAAATCTTCAGAACTTTTCCAAAAATTTCCACCCAGAACCCTGGTCACCTTTCTGGTCACCATTTGACTGTACTAACACATAACATGCATAAGCAGAGATACCCCGTAACTCCGAGGTATAATTCCTCTGACGATGGATCTCCTGTGTTGATTAGCACCGGGTACTGACGGGCAGGAGATTGACGGAAGATAGCAGATTGATGAAATAATGGTTTCAGCAATTTAACATGATGTAAAAAAAATAAAAAAAAAATAAATAAACAACCACTGTTCTGTATACTAAATAACGTAACTGAAATCAATAAATTTATTTTGAATGCTAATATTACTTTGATCTTAAACTAAATATGTGATGTGAACAACACATGACTTCCTTGTACGCCTATTAAACTATAAATCGATGGTTCAAAAAGTGATCCTCAATTGGTTACTAGTTTTCGAAGACTGCAGTATCTCGGCGGCGCGACATCCATCAATTGACACACACACACAAATGGGGAGGAAACCAGTATTTTACACTCAATCTTAACACTTAAAACAAGTAATAAAAATATTTAATTGGATTGGAAACCAAATTGCGTTTGTAATCTTTATCACCGAAACATATGATTTCTGAATTTAATTTTAATATAATTTTTGATGAAAGTTTATTATGATCTTCAAGTAAAGTACCCTTTTCGGCTCACCAATTTTAACCAAAATATAATAAATACATTCATATCGATATAAAAGTCCTGTTTACCAAATTTTAGATAATTTACATTATATTTTAATATAAATTTTGATGAAAGTCTAATATGACCTTTAAGCAAAGCAACAGTTCCGATAATCATATAGTGACCAAAAGGGGAGGTTCACAACTAGATTTTACATCAATTCTAAATACGAAATTTTAACTTTCTACGGTTAACCGTTTTTGAGTTATGAGAGATACTTGCCTAACCTTATAATATAAGTCTAATATAACCTTTAAGTAAAGTACCGCTTCCGGTTTTTCAATTTAGACCAAAATCTAGTATGTTATTTAAATCAATATATAAATTATTAATACTAAATTCCAGAAGTTTTGCATAGTATTTTAATGTAATTTTTTATGGAAATCAATTATGACCTTCAAGTAAAGTACCGCTTCCGGTTTTCCAATTTTGACCAAAATCTAGTATGTTATTTGAATCACTATATAAGTTATAAATATTAAATTCGAGAAGTTTTGCATAGTATTTTAATGTAATTTTTTATGGAAATCAATTATGACCTTCATGTAAAGTACCGCTTCCGGTTTTCCAATTTTGACCAAAATCTAGTATGTTATTTGAATCACTATATAAGTTATAAATACTAAATTCGAGAAGTTTTGCATAGTATTTTAATGTAATTTTTTATGGAAATCAATTATGACCTTCAAGTAAAGTACCACTTCCGGTGATCAAGCAGTGACTAAAAAGGGATGTTCATAACTAGATTTTACAACAATCCTAAATTCAAAATTTCAACTTTCTACGGTGAACAGTTTTTGAGTTATGCGAGATACGAGCGTACGTACGTACAGACGCCACGACGAAACTAGTCAAAATGGATTCAGGGATGGTCAAAATGGATATTTCCGTCGAAATCTGAAAACCGAAAATTTTCGCGATTACAATACTTCCTTTACTTCGTACAAGGAAGTTATAAGTGGAGGGAATTCACGCAATAGAAAACACCAACTGACTTACCTCTCTACATAACTTTATCAATATCAACAGGATGCCGGCGACTGTATGCGTTAATACGTAAATGGCCTGTCTTTTCTCGCTAGACAATGTTTTTGGGACTGTCTAATGTCTGTTGAGAACTTGATCAACAAGCATAATAAACACTGAAGCATTTTTCTGGGGACTTACTAATTTATTCGAAAAACTTGGCATATTTGAATTAAATATGTAGTTGTGTATATTTTTTTAGAATCTACAACCAATTCTCAATACGAAGTAATGATTAAATTGATAAAAATATTTTCATCTAATTCATAGGAAACCCGTCCAAGTAAAGTCACTAGAGGGACAAGCCGGGGATTGAAGTTTTTATGTTTATTATTTTAAGAAAAATATATTTAGGTAATATAAACGTACTTTGACTTAGTTTGATTAGTGATAATATAATCAGTACGCACATACGAGATTTTTGAAACTTATTTGTATTTTTATGGCAAACCTGCTGCGACATCAATATCGTAATTTATGTGAAAAATACTCTAGTAAATATTAAAGTAAGTATAACTAAGAATAGTAATCGGCCGCCATTTTGAAACGAAAAGGCAGATTTTAATGTCGAGTTCAGAGGATCATCCTGGAGTGACCTTTGAGTATGGTGCCAAATCTCAAGAATATCGGTTCAGCAGTCTCGTAGACACGCCGAGGATAGCGGACAGACATTATTTCTATTATAACATTTGATAAAAAGGGAGGATACCAAGAACATTAACATAGAGAGAATATCTGTAATAGTGTAAATACAAAACTAACTTCAATTTTCAGTTTCAGTTCCAGAATTTTTCAGAAGATTGAATTATATTTAATGTGTTATAAACAGTAACGTATTACTTCGTGAATCTGTACTATGAAAGGTGCCGTTTACCTATAAACATCCTACCTACCTTTCGTTCATTGTTAGTACAATGCGAGAAAAAACCAGTACAAACTTTTCTGTTTGATATAATCCATTTAAACTTGGTGAGTACCAACATGTATTTGATTTCTTGTCTTAATTAAATTCATAATTCATAAATGTTTTATAATACTGATTTATATTACATCTAATTTAATATGTATAATAATACCAAACTATATTTTAAAATTGCTTATTTTTGAATTTTTTGTGTGTTTTTAGAACTGAGGATGAATTTATAACATTCGAAACTAGTTTTCAATAAAACAAATTTATAGAAGTGGCACATAATTTATCAATCCCTAATAATAATTATAAATTATGTACAATGATATTAAATTTTCAGGCAATATATAACGTTTTCAAGTCTTTCAAGCTATTTACAGATTACAGATCTAAGGGATTTTGGTTGATAGATTATCACTAGACGCCGAAAGCAAGAAAAGAGTTGAAAGTAAGAAATCTGGGGGTTAGGAAAAGAAAAACGGAGAGAGATAAAGAGAGATATTAGAACGAGTCGTTAGCGACTGGCGTTGGAATGTTTTTAGTTCTCTTTTGGTTCTAATTGCCAAGAAGAATGGCCGAGTGTCTCTGCATCTTTTACCACTGATTAGTTCCACTGCCCCCCCCTCCTCATTCCTCAACAACTTCATAATATGGAAACAGTTTAGGAAAAAAAATTATTTTGTAAAATAAAATTCTTACAGACACCTTTACAACGAAGGCTACTTCTGAAACATATGTCAATTTTATTTAACATCACATATGGGGACAAATAAAAAAATGTTTGTGCTCGCTAAATTTGTACTTTGACAATTTTCTTTTAAAACATATAGACTAATTCATCTTTTTTAGTTTTAACTAATTTTTTTTTAATAAAACACTTATGTAAGCTTTTCCAGTTTTATTTAAAATAACTCTACAAATTATCATATCAATAAGCTAAGTAATTAAAGAGAAGGAGGACAATGTTTAGTGATCAGTCTAAAAATAAAAAAAAATAAAAATACTCGTTCAAAATATCACTGAATGTTCTGCCTGGTGTATATTTCATATCGATGTAATATAATAATAATAAAACTTTACAAAAACAAAAATTATTATTTTACATGATTAAGGATGCCACATCCTTACAATCAAATAATTTTAGATTTTATATCTTCAACATAAAAATAAAATTTGATTTAAATTATAATTTTAACATAGTTTTAAATTCTAATTAGTAGGAAAAATTAAAAAAAAACCTACCCCCCAAAAAAAAATATCGATTTAAAGGTTTTTTTTTTTTTTTTTTTTCCTTTTTTGCTTAAGACTTCCATTGAAGTCCTATACAGCGATTTAAAGTTTTATCCTTTTTAAAGAAGGCCCGATTTACACTAAGTATCTATATCAAAAAAGAAAAGCATACACTTTTTTTTTTTTTTTTATAAACAGAAAAACCACTGTTCGTGTTTATTTAACTGTTCAATTATGATTTTATATTATTTATGCCACGTAAGAATTTGTCAAGATTTAACTTTTTGGCTTGAATTTTAATTTTTTACTATAAATGTTCTGAAATTATAATGGAGAGAAAAGAAAAAATAATAATAATAATGTAATAAACAGATTAAAAAAAAGAGGAAGAAACAGATAAATTCAGTACTAATATATATTTATATTACGTCTATAATAGATAAGTTAATGAAGCGCAGAATGGCTTCGAAATAAAGAGTTTTTCTACTATAAAAAAAATGCATATATATTAAATATTTCATCTACAAAAAAATTAATAAACACAAAAATAGTTTAAGATACGATTTGAGTCAATCAAGGATTTTTTTTTTTCTAAACAGGGAATTGTGCTTTTAAATTGTATATTTACGCCTCATAAGATTGGATCTTTACGCCTGGAAACTCTCTTCTTCAGGATTCTTAACTGACCATAACCAACTCCTTACATTTAATCAAATATATTCAGCAAATTTGATCGAAAAGTAAAGATTACAATGAACAGTTGTACGATGGTAAACCATTCCATATCTCAATGACAAGTGTCTTCTCTAAATCAATAGTACATTAAATGAAAATTGGGTATTCTTATCTTGAGTTTGAATTTCCGCACAATTTTCTGGGTTGTTATGGGAGTTCACCGCAAAAATCCTTATTAAATTGGTTCTTTTTTTTACAAATAAAGTATAGATACAAACAAAACCAAAAAGGTAAACTAAGTCAAGGAATAAAACAAATAAAAAATAAAAAAAAGAATTCCGAGGAGGTCCAGGTTCGCTATTAGCAGTAAATTCAAGAAGCCATTTTCCTGCTTCCCCTTCGAAGGCACAAATCGTAGAAATGAGTTCATTGTTGCCTATCTAGCAAGATATCTCTTAAGTTGCCTATTTACGCAAGATTTAAGGCTGGCCTTTGTATAGCCAATATTGTCAGTTATTTCATTGTTTCTCCCGTTTTGGTCTCTCTCCGTCACAATAATATTTCTTTAATATACAACAATATCAATCTGAAACCAGTGGGGGGGGGGAGGGGGTTGGAAGGGGTTATCTAGGTAACTCATTAAATTGCGACTACAAATATAAATTTTTTTTTTTTTTAAAGAATGGGGGTGTGAATTATAAAATAAAACCAATACTCCAACAAGCTAACAATGCTAACTATACAAAAAAAAATAATAATAGAAAATGTTAGAAAAATGCCATATCTAATGAAAGCTTCAACATTAATATCTTGCATGGCTAGAGTCTGGGCTAGTTCCGAAACAAAGAGTTGGTGAAAAATATTATAAAAGGAAAAATAATACTAATAATAAAATTTATTGTCAAAGAATATTACACGAACACCACAAAATATAATAATTAGTTTGAAATATCATAAGCTAATAAAAAAAGAGAAGAATTTAATAGGAACATTGCCAGTAAAGATACATTTTAAGTTTCATCAAGCGTTAAAACTAAAAAATACAATTGAAACCATTAAAAATTTAAAATTTAAAAAACAACAACAGTGGAGTGTATATCAAAGTCCACATAAGTTTAATTTATGAAAATTAGTAAAAAAACTTCTTGCAAGATAAGAGTTCTAACGATAAGTCACTGAACTATAATTAAAAATCTTCAAATTTTCATAAGCTATTTAAATTCATTAAAATCAAACTTTAAAAAATGTAAACTTTAAATCCGACATAAATTTTGAAATTCTCTCATTTTTATTCAAATATTATGATTTATTAATTTTTTTTACAATTGTATTTTACGAAATAATAAAAGCGAGTAAATTGTAATTAATTTTTAGTAATTTTATATTAATAGTAGGTAATAATAATTATGAATTCATAGATTACTAAGGAAAAATTAAAATATCTTTTTTTTTATAACAACTTTATTCAAATAAATGGTTTTAAAAAAAAATGTATAGCATAATATTGAAAATAATTAGGAAACAGTTATGAAATGGTTTCTATCAATTAAAATTATTTTTAAAAAAATAGACGCAATGTCTAAATAACAAAAAAGTTTATATAAAACTATCCAACTGTTAACGACCCCTCCTAGGATATTAATAGAGTATACCTATAGTACTATAATATGTTAGAAAGTTCTAAAGAGAGTATTAAGAAGGAAAGAAGGACGAACAAAGGGTAGTTTGCCGCTAAGGGTCATACATAGGGCTGGCTACATCTTTCTCAATAGTCTACCGTAACTTCACGAGGGATTTTATTCAGGTCCTAAAAGGTTTATCGGTCTCGTTCCAGTGTATATAGTCAAATATTTCTTTTCACAAAATAATTTATCTTTATATAACAAAACGTATCAGAATCCAACGAATTTTTATGAACAAAAAAGTATAGACATAAATAAATTATAAAAATTCAGAATAATATCTGTTAGAAATAAGAGACTCCCAAAAACAAGAGCGAATCAGCCAGATCATTTTTTTTTTCTTTCTTTGAAGGCCGATATAAGATACAATAAATATATATATGTACCAAGATACCGTATGTATGTATGTGTATATATGTATAAATTATTATTATTAGTTATAGCTGTATAAAATAAAAAATTGCGACTACGGAAATAACTTTTATTATAACCCTATCCATCATTGAATCCATTTTGACTAGTTTCGTCGTGGCGTCTGTACGTACGTACGTACATTCGTATCTCTCATAACTCAAAAACGGTTAGACGTAGAAAGTTGAAATTTTGTATTTATGATTGTTGTAAAATCTAGTTGTGAACCTCCATTTTAGGTCACTGCGTGATCACCGTAAGAAATACTTTACTTGAAGGTCATAATTGATTTCCATCAAAAATTATATTAAAATATAATGTAAAATATCTCAAACTTAGTAATTATAATTTATATATTTATATTTATAATTTATATATTGATAGCATATTAGATTTTGGTCTGAATTGGGAAACAGGAAGCGGTACTTTACTTGAAGGTCATAATAAACATTCAACAAAAATTATATTAAAATATAATGTAAAACATCTCGAATTTGATAAATAAAACTTTTATATCAATATAAATAATACATTAGATTTCGATTGAAATTGGTGAGCCGGAAGCGATACTTCACTTGAAGGTCATAATAAACTTATATCAAAAATGATAATAAAATTAAATACAGAGATCATATGGTTCGGTAATAAAGGTTACAAAGGCAATTGTTTTTTAACTGTAATTAAACATTTTTATTAGTTGTTTTAAGTGTAAAATTTGAGTGTAAAATACTGGGTTTCCTCCCCATTTGTGAGATGAACAAGTCTGGAGCAGGAGAATAAGATATAAGTTAAGCGGGTTCTTCCGCTTAAAATATTGAAACCTTCGATTTCCAATGTTTTATCTAGTGACATATACGATTCTAATGTCAAGGAACACGAAGAAATCTCTTGGGAACTTGTTACCTTCCGAAAGAAAACGACATATAATAACGGAATGAGACCTCCACTAACAAGAGCTTGTGTGTGTGTGTGTATCAATAGATAGATGTTGCGACGCCGAGTGTCGCTTTTGAGATACTGCTATCTTCGGAAACTAGTAACCAAATTAAGAATCACTTTTTGAGCCACCGATGTATACTTTAATACAAGGAAAGTCATGGGGTGACGACATCAGATATTTTATTACATTAAATTTTATTTTAACGTTTTTGTTTTTCAAGTACAGGCTATTTATAATCTATAACCAGATGATTGTGAGCTTGCAAATAATATAACGAGAAACATAAAAAAAAATCCGAATATACTTAAAATATAATGAAATATTTTTTCAGTATTTTGTGCTAACAATGTTTCAAAGCATTCACGGGATCACAATTGCTCGACCATCAAGCTTGAAAATCACACATCAAATACGACATTTATATATTATTTTGAGCTCGAAATAACATTCATGGGCTTCGCCGTAATCTGGAAAAAAATATGTTTTGCTTTTTAATAATTCAATATGGAGATTTTTAAAAATATATGAGATCGGACAATTTACAGGTTTTGTCAACGAATTTTTGTACTATAGATTAAAATAATAGTATGGTTGGCTGAAGCAAGGTTAGATTACTTTTTACTCGTATTTTCCCCGAAAACAATAGACTATTTGGGTAGAAGGTCAGCGGTGAGCGGCGGGACTGCGTTTTCTATCCGTTTCATAACCCCTAGAGCACGATTATGGAAGTTTTGCAGATGTCTAAGATATATATATATATATATATTTTTTTTTTTTTTTTCCGTTACATTTTAGCACCTCCAGTGGTCAAAATTTGGTCAAATGAGTTGAAATTCGGTATGAAGGGCTTTCTGTATCGAAGATCAGCGGAGAGGCAGAACATATAATAGTAGTACATGAAATTTCGGTATGTTAGGGAACTGTATTTTGTGGATCTCAATTTTTTTCTTACTCCCCCGTTTTTATATATATTTTTTTAAACGTAAAAATACGAGTTTACTGACGGAGTTCTATCGCTCCCGGATTTTTTTTTTTAATATTGGTTTATAACGCTGGCTCACTGAATGAGAAAGTTAAGGGCAAGGTTTAAAAAGAACTGGTAGTACCAGGCATTAGTTTGGGAACTTAATTTAACTTTCCCATTCGGTGAGTCATGGCAAACGATATTCCAACAAAAAAAAAGTAATTGCAAAAAAAGTTACACCTAACGTTGCTTCAGCCAACCATACAATTACATATATTACATAATAGGCAGGGCCGCCGCAGAGTGGTAAAAAACTGGCCTTTTTTACTGCTGTCTTGGATTTTTAACGCTGAATCCGGTTCAACAGGAGTTAAACATTTCCAGATATAATAAAAAAGATATGGAAAATAATTGGGTAAATAAAAGTGACAGTTTAAAAAAAAATATACGTACAATAATAAAATATAATTTAACAAAAAAATAATCATTTAAAACCTTTAAAAATAACATTAATATAAATAAAATATAAATTTAAAAAAATTGCGCAACTATATTAATTACATCTGGATATCGATAAATTGCGCAACTATATTAATTACATCTGGATATCGATAAATTCGCATTTTTTGGTTTGTCTTTAATTAATTCAAAACGAACTAAATACAATCTAATTTCAGGTTCAAAGTTTAGGTTGAGTTTCAGGAGAAAATAAATCCCTGAATTATGCATAATTTTAGGTTTCCTGCATTTTTTTTTGGATTTATTCCCATTTACACCTCCAGGCCTCACTGATTTTAAAAAGAACAATTCATTGTTCTTTTTTGAACATTCAAACGTATCGTTAAAAAACACAATGATGATTAAAAAAATGCCTTTTTATTGAAAGACCATTGGAGCTGACGGGTGCGTACCATTGAAGATATTGAAGTACGTTATAAAACAGTTTTTACATCATGATCCAATGATCCAATGTCTATATAATCATGGTTGACGTACGCATGATAGTATAGAAGAGTTAACAAATGCCATTGACCCAGGAAGTAATAGTTATTAAATAGGGTTTATAACCTAGGAAATTTATTGTTATACTTCCTGGTTATCAGCATTAAAACAAGTTCTATTTCCTCCTATTGTATGTATAAATAAAAGCCTATCTGAAAGGGACAGATCAACCATTATCTAGAATGTAGTATTAAAATAAGTACTTAGAATGTAGGACAGAATAAGAATCAGTCTTAGAACGCAGTCTTAGAATCAGTATCAGAATGTTAATTAGAATGTAAGAACTAGTATTAGAATAAGTATTTAGAATGTAGGACACAATAAGAATCAGTCTTAGAATGTAGTCTTAGAATCAGTATCAGAATGTTAATTAGAATGTAAGAACTAGTATTAGAATAAATATTAGAATGTTAATCAGAATTTAAGAACTAGTATTAGAATAAGTATTTAGAATGTAGGACAGAATAAGAATCAGTCTTAGAATGCAGTCTTAGAATCAGAATAAGAATGTTAATTAGAATGTAAGAACTAGTATTAGAATAAGTATTAGAATGTTAATTAGAATGTAAGAACTAGTATTAGAATAAGTATTAGAATGTTAATTAGAATGTAAGAACTAGTATTAGAATAAGTATTAGAATGTTAATTAGAATGTAAGAACTAGTATTAGAATAAGTATTTAGAATGTAGGACTAGAATAAGAATCAGTATCACAATGTAAGAATTAGTATAGAATCAGTATTAGAATGTAGTATTAGAATGTAAAGTAGAATAAGATAATGTGAGACGCTCTCACTATGTTTAGCTTTAAGTCTAGTTATAATATCTTTAGTAAGTCTATCTGTAGTTAGCACTCAGTAAATCATTATTTATATTATGTAACCTGTACATCTATTTTTAATAAAGTAATTTCTAAGGCTTACACACTTGCTATTTGTTAATTGAAGGATCAATCTCATTAGGGATTGATAAATTAAAGAAGTGGCAAATAATTTATCAACCCTTAATTATATAGCTTTGGTTGGTAAAATATTTAAGTTACAACTGGTGCAACTGTTGCACGAAAAATGTTCGAAGACTGTTGAACAAAGTACTAAGGATACCCTATCGATTGGTCCATGTTTGCAAATGGAAATACGCTCACTTTGATATCCGACTCAACGGAAACGGGCGTTCTCGGGAGTTCTCGTGGACCGGAATTGAAAAGTCAGATGAGCTCTCCTCCTTAATATTCCGTAAGAAGAATATCTGAGAAAACAACCGAAGAAATATAAACAGTTCCGGAGCTTAAAGTCGCTTTGAGATCGACTGACACATTTATTTACCTTATCGGAAGGGAATATAAATCCGTATTCCGTGGTTGGGTGCTTCCCTTGAGCAATTCCACCTGCTTCTCAGAGGCAATCTTGTTACAAAGAATCACTCCCATCCATAATACAAACTTATACCGGCGTTCGATAACAGTACGGAAGTTGATAAATTATATAAATATAGTCAGGCTCTACTTTAAGTATACATACTTGTTGTACGTTTTAAAACATTTTGATAAAAAGTATTATATGAAATTTATAATCGATTACAAAAGGCTGTGGTAATTCTAAAAAAATGTTTCAAGATACATATTCTTATTAAATTAGCAATCAAATGAAAATGTCAAGAATAGTAAGCATTCTCCAAAGATGTAATATTTGCAAATAAAAAAAAAATTAATAAAAAAAAAGAAGTGCTTCCTTAACATTATGCCTAATACTGTTCGACGTTCGATTCGACATCGCATACTACACGTTCCCTTCCCGTTCCTCATGTTGAATCGAAAGTCGAACAGTGCAGACAAAGCTTAACAACCACTTAATTAATATCGTATAATATTATAACTCCCAATGACGATCGTCTTTCGACATCGTCTTTTGAAGAAGGCTTAAGCGCCAAAAATTCGAAATTTAGTTTTTAACTTATTATGGCACCTAAACGCCCACATCTATCAATTTCCGCGCTTATGATATATCGAAAAAAAAAAAATTGGAAATGGTCTAAAAATCGACTATTGATGACGTAAGCACAAAATACTAACGACTCTCAGTCGTCACTCTGGCCTTAACCAGTGCTAAGCCTTAAAAAAAATATTCGAATTATAAAGGTTTTGCCACCTTACTAAACTCTTACTGTATACAATAAACAATAATATTTAAAAAATATATTGTTATTTGGGGAAAAATCGTTTCATGTGTTTCCTGTAATATATATATATATATAAAAGAGCCGGGGTGACCGAGCGGGCTAAGACGCTTGCAATAGGTAATCAAAGTTAAGCAACGTCGAGCGTGTTTAGTACTTGGGTGGGTGACCGCCCAGATTTGGGTGACCACCTACCGGGGAAAATCTACGCAGCCTGCTACTATCCCCTCTCCTCCGGGTATGTGGGGCCCGTCAGCCTACTGGAGGCAACTCACACAGACCGGGCAATTTACAAAGGAGTGATGACCCTATCCCGTTTACCTAAATTTTGAATCGCGTTGTGGTCTTCCAGAATGTTAAATAGCCGCTGGGAGGTTTGGTCCATGGACGGTCTGCTTCGGGGAAAGAAATATAGGCCCTCCTGCGCCTGCTCACACCGTACAGCCATAATCCGTGGGTCTAGACCAATTTGTCACTGTCCTTGAACCCGAGAAAGTCGGTGGGAAGGACACTGCCGAAATGGCCCCAAACGGACTGGCTATGGAGCAATGGGCAGCCTGCCGCTGCACCATAGAAACCATGGTTCGCAGCAACGTGAGGTTGGGTGACCCCCTCCGGGCTGTCTGAGCTCACGCAAGCGATAAAATGTCTGTAAGAAGACCACATCGAGCGGCCAAAGACCTGCATGATCTATAGTGCTAACAGAAAAAAAAAAAAATATATATATATATATATACACACACACACACACACACACACACACATAGAAAATAGAAAATGTTGATTTAAAAAACGTTCAATTGCATTTAGATAACTACACCCCACCCCGATGGAATAATTATTATATACAATAAAACTAGCATATCATTGCTTTGTAAATAATAAAATAAAATTAGAATGATATTACATTTTTAGGTAATGTTTGTAAAAAATAATAATATTTATGTTCTTCACGTGATGGTTCATTAATAATGCAATGCTTAAGTAGGTTAAGTAATAAAACAATCACTTTTATTATACTTTTTTAGCAGAACTATCATATTACATTACCGATTCAGAGCTTAAGAAAATATATCAGCACATCAAATTTGTAAAAAAAAAATAGCATGGTCCAATTACTAAAAAATGATTTTTTAAATCATGATTTTTAAACGAATGAGAAATGCGGACCCTGGGTACTTTTTTTTTTTGTTTAAGAAAATCTTTTTTCAAGTTTAAAAACTTGAAGTTTATATAAGCTTGAAAAAAAAAAAAAATCTTGAAAGTACTTTGTAAGAGAGTCTCAAGATGAGCTATTTCCATCCTCTGTTTATATATGGGATGTTCTCTGCCAGAGGAGTTTGCCGGAGTAAGTATATTTGTCATCCGAGAAAAAGCGTTTGGAATTATGGCCAAGGAAGCTACAAAGGCACACTGCAGAGAAATATTTAAAAATTGAAATTCACAACATCGTCATCAATTTTAATATTTTACATTCGAATAAAAAATATTTAAACTGAAAAATTATACTACTTATAAATATCTAGATTTTAAAAATTGGATTAAAGAAAACGCTTAAAAAAGCCTGCCAAGCATGTCAATATAACATTCTCATCATTTTTATTGGGTACATAAAGAAAAATAAATGCAAACAACAAATGTGTAAAAAACAAAAACAAATGACTAAGAAAAACGAGTGAAAATGTTCGATTCTGAGAACATAAATTGCATTCACTTCCTGCATTAAGACAAAGCTTCCCTACCTTCAGTAGTGAGAATGCAAAAAAAGATTAAAAGATAAAAAATAGATTATATGATTTGATATATTTTATTCTAATTTGAATAAATTAATTACTTTTTCCACAATTTAAGAGAATCATGCATTCAAAAAATATATTACGACACAATATAAATTATAATATACTAATATATATTAACTTCAATTATCTTCTTTTTTAGTGATTCTAATCTAAATAAAAACAACAAACTTTAATTTTTATAAAACTTAATTTGTAAAAAATACTTCTACCCAGCCATCGGTCGTAATTGGAATCCAAAACCCAGAGAAGGCTAAACCAATAACGGCTTGAGCTAGATCATTAGACTCATTAAATTTAATTACTCTCTGATAAAAAACTCACACAGAAATTAAAAAGAAAAGAGAATTCAAACAGTTAATAATTATAAACTTTTTTTTTTGTTTCTTCATTTTGAGGTAGGCGATTCCCATCCTCAATGCTCTCAAAGAGTTGCACCACTACTTCCTTACGCTAAATGTCTCGAATCGTTTAATTATGGCCGTCTACCATAGATAGAGACTGCTGTTTAGAGGTTGTGTCGGGAGGCAAGAACAGAACATTAACGGCTTTGTGATGCGGTACTCTTGTGGGCCTTTCAATTATCAATAAACAGTTGAAGATTTTCGCTGTTTATTATTCCATTACGCTGGGATCTCCTGGAGCCCGGCTTTGCCATTCACATGTGGGAGGGGGAGGGGGGGGGGGAGCAGATTGGTTCGGAGTTCCCTGGGCAGATTGTAAATATTATTCCATATCTGATTGTCCACATTCGTTGAATATTTTGCTTGTGGTCACGATAGGCTATCAGTGACTTTTCTTTAAACACGTTAGTTCCGCCATTTGCCAGTCAAGAACGAACTTAATTTTTCTGATCAATCCATGTTGGTGGCTAACAATACGGTTAGAGGTTTTTTACAAAAAAAGGATAAACCGACCGAAATTCATAGAAACGATTCCCTCTCTCACTCGCTCTTCTCTCCTCTAAAAAAGATTAAGAGTTAACCAGTTTTTTTAATCGGGAAATTTGAATTATAACACTTTTACAGTACTTGGAAGACGAAAATAAATACGAATTAAGGAGTTTTCAAAGGGAGATTTTCAAGGGACCATGGAATCCTTACGAATTATCGGGTTATACGGATTACCGGGATATTAATTATCGAGATTTAACTCTATTATAGTTTAAAATGTCGGTATGATCGATATATCGTTGTAAAATATCGATATATCGGATGTTAAAATATCGATAGAAAATATCGGTTTTTCGAATCAGATATATCGATATACCGCGTTTCGATTTCCCAGCACTGCCTCGAACCCCTCAGATGATGGGTTGCATTAATTATAATGAAGTTATAGTAGAGAAGACACCACAAAGCGGATGAATACCCCCCTCCTCCTCGACCAATCCTGCCATTAGTTAAGGCGGCCCTCAGATTATCTCTAGGGGAAGGCCCTAATTGAACCATTGATGGACTGGGCCATTATCCTCTTCCGAGGCCTACCTTCCTCCTTATTATCCTTACCGACAACAAATTATTTCAAGTTTAATAAATACCCCTCAAGTCAGTTTCGATGTGAAGAAATGCTGTTGCGGTGAGTTAGATTATTTAGATGATCCCAGATGAAGTTATTTCGTTGACTTATAAGAATGACGTTCGCCTACGTGTCAACGTAGAGCCAGTCTTAGACCATTTGTATATTAGGCGAAATAATTAACAGGTCCATAGTATGGGGCCTGTATTAATTAAATAGTAACTTCGTCCAAATAGATTTTTTACTTCCATGTACACAGAAAAGGAAGTATTTTAATCGCCAAAATTTTCGGTTTTCAGGTTTCAACGGAAAAGTCCAATTTGACCATCCCTTAATCCATTTTGATAAGTTTCGTTGTGGCGTCTGTACGTACGTACGTTCGTATTTCGCAAAATAACGAACACACAACAGTGAAGACTTTAAGACTGTACGTACTTTCGTTCTCGATACTTTCGTATCTCGCATAACTCAAAAACGGTTAGCCCTAGAAAGTTAAAATTTTGTATCTATATATATAGCACTTTACTTGAAGGTCATTATTGATTTTATCAAAAATTATATTAAATTATAATGCAAAACTTCTCAAATTTGTTAAATTAGACTTTTATATCAATATAAATAATATAACAGATTTTGGTCGTAATTGAAGAGTGGAAACTCAAAAGGTTTATTGACATTTAATACAGAGATCATATGGTTTGGTTATTTAGTTTATAAACGCGATTTTTTTTCCACTGTAATTAAATAATTTTATTACTTGTTTTAGATGTTAAAATTGACTGTAAAATACTTTTTTTTCCTCCGCATTTGTGAGCTGAATAAGTCTGCCCCAGGAGAATAAGATATAAGTTAAGCGGGTTCATCCGCTTTAAATGTTGAAACCGTCGATTTCCAATGATTTTTCTAGTAACACTGACAGTTCTAATGTTGCCAAGGAACACGAAGAAATCTCTTAGGAACTTGTTACCAACTGAAAGAAAACAATATGTAATAATGGAATGAGCCCCCAGAAACAAGAGCTTGTGTCTGTGTGTCTGTATGTGTCAATAGATGGACGTCGCGACGCCGATTGTCGTTTTTGAGATACAACTATCTTCGAAAACTAGTAACCATATTCAGGGTAGTTACCCTGAAGTGTTTTGAGCCACCGATTTATAGTTTAATAGGCGTACAAGGAAGTCATGGGGTGTCCACATCAGATATTTTTACACTTCAACAATGTATGCGCTAAAAATATTTTTGTGCTCAAACACATATATCTTACTCTACCATATAAAGTGATGAGCGAATCAATTATTCTTCTTATAGCAACGAACATCTAGTTTTATCACATCTGCTTTTTCTACAGTAATATTAATTTGGTTATGTATGTTTGGTACAGTCGGCTTGGAACAAGATTATGACAACTCAAATAATAATTTCTTTACAGCAGAGCCAATTAAAGCTTTGTAAATCGGTATAGTTGCAATAATTCTATATAAAGCACAACAGGGCCGAATGGCTGTGTTTAATGTAGAAGTATTAAAAGTAGATTTATTTGCAGAGCTTTAATCAGCCCCCTCCAAAGAAATCATTATCTGAGTTATTATTTTTTTAAAATGATTTTTATATTTATCGGGAAGTAGGAACCTTGTATCCATTTAAGCATGTTTTTATATCATTTTTAAACATTTTATACATACAAATACCAACTTAAACCCATTTACACCTCAAGGATTTGCGGTTTACAAAAAAGAGTCATTTACTCAAGTTATAATCTTTCCAAACCAAAATTTTAAGACTAATAACAGAAGCTCCAAGAGAAGGTGAAAAAAAGGAGCTGGATGAGAGATCTTCTTTCGTGAATTACGGTACTAAAACCAAGACCGGAACTGTCCTCTTCAATGTCTAATATACAATAGCTTTCCTACTGTTATCTAATTTGCTGATTGTCACTATTATCGATGACAGTTACAAATGAACAGTTGAAGTTTAAAAAAGTTTTAGTTTGAAAATACAGCTTTGGGTGTGTTTGACATTTCAATAAGTTGATACAATTTATAATTAAGAAAATGATATATAAATTTTATATAAATACAAATCAACAAAACCTCAACAACATGCATAGATTAATTACTATAAACTATTAGAAGATTCCAAAATACAAAGCCTCAAGTCTCTAAAATACCGGCAACCAACTAACCACTCAACGGTTCGTCAATTCAGACATCATCAGGACATACGCCAAAAATCATATCTATGAAGACCAAACACAGCACATCAACTGTCCAGAAAGACACATCAAGCAGACAGCACATCACTCCAAAACATATCACACACTGAAGGCAAAAGGAGGTAACATAACAACAGCTGAGAAGGTAAACATCTGGTTAACAGAAAGCAGCAAATACAACTAGAAAACAACTAAACTAACAAAAAAGGCCTGAACAAAAATATATATACAAATAAATCATAATAATTAAAGCTTTAATTTGAGTTTTATGCCAACGATACGAAAAACAATCAATTACTACTAGCGAACTACCCGCCAAAGAGGTAGTAACTGAAAGAGGAAGGAGCTCTAGATTTCACTCTTGGATGGAGGTTCCAACATGTATGCGGGAAAAGAATTATTATCTGTTCTCTGAGCCGTGAACGAACTTAGGAATCGTTTCCTAAACTAACCTTTATAAAGTTAGTATCTGATATTATAATGGGTCATATGTTTATCTATGGGCTGTTGATAGTCATAATATATGTTGTCATGGGGCGTATCCATGGGGTCCTGGGGCAGGGTCTAGGTGGGGAAACTACCTCCTCTTCCCAACGTGGAAATTTTTTTAAATTTCACAGCTAATCCTCGCAAACTGTTGTTTAAAAATGGAAGGTTTACAAACGTGATTTTGTTTCTCTTAATTTAGCAGTTTTAAGTGATCAAATTAACTAAGATCAGTTGACATCCGCATGAGGGTATAGAAGGATCAATCTTTTTTTGAATTTGTGTATTTTTTTAGAACTGAAGATGAATGTATAACATTCAAAACTAGTTTTCAATAAACCAAAATTAAAGAAGTGGCAAATAATTTATCAATCCCTAATAAAATTAAGTGATATATATTCGTTTACCTTTCCTATTTGTGAGATCAACAAGATTGGAATTGTAGAATAATAAAATATAAGTGAAGCGGGTTATACCGCTAAAAATAGCAGGACCGTCGACTCTTAGAGCCTTAATCCAGTGACATAAACAGTACTAATGTAACCGACCACAAAGTAATCTCTTGGTATCTTGAGGCTGGAAGAAAACGCCATATAATGTCGGAAAGAGATCCCCAAAAACTAATGAAGAATTTATGTTTTTAAAAAATAAATTGTTCTTTTGAAAGTTACTGTAAATTATTGTATGGCACCATGGATCTTCTCCCTCTTTACATGAAATTAAACTAGAATTTGAACATAAAAAATTCCACCCTCTTCTGTTTCGAACTGGCTAGGCCCATGTAAACTGTGCCAGTGTATATGTTTGAACCGGACCGACTACTTAAAACCCGTAGATTTTTTAATACTTTATTAACCTTAGATTGCTATTGGCATTGTTCGTCCAAAAATAGAGCCACTTATTTAATATTTATAACTATACTTAGTCTGAGAAATATCAATAATTAACAAATTTATTTGATTGATCTAATCAATGGTTACAAATACCCTTGATGATGTGAGTGCTGAGAAAGATCTGTTGGAGAAAACCCGTTAAATAGCCCCCCCCTCCTCAATCCGGGCACTGATCCCACCCCATCCAGTTAAACCAACCAAATCAGCTAAAGGCGAGCTTAGGTCAGCTGACTGGCTCCCTTCAGATCCGATAGGCACAAGGGCCGAATTAGAACCCTCTCTCGACCTTTTAGCGTTTGCTCTATTTACCTTGGAGTATCTCAAGGGTCTGAGGTACCTGTTAACCAATGTGGTACAATACTTACAGAGCCTAAAATATTTATAAATTATATTTTTAAAGCGTAAAATTAAATTAAATGAATCAACTCAAAAACCCAATGTGGAAAGATAAATAGATAGAAAGTTTTATTTATATATGTACACTTTAACAATATTATAACATGATTTCGGATAAATTATCCTTAAAATCAACAAATTTTGTTTTTGAGAATGAGACTTCACTTATCACTTATCTCATAAGTGAATTTATATAGTGGACAACAGTAGGAAAAATTAATCAAAAACCTACACACACAAAACAATATTAATAATAATTATGAATGAATAATAAAAATAAATTAATAAAATAGGAAACTGATCACAATAAATAATATATACGATATGTATAATAATCTAAACATTTAAAGTTATAATTAAATTAATGAAAACATAATAAAATTACGTGAATAAAAATTATTGTTAGTTTAACAATAAATGTTTTGTCTTTTTATGAGTGTATCGTTTGAGTGTAGATTTGTTATAATTACCGATCTCTTTTATCAGTGGGTTTTCACTGGCTGTTTTTTTACTAAAATATCTAGCAGTTTGTGATAAAACAGAATCTTGAAAAAAAATCCGTTCTATAACTAGAAAAGTTCAAATATCAAGTTTACTCGCGGGATTGTAGTTATCTAGTTGTAAAATTCTTCCCACCTATTAACAAGATAGGTACTTGTTAATTCAAGGTCAAAGTTTGACGGGACGCAGACCAAACGGCGAGAAACATTAATGAAGCCCGAGGCGACTCAAGTACACTCATCCACAAAGTGCTTCAAAAACTTTCGCTGAAGGCAAAGAAGGTCGTGGAAAAACTTCTAAAACAGCTGTTAAAGAAATTGTGAGGGAATTTTATTCGGCGATTGCAAAAATTAAAATTGTTGATAAGTGGATTCCTCGTGAATCAAGAGCCTTCCAAAAAAATTATCAGGAGTCACAAAAAATTATACCACCAAGGATGTGATGCTCTTCCTTATTTATTCTGCTTTTTAGATCTCTCGCTTATCGAATAGCACTTTCTTTCATAACAGGACGACTTCTACTTAGAAGAAAGAAATCTCTATGGCCAAAAAGGCTGGTAAAATTTTTTTTTTCTATATTTTATGAATTCGAAGAATATTTATCTTAATTCAGAAGATATAGAGCTTAAAACTTGTTGAAAAAATTACCTTTAATATAAAGGAGCCTTAATAATTAAGGTAATAATCGAATCTTGTTTTAAATAGATTTTTTTAAATTCTTTATATTGATTTAATTCTTTTTACTTCCTTGTACGAAGTAAAGGAAGTATTGTAATCACGAAAATTTTCGGTTTTCAGATTTCAACGGAAATATCTATTTTGACCATTCCTGAATCCATTTTGACTAGTTTCGTCGTGGCGTCTGTACGTACGTACGTTCGTATTTCGCATAACTCTAAAACGGTTTGCCGTAGAAAGTAGACATTGGTATTGGTATTTAGAATTGTCCTAAAATCTAGTTGAGAACCTCTCCATTTTTGGTCACTGCTTCATCATCGGAAGTGGTACTTTACTTAAAGGTCATAATTGATTTTTATCAAAAAATATATTAAAATCCTATGCAAAACTTCTCAAATTTAGTATTTATAACTTATATATTGATTTAAATAACATACTAGATTTTGGTCTAAATTGGAAAACCAAAAGTGGTACTTTACTTGAAGGTCATATTACACTCGTCAAAAAATATATTAAAATATAATGTAAAACATCTCAAATTTGGTAAATAGGACTTTTATATCTATAAAAATGTATTTACTAGATTTTGGTTAAGATTCGTGAGCCGAAAAGGGTACTTTGCTTGAAGGAGCTTACATCAAAAATTATATTTAAATTAAAAGAGAAATCATATGTTTCGGTAATAAAGGTTACAAATGAAATTTGTTTTCCAATACAATTAAACATTTTTATTACTTGTTTTAAGTGTTAAAATTGAATGTAAAATACTGGTTTTCTTTCCCATTTGTGAGATCAACAAGTCTGCAGCATGAGAATAAGATATTAGTTATCTGGGGTTTCCCGCTTAAAATGTAGAAACTGCCGATTTCTAATGCTTTATCCAGTGATATTGATAGTTTGATTGTTGTCACAGAACATGAAGAAATATCTTGGAAACTAGTTACCTACTGAAGGAAAACGACATATAATAACAATAACGGAATGAGACCTCCAGTAACAATAGTATGTGTTTGTGTTTGTGTGTGTGTCAATAGATGGATGTCGGGACGCCGAGTGTCGTTTTTACTGCAATCTTCGAAAACTAGTAACCAAATTCAGCATCACTTTTTGAGCCACGGATTTATAATTGAAATTTGAAAACGCCTTAAGGTTTAGCAGCACTAAGGTGCTCATTATTTATCATAATACACCGCCACATGCTTTTAAACCACACTTATAATCATTTAAATAAAATTAAACCTTCAAATAATTATTGGGCAATGGTTTATATGAAGCAAACGACTTCATAGTCTCTTATCAGTATTTTCAAAATTACGTTTATGTAACTGAAAAACTATTATATTTCATAGTTTAGTAGACATATATTAAGATCATCATATAAACAGAGGATTAATTGAAGATGATAATATAAATAGTTTATTAACTATGTTGAATAGGCGTACAAGGAAGTCATGTGTTGCCCACATCAGATGTTTTAAGACATAACAGTGCATATTTTTGTTTTTAATTATATTAGAAAAAATATACAAAATCTGCTCCATCTGCTTGAAAACCCATTCTGTTGATAACAAATTTGCGTTAGCTGCATTTTTATATGTTATAAAATAAAGAATTTAGAGATATTTGGAATAAATAATGAAGGCTATTTGATCCTATAGAGCCGAGGTCTGGGTGGGGATAGATAGAGAGTGGGGATAGATACTATTTTATACTGGGAAGGTCTCTCTGTGTTATTCTCTACTCTATGTCTAGAATAGGTTAGTAACCCAACAGCTGTTCTTTTAACGGTCAAGCGTTCTGATAGACAGATCAACAGATGTCCATGACGTACACTTCTCATAGTCCCGATTCGGACTCCTTAAATAAAAAATCTGGTGCAGTGCGCGAATCACACAACTTTCCCTCACCGTCCTATAATAATTATCTTTTAATATAATTTTAAAGAGTTCACATAAACAGTACTTTAAATAAAACAGTTTTAAATAATTTTAGTACGACAATTCTGTACACTAGCTATAAATATTAAGTTTGTCAAGTTGAAAATATATTTTAAAAGTTTCGATGGAAACATTTTGTTTCCATTAAATAACATAAAAATAGAACTTATAGTTAATTTCTGCTTTTGTATTCTTAAATTGCATTATTACAGAACGTACAACAACAGATTGGCGGGTTGGTGGGAGGCGGTTCGGTCGCATCCGTCTTTTTCGGATGCGCTCGGTTATCCATCTAAGGTCTTGTAGTCCTCGTAAGATACTCTGTAATTTTTCTAATTCCGGTCCGATTTTGATGATTCTTTTTTATATTTTAGAGAATTTAATCACCTTTCATATGACTTTACCATAAAATACTTACTTTTTGAATTATGCGCAAATAAAACTTTCTTTCCGCTATAACTTTTCCCCTTGTATTTTCTAGTTGATATACTGCATACATGAAAAGTTAAAGGGCTTTAAGGAGAAGACATTAGGAAAGTTTTATCAAAATCGTTTGAGTCGTTTACGAGAAAATGTAAAGAATTGAAAAATTCATGATATAATTGCCACTTCCTGTTAGTCCGATGCGCTGTATCTTTGCTAATACTGGTCCGATTTTGATGATTCTTTTATTGTTATTTAGATAATTTAATTACCTTACACTTTTGAAGTTATGCGTAAATATAATATTCTTTTCATCATAAATTTTTCCCTTCATGTCCTCGGTGATGTAGTACATAGATGAAAATTTAAAGAGCTTAATGAAGAATTATTTAGGCAAGTTTCATCGAAATCATTAGAGCTGTTTTCGAGAAAATTGTAATAAAGTGTTAAATCGATTATATAAAGTGGCACTTTCGGATAGTCGATTTTGACGAAAAAGTTGCTGTAATATCACATGCATGTGCCTTCCTTAAATACCTAATTTCAGTATCGTACAACTTTTCCTTTTTGAGCGAGGCTGTTCACATACACACATACCATTTTGCGAAACTTGGTTATTTGAACTCAGTGGACCTTATAACGAATTTCCGATGAAAACTCGAATTGGAAAATTTTCACGATCGCAATAATTCTCCATAATATATACTTCGCATATAGGTAAGGGAAAGTAAAATGGCAGCGAGATCTAGTCAGAGACTAAATGAGGCCAATTTTAAACACAACTACCTAAGGAGCAGCAGCCACGCTCAAACCATGGTCATAGAGACAATTCACTAGTAACAGAAGAAAATTTTTGCAAATATTGATTTGAATTAAGAAACATTTCAGACAGGTGGATATTATGGATTTCTGGAACATAAATCGCGCAAAACAAAAATTGTACCTTTTTACACTTTCTATTATGTATTGATTGTTTCCCAATGATTAATTACATTTCATTTTATCTAGACATGTTCTGTGTACGGGAAAATAATATTGGTTCTCAAACATATTACATAGAAAACCATTTGCTTAAAAGTAAAAATAGAGTAATGGAGGCGTAGGTTCTTGTACTAGATTATTATGTGATGGAAGGATTTCATCTAAAAGTAGTTAAATCCAATATAAAATCCTATAAAAATGGAACGCTACCAGAAAGTGTTTTTGATTCCTTCATCTAAATATGAAATATAATGAAAACATTAATCACAATTAATATATGCGGTGAAATATACAATAATTACATAAATATATTTTTTAATGGTCTTCCAAAACGAGCCAACTCTAAAAACTGTTTATCTGTGAGATGTATGTAAATTTATTTCTTGAAATTTTCTTATTACCGTGTATGGGCATATATCTTAGAGGCAGCGACGAAAAAAACAACAAACAAGATAACATGAGCTGTGCAATCATAACACCGACCGATAACACTTATCCGGTCAGCTGTGAAAAAATTTACAAAAATTGAATTCTACCTCTCAATTCAAAGAATGAATGCTTCATATTCAAGTATTGCTATAAAGAATATTTTCTGTATAGTAGGATTAAAAACAATCTCTCCATTTCATTTCATACAATTTTAATATATATATATATATATATATATATATATATATATATATATATATATATATATATATATATATATATATATATATATATTGTGTTTTCTAAAAAGAGAAGAACCCAATTCAATTTTTTGTCATAGCCAATGGGGTCGAATCCTTTTCCTTAAAAAAACAAAAAACGGAAAGAAAGAAACCATTCGCCCTTAGCTAATTCAGCTCTATGTGCACATTAATCGCATTGTGGTTCATTTTACAACTAATCAATATATAACCTGTAAGATATATTAAAAATAATTCATTAATAATCCATTAATAGTTAGTTTAAATAATATAACAAAATTTCCTAATCTTATTTCATTATTTCATAAAATACAAAACATATTATTTTGGCTAAGAACACAAGGAATAAAATCCTAACTTAAAGTTTATTGCCCCAATAATTTTTAAGAAATGAATAAATAATTTGTAAAAAAAACACTAAAAATAGAAAACAGAAAATAATACGACTGAAAAAAAATTAAAATTCTAAAATTACGAATTATAAGTATAAAAAATGCAAATGAGGAAACTTATTGTGTATTTGATTTTTCGAATTATAAAACAGTGAATAGCATTGCAAATGAACAAAGCAATACGAATTAACGTAAAGTTCGCGAAATCCGTCCATTTGCTTAACTCGTTCCTTAAGTTACTGAGCGTTGAAGTTACTGCTACCAGCTGAAAAACTTCGAAAATACTTCAGTAGCACCCAGTTGACTGTTGATAATGACATAGAAGTGATGATTTGGGTTTTGGCGCAGTACTTTTCAACTATAGAACGGGAAAAGGATAAGTTGGTTATAGTTTTTGTTATGTCTGACACTCTCCGTATCCATCACCCGTACTTCCTCAGTCCTGTCAGTCCGTATCTAACCTTGAAGGAATCTGTGCGGTTTAACAATGTTCAAGATTGTTTATTTTATTTTTTATTTATATTTTTATATTATTTATTTTTATAACCGTGCGGTTATCAAATTCCTGTATAAAGAGGGCCTTACTCCTGCGAAAATTAAAGAGCGCTTAGATGGTTTGTATGGGGAATCCTCCCCCTCTTAGTCCAATGTAAAAGAATGGACAAAATTATTCAAGTTAGAGAGAGAAAGACTGGATGACGACCAGCGTCCCGGTCGCCCATTGGAAGTTGTCACTACTGAAACAATCCAACTTGTGGAAGCTGAATTGCTGTCTGATCGGAGCCTGAAGACCAAAGAAATAGCTGCAAGGTCGGGGCTTTAAAAAAAAAAGTGTTCTGAGGATCATTAAAGAACATTTGCATATGAGCAAGGTGAGTACAAGATGGATTCCAAAAATTCTTTCGACTGCTCATAAAGAGGAAAGTGCTCGCTGCTGCAATGAATTTTTACGTGGATATAATCTCGACCCAACAAATTTCTTGGGGTCAATTGTAACTGGGGATGAGACAATGGTTCTCTGCAATGGCCCACTCAGCAAAGGGAGTCCATGGAATGGAGAAGGCCAGGAGAAGCACCTCCGCTACAGGCAAAAGCCAGGCAATCAACGAATAAGGTAATGACCACCATTTTTTGAGATTGTAGAGGAATACTGGTGATTGATTTTAAGGAAAGGAACACCACAGTGAATGCCGAATATTATGCAGCCCTACTTCACCGCTTACGAGACGCCATCAATGAGAAAAGGCGGGGAAAGTTGAGCAGAGGTGTTCGGCTTCTTCAAGCTAATACCTCTGTCCACACAACATTGATTTCCAAGAACGCTGTGAAAGACTGCGGATTCCAAAAACTCTCCCATCCACTCTACAGCCCAGACTTGGTCCTTAGCGACTTATACCTTTTCTCAAAGTTAAAACCTGATCTTCGTAGGAGGAGATTTAACAGCGACGAAGAGGTCCAATCAGCGGTGGAAGAACATTTTTCTAACTAAGAAAAAAATTATTTTTTTCATGGTATAGAAATACTGCCTAAGCTTTGTATTAAGTGTGTGTAACTTGGAGGAGAATATATTGAAAAACAATAACACCAGTTTATTCTTTCACTTCCACATATTCCTCACTTCAGACGCCTCTTAAAATGCATCATAGACAGCAAAAGAGATCCAAACCACTCTACCAACTCCTGAAAACAATATCACATCCTATGTGGCTTTGAAATAATAAAATTAAAAACTCAATCAGACAATGCTGAAAAATTAAGTGCCGATTTCTGAGTCAGGGTTTAGTTCGAGACTAAACTTATCCTAGTTTTCTCGTCAATCTCGAAATAAACGGGTCGCGGGATATGATAAGTTTAGGAATAAAATAAACCCAGAACTAATTAACTTCGAGGTTAAAAAACAGCTGGCAATACATTTTTTTTTTTCGAATTGGAATAGTCCTGGAGTAAGTTGAGGTAGGTTAAACCCAAGCTACATAACTCTTGACTCAGCAGTTGGCTTTAAATATTATAAATAATGTAAATAAGAAGAGGAAATTTGAAAAATATACAGCGTAGCATGTAAAAACATTTATAATAAATATTATAAATAAAATAGCACATGTGAATTTTGTCAGTGAATTAAGGTGTTTTGGCTATTTGTAACGACTTTTATTTACGAATTTAACAAGCAAAAATAAAAAATATATATTTTCTAATGTCTAAACCCTTGTAGCTATAACCCAGCCAGACATGAAGACAATGATCTCTCCGGTAAGGACTGACATTTAAAAAAAATTTAAAACTTACAACAACGGCTCCTCATTTTTCCAAAGCATTCATATAGGTAGCTGATAAAATAGAAAAGATAAGAAAAACATAATTTATACCGCGGTGTTTCGGAATAAAAAGTAGGATTCCCTAATTGCATTAAGATAACTACAAGAGAAGGGAAGAGATATCTGAGTAGCTTGGGGAACCTATAAAAGAAAGCAACAGCTGTTACTGCTCCACTGATAATGTTCCGCTTAAATTCCCATAACCACCTGCCTTATCTTTTTTCCTCTGCACACCCTCTTCCATTTCTTATTCGGCTTTTCTATTCGTGAGGGAGAATCGTATCAGATCTGCAGAGAGTTTGGAGATAAAATAACCATTACTAAGAGGTCTGAACTTCAAGAAATGTAAATATATATATATATATATATATATATATATATATATATATATATATATATATATATATATATGTATGTATATAGTTAGGTATAACAGATTCAGCCTCATTCTAAAGACGCTGACACATCTTTTCTTAGCTATAAATGCCGTGGGAAAGAGGAAGTGTCTCTCAGTCCCTCTATCTCGCTGCCGCTGTTCCCATCCAAATTATTTTAGATAATTAATTCTATATTATTACCCAATGTAGTCAGTAGTTCATTTCCATTAACACTGTTTGTACTTCATAATAAATCTTTTTAAAAACCCTCTTGAGACTTCGACTTATTTAACTATATATATATATATATATATATATATATATATATATATATATATATATATATATATATATATATTTATATATATATATATATATATATATATATATATATATATATATATTTATCGACGTCGGTTTTTGAAAAAAACCGTAAGCGCCATTTAGCAAATTTTACAGGAAACACATGAAAGGATTTTCCCCAAATAACAATATATTTTTTAAAAATTTTATTGTTCATTGTATACAGTAAGAGCTTATTAAGGTTTAAAATCGTTATAATTTGAAAATATTTTTAAGGCTTACAGCACTAGCTAGCTCAGAGTGACGATTGAGAGTCGTTAGTGTTTGATGCTTACGTCATCAATAGTCGATTTAAAAAAAAAAAACAATTATTTTTTATTGATATATCGTGAGCGGGAATAGGAGGTGGTGTTTACGTCCAATAATCAGTTGAAACCTAAATTTCAATTTTTTGGCGCTTAAGCCTTTTATAATATATATATATATATATATATATATATATATATATATATATATATATATAAAATATTGTTTGGATATTTTCCGATTTTTACATATTTGGCTTAATATGAGAACAAACGATGTCAAAGTTTCTCATTTTCG